>OX392506.1:28004673-28604673 GCA_947623375.1 Apotomis capreana
AAATCTATAAAGCTAATTTACAGTGGTAAATCGTCATGTGGCATAGGGAAATCAAGGAGTTGGCTATGGAGAGGGATAGATACATACATCAGTTAGTAGAGACAGCTACATACATACATCAGCTGTTAGTTAGTCAGTTAGTACATCAGCTACGAGAGTTCTTAAAAGCGAATGTGCATTTGCTTAATTTCAGCAACTATTTATTGCATGTGCCGCGGAGTTACCCCCCGTACACCAACAAGAGTTTGACTCTATTTATGATGAATAAGAATGATAGTGACACCACGAGTCTTTTTCTAAATGGCTGGAAATATTGTATTTTTTATGCTTTCAACCCCCATATCTGTGTCATATTGAATATTAAAAAAAAAACTGCGTGACAAAAATATTATCGACGCTGCGCACGAAATTTCACGAGAATCGGTTGAGAAATGCAAGACGGCCTTTTTTGGGTTCCGTAGCCAAATGGCAAAAAACGGAACCCTTATAGATTCGTCATGTCTGTCTGTCGTCTGCCTGTCCGTCCGTATGTCACAGCCATTTTTTTCCGAAACTATAAGAGCTATACTGTTGAAACTTGGTAGGTAGATGTATTCTGTGAACTGCATTAAGATTTTGATGCAAAAATAATAATAAATATTGGGGGCTCCCCATACTTAAAACTGAAACACAATTTTTTTTTATTATCAAACACATACGTGTGGGGTATCTATGGATAGGTCTTCAAAAATGATATCGAGGTTTCTAAAATATTTTTTTTCTAAACCGAATAGTGTGCGTGACAGACGCTTCCAAAGTGGAAAAAAGTTGCCCCCCCCCCCCCCCCCTCTAACTTCTAAAATAAGAAAATGAAAAAGTAAAAAAAAACATATGATGTACATTACTATAAAAACTACCAACGAAAATTGTTTTGAACGAGATCTAGTAAGTAGTTTTTTTTTTATATAATATAAATCGTAAACCGTTTCATTAAATCAACTCAAATATAAAAATAAACAAAAGCCTTTAATTTCATAAATCAATGGTACGGAACCCTTTGTGCGTGAGTCCGACATGCACTTGGCCGGTTTTTTTTTTATAAAATGTGGGTTAGACAATCGGAAAATGAGCTGTAAAAAAAATTGTTGCACAAGTGCGCTAAAACATGCATATACGCTGTAGATGACAATGAATTCAAAGAGTTTGATTTTCATCGCAATCTAGAATACTCCAAGGGAAAGAGAGCTCCAATGCGGTATCCGGGCCACTTGGCGGTGCACTTCCGTGCCCCCGGCAGTAAACGTATCCGTTCGTCTTTCGTCCAAGCGCGTGTGGAGTCTGAAACTATCTGAGGCTAGTTTTATCATGTGCGCGGCGTGGCAAACGTATAATCCGCAAAGGTTAAAAAATACCAACAAAATCAAACAAATACCTTTAATCCAACAGTGCATTCATTCAAACTAATACGGGAATATTTTTTCTTTTGACTCCATCGTATTTGCCTGTTCACGATATTTTTGTTTAAGCTACGATGCACCGACTTAAGTCACGACTTTCTTCGTTACTATTAGAGTGCACTGTATTGCAGTGGATGAATGCAAATGATGGACAGTAAACAGCAACACGGCTATAAAATGGAAGCAGCAAAGGAAAACTAACCAATTCATAGTGATCAAAACCAAATTGAAATCGCCTAGCTTCTCACCCTCTGAAAGAGAGCTCCTGCCTGGTACCAACACCAACTCAAGAGGCCGGGAACTTCTTGCGGACAATTTAAAGTACTTTAGGAATAGGTGCTTTAGGTATGAAAGGACTGAGACTTCAGAAAGTAGATGCAATGGGGAGTTCAAATGAGCTTTCGAAATACAATATCAATGCAGCAGACTAGCCCATCCGGATCATTGTCAGATTTAGGTTCGAGTCTTTCCTCTGGACATAAGCGAAATTAAGAATTCCAGGTCCTAATTTTTTAATAAAACTCGTATAACCTGGATTCATACAAGCTCTTAACTTTTGACCACAGGAGGGACGACTTATTTTTTGAACTGACTATGACATGACCAATCCTCCTCTTGAGATAATGTGCAAAAATCACGTCAGTTAAGGATACCAAACTTGGATGTTTTAAGGTAAAATATTCCATCGACTGATGAAGCGCAATGCGACTTATAAAAAGCGAGACAAAGGAAATACAAAACTTAATATCGGCTTCCAGAGTAGTTAATCATTTAGAAACAACTGGGGCACCGTAAGGGGTGGCCGGGACGTTAATTACTTGTAATGACAGGTGCAGCACGCGAACTGACTGAATTAATTACGTCATGAGAAATTATACGGTTCCAGTTAACTGACGTGCGGCAGCGATAACGCGTAACGACTTGAAAATATTTCTATAGTGGCCGAAAAAATACATATATGCACCTATTTTGACGACGCGTTTGGCTCGGTTGGTAGACACCTGCCTACTGAGTCGGCGGTCCCGGGTTCGAATCCCGGCCGGGGCAAATATTTGTTCTTGGGTCATGGATGTTATCTATATATGTATTTATATATTATGTATATGTATATCGTCGTCTAGTACCCATAGTACAAGCTTTGCTTAGTTTGGGACTAGGTCGATTTATGTATGATTGTCCCTTAATATTTATTTATTTATTATTTATTTAGCCAAAAATCGCCTAACCTACTCGTAGTCGTACGTCTATTTATACTGGCAAAAAAAAAGTGTGTGTGTCAGCTCCGACGCACGACTGGAGTTTACTCTTCAGGCCAGGCGCGCACCACGATTTTTTTTTAGTCGCGTGATAATTTTGTCGTAGAAATAAGCGTACTTCTGGGTTTATGAAAATCGTGGTGCGCGCACTCTCATATAAACCCATATCTTGCATTTATGCGACAAAATTATCGCGCGACTAAAATCGTGGTGCGCGCCTGGCCTTAAGAACGATTATAAAATATATACTCAATACTCAATACGTTTATTGCACATAATGATTAGTAAATAGTTTAAGTATCACATTATGTACCCTGTTGGGTGCTGCAAACAAGAACGAGAAGGTAGGCACTTACATAATATTAATATACGAGTATAATATACAGCAAAATTACAATATTTTACAAGGAAAATTTACTCCCGATTCATTTTTAACAAATTGGAGAGATCATGAGTAGTAACTAAATAAGAAAGCGTGATGTAAAGCGCCCTCGAGCGGCTAGTTTAGTTACTACAGTCTGCAGTGCTACGGAAAAAAACCGTATCTTACTATGAAATCCATACAAGGATACGACCTTATTAATTAAGGAGCTTTGATCATTTTTATGAACATGCCAGCTCCAGCAGGCCTAATACACAACAACATTCATCTAAAAGACATAGATAAATAAAAACATAAACCGTATAAACTTAAAAATAACATGTACACGAAAACAACTAAATTTGTATACACTATTTACATAAAAAAACTGTATACAAATTTAGCCGATTCCGATAAGGGTTCCGCCAATATTGAATTGAACATTACATTCAAGAAAGATCTGGTATTAGACCTAGCCATTTACATTAGACAAAAACAAACGTACAAAATCACCTTCCTTAAAAAAATCCTTAAATAAATCCAAAATCTCCTTAACAACAACTCCAAACAGCGTTTTGAACTTCTCCTCCCAACTTTCGGTAGAAAGCAAAATATCCTTCGTCTTCTCAACCAGCCTTTCAAAAGTAATACGTCTCTTCTTCTTGTCCTTATTTTGTCTTTGATCTTCCATATCAGCCCGCTCAATAGTAGGCTGATTGACCAATAGACACTCGGATCTCTTCACATCTGTTACTCTTTTTGACTTCCGCGGCTTACGAACCTCTTGTTGTGGCTCGCTCTCTAATCTGTACTGACTTACTGATCGCTGGACCTCAGCCTGACAGACAGAATCTTCAGACTCTTTAGATTGTAACGGCTTCGACAAAACAGCATCTCTATATGACTTTCCAAAACTTAAGTCATTCTCAAAAACAGATGGCGCATCCTGACTACAAACATCCGTATCCTTTTTTTCCTTATTTTGCATATACAACCAAAAAGCCCGTTTATATATACATCCCTCAGCAGACATAATCCTGCGAATTTCTTACTCCTTCACAAAAACCGGGCACGACTTATCTAAGGCCATATTTGTATGCCTTTACAATTAATGCATCTAAAAATAGTCGTTTCGCAATTGGCATGCTCCCCGCCGCATTTCGGACAAGTAACTTTAGTAGTAGGACAAAACCTGCTCAGATGACCGAACTTCCAACATCTTGAACATCGGGTAACCGAGAAAGTGTACTGATTTACCTTAAATCGGCAACCGTAGGCATAAACATATGGCGGTAAAGAAGTTCCCTTTAAACACAGACGAATAGCTTCAGCCTTAACCCAACGCCCATCATGATCCAAACGGTTCAGTCTACATATTGACAAAATGTCTTCAGACCCTTCAATATTCTTTAAAAATTTGTCT
Source organism: Apotomis capreana (assembly GCA_947623375.1). Classification (NCBI taxonomy): domain Eukaryota; kingdom Metazoa; phylum Arthropoda; class Insecta; order Lepidoptera; family Tortricidae; genus Apotomis; species Apotomis capreana. Next base: position 28,009,150 of record OX392506.1, read on the forward strand.
TCCTCAACCTCCAATTCAACCTGCCTTATAATTCCATAAGTGCAGCATGCCATATTAGACCAATAAGAACGTCTCGTCTCATTGTTAAACTCCTGAGAAGCCAGAAGCTTCTCCGCATCATCCTTAGAGTTAAACTGTATGCGAACTTTACGTGGACCCATAAAATTGACGGATAAAATTCCTTTTATACCCTTAAATTGCAGCAACTTTGCCAAACCAATCTGTTTCGGTAAATCTTCTTTTGACACTATATAAAATTCAAATAGCTTGTCAGGCACACCGTCCGGCTCCAGCTGCGTTTTGGCGGTTGCTAAACCCCGCAAGCGTTTAGGTTTCCTGCCTATTGTGATAAAACTATCACTACAACCACAGCTTTCGTCGCTCAGACCACAAGCACGCTTCACCGCTATATGCCGCACATCCGACATGGACTCAGCGTCCGATACAATATCCGATTGACTCGGCCCTGCTTTATTATCAAACTCCACTTCAGATAGCCACGAAGGAGCTGCCCGCTGCCCACATTCTAAAAGTGACGTATCACTCACGACACCTCGACTTGATTCACTCATCGCAAAAACAGCGAAAAGGACTCTGAAACTGAATTAACTTATAAATAAAATAAAATTTGATAAAATTTTCAACCGTCGTCGCCTTTGACAACCAAACGTCAATCCTCGCAATACTTATATTTTTGGAACGTATCTGCCGTGCTAATTTAAAGAGTCGTATCTCAGTATACGATCGGGGTAAAAATACGACTTCTTAATTTAGCAGGTTATGCGTTAAGCGTTATAGACTAAGCTCCCGATATAAAATGACCTTCACAGAGATGTTTATTTGATGAAATGTATTTTATATTTAATTTTATATGTGTAAAAATGCATGCTCCATCATGACTCAAAATATTTGTATGCCTATATTTGAAAAACTTAACTTTTATATTTAGTTTAAAATGTCAATAAATATATTGCATATGGGTTGCCTAACAAATTTTAGTCCAGGGTATGTTTAGTTTAAAATTAAAAAAAAATTTTTTTTACCTTTCACCGATTAGATTATTAGATAAATTCATAATTAAATAATCTTTAATTTTATTTAATTTCAATTCAACAATCAGACCTTTGCAAAATGCTAGTAGGTATAGATTTACCTGTTTATACCTGGCTACCCAATAGTTGTGACGGGAAAAGAATAGGCAACCTAACGTTTGCATATTCTATGGGCTTCATACTTTCGATTGGTATAGAATTTATCTAATATTAATCAAACCGGTGAAATGTTTAAAACAATTTTTTTTTATTATTAATAAACATACCCTGGACTAAAATTTGTTAGGCAACCCATATGCAATATAATTATTGACATATTAAATTAAATATAAAATACATTTCATCAAATAAACATCTCGGTGAAGGTTATTTTATATCGGGATCTTAGTCTATAACGCTTAACGCATAACCTGCTAAATTACGAAGTCGTATTTTTACCCCGATCGTATACTGAGATACGACTTTTTAAATTAGCATGGCAGATACGTTCGATTTTACACCCCATATTTTTCATACCCCGGGCTTATATATGAAAATCGATTCTTAAGGAGTAAACTCCAAAAAACACTTTTTGTTTGATACTTAGAGTGAGACATAACATTTCTTGCGCCCACAGAATAGGCATTGTGACATTTTTTTGAGGATGTCAATCTATCCAACTTTTTAGTAGGATCAAATATCTGTTTGGGACTACACACTTAGACTGTTCAAAAGCCAGAAATGCCAGTTAAGGGTCCATATTCCTACGGAGCTCTAAAACGCTCCATACAGATGTCGTCCAAAACGTGACGTCATAAATATGTATTTTTTTTTAATTGTGAGGATTCTGAAAACTAGTTAAAAAGTTATTTTGGATTAAAAAATAAATTGTCCAATTTCCAGACGTTTGAAGTCACATATTTCGAAGTCCCTTTACGTTGTTGATTTTCCTTTTTTTATTTCATGACATATTGAGATTCCTTATCCCTATTGCGGCACCTATCCTTAAACGTATTTAACGCGCAGAACACCCTTTATGATGCCCCAGTTATTTTAAAATGTTTAACCACTCAACGCACGCCTAATTTTTCCGAACAAAGGTGGAAGCTGAAGGTAGGTCAGGCACCCTGGTGCGTAGGATATTTTACGCAGCTCGCAATGTTTAGAATTATACAACGAATAGAAATTATAAAATTCATTTTTAGGAAAGGTCGCAGTTCAATGTCAGCCCAAAGACTAATCAAATTCGCCGTCGACTATTTGTAACGTAATATTCTCGCGGTAGTATCGAAAGATAATTAAATTGATCGGCGCAACTAATTTTGTACAGATTCAGACTTCAATCTAAAAACGAGGGCTCCTCGGTAATTAATTATCAGGCATCGGATATTCGGATGCATTTATGCCTAAATTTTGTTGTCGGCGCCGAAGTTGCTGGAGCTTATGGAGACGGACTCGAATTAATTTAATGAATCCCGGAATTTCTATATTAATGAATTAGGCTAACATTCAATAGTATTTTATGCAACCGTTGTATAAGAGGGGGCAAAAAACGCGAGTGGCATGGGTTACGAAGTGAGCGTAGCGAACATCGTAAGAAAGATGCCACGAGCGTTTTTTGACCTAAATACTTATACAACGTTGCATACAATACTTTTTCTACGACTCGACATTTCATAAATAAAATGCAAATAAACAACAAAGAAAATAATTATATGTTCCCGCTCGGAATCAATAAAATTCAAAAAAAAATAGTCTGATAAACTTTTTTTTATTGACGTCCATCTGTCAATAAAATATGAACTTATACATAAAGGTATACGCTCACTATACTAAACATCTGTCAAAAATATGAACTTATACATAAAGGTATACGTTCACTATACTAAACATCCATACACTGAAGATAAAACTTTTTTTTTAAGTTGGCAGTAATTCCTTAGTACAATACGCTTTTTTTTAAATGGCAAATTGTGCGAATGCAGCTATTTATCTTGTAATCTTTGGTACTAAGTGATGCTTTTTTGGCGACATTACAACATCGTTTAGCAGTGTTTTTTTGGGCAATAGAGTATACTTTTACAGACTTTCATACATGATGTCTTTATATTAGAGTTAGTAACTATATAAATGACAGAAAAAAGTTCTGGCGTAGTAAAACATATAAGTTTTCAGTTTACATTTATGTATTAACTATTAAAGTAATAAAATGAACTAATTGAAGGTATTTATAAATATACGAAACATTTAATGTCTCATTTTTTTTATGTGGGTATACGACAATTTTTATTTAAACTATTATTGAAGGAGGATTGAAAATGCTACTTGATTTGCTTTGTATCGTTGTAGTGTACTGAAAGCATTTAAAATGGTACAAAATTAATATCTCTCAAATTACTTTATGAATGAAGACTGTCTATTAAATTTCCTAAGGGATCGGACCGAAAAATTAAACATTATACCTTACTTAATTATGCCTTACTCGATCAAATTATTATTTTAAAGACAAAATAGTTGTATAAAAGCTGCCATAGATGGGACATTGCACGAATGCATGTGAATGGCAACTTTGAGAAAAGCTGATGATATGCCACCAACTTGAAATAAAATGAATAATTACCCGATGTAAAATTGTATAAGTCTAAATTGAAGACTATGTCGGTACACAGGCAAACTGACAGCATATAAAAGATACGCACCTAAAGTCACTGTTACTAAAAGATGTTGCGTATTCCTTGTAATGTATATCCCATCAAAAACATAAATGTTAAAATGAGAGCCAAGTTCAATATCGGATGCAACGTTGTCGACATCACCGACAAATCAATTGAGATCTATATGGGTGCCAAGTAAATTACATGGCACCCATATATCTAAAGTTCTTTGCCCTAAATTTTTTAGATACAAGAATATGCCACATACTAAAATTAATGTATGTAACTATTTCTTGTTTCTCAATACTATTCACACTACAGTTTTTGCTACCTAATAGTCAATATAAATAAAAATAAATACTTAAATTATAACAAACGATTATTTACTCAATGCATTTATTTTACTTGGGGTGTAATTCAATATCAAGACTTCACTAGTCTGGTTTTTTTTTTTTTTTTTTTTTTTCTTTATTGGCACACTAAACAGATTACATTCATTTCAAAAAATAAAGATACAAAGGACAGGCATTGCAGATAAATGTCATCCAAAATAAGCATGCACATCATGATTTTAACAATATATGTACATTGAAAAAATATCCTAAAATAAAAATTATTATAAATCTAATATTATTATAATGGCTCAACTGTTTAATTTAACATTCTATTTAAATATTTTATACATATTGAGCATTTTGAATTAGAATAACAAAACAATCAAAAATGTGTAAACAGAGATGGCGTTTAACGCGAGAGCAATTCTACAATCTGCCTCCTGAATACCAAAAATCGTGGATTGAAAATGTCGATGTTATTATTTTTTGACACTAGGTCGTTGTACTGACGGCACATTCTTACGATAGGATTGTAATACGAGGTGTTGTTCCTGTATACCTGCAGAGCAAACACTTTAGGGGCGCGAGATCTAAATCGTGGTGTGTTAAAGGTGATATGTGACAGAATATAGGGGGAGTCAATTTTAGAATGAAGGACCTTGTGTAAAAATAGCATGTCATACAAGAGACGACGTGACTGGAGGGAACAAACATAACTTAAACTTGTAAGGGTTTTCACTTACAAGTTTAAGTTATATTTGTCTTAACCTATTTTCCTTAAGGTAGGTACGCAAGTTAGTGTACGTCCTGTTACTTATACTGTTAGCTTAATAATAATACTATGTTACTTTTTTAACATTTAGTTTATATAAGTATAGTAGTAGTGTACTAGTCGCTAAAGTCACTCACTTAGCAAGCTGAAAATCAGCGCTGGAACTTAAAATAATCTTAATCCGCTTAGCTTAAAATAATCATCCAATATTTTCACAACATACTTATTTTCCTCATTAATTGTCAAAAAGTGAAATCTATCAATTTTGTAATTTAGCGCGATATTCTAAGGAACGAAGTAACGCTTCTCAAAACTACTCACATTCCCTTACAATAAAGATGACCTCGTAGATATATTTTAGTCAACAATAGAGCTATGTATAGCTGATGAGCGCTACACGAAACATAACAGTTTTATGCGCGGATAAAAACACCATTAACGCGCGTAAACAAACATGGTGGATGACGTGCGCGTGCCCACCACAGATAGCAGAAAGAACAAATTTGGAGAAATTAAACTATTTATTATGGGATTCGCAGAAAACTCTGGATTGATAACTACGTAAATTTCTACCCAGGCTTTTTTTTAAAGTAAAGACGAGTAACAGCAAGTTAAATCGATACAGTGTATTTTAAAATTGACAAAATGAAATATCTAATCTGAATGAATATAAAAAAAAATAAGGGAAATGTTAGATGATTGGAGGACTGATTCACAAAAATTGTAGGTAGATTTTATTTTTTGCTTATTTTCATGTAGTATGTGTCTTTGCGGCTTCATCATAATATATATTATCTTAACGGAATAGACTGATTTCAATTATTATTGATTCACTGGGAAGCTAGGTACTCACAAATGGTAATAGAAAAAGGAATCGACGGAGATGCAAAGAAGAGATTCGTGGCGACACGTCGTCACTTTAATCCTTCCACGCGAGGAAATCCTTCGAATTATTTACTGTATCACGGGACCAAGATTATGACAGGATTATGATTATCTCGTCGTACGCATTGCGTCCATCTTTGCTCCTCACTGACGAACACTAACATCGCTCTGATTGCCATAGGCCCACAATTTCCCTGAAGGATACCTGCTAACCGATTTACTCGGATCAAGTTGAGATATTCGACTGGGATTCTGGGACTTGGGTATATTGGGGGATAGAAATATGCGAGCTTAACCCGGTACGCAATTTGGTCGGCTTAAATTATTACATTTGGCTTATTTTTTATGAGTATTTATATGTTCTATTCAATTTTACTATGGTAACAATTCTTACTAATTCTAATCCATCGATTAAATTGTTTTTTTTTTATTCCATTAGAGGAGCATTGAATAAATAGTAATTTATTTGTAAATATAGCATATCGCCGAAGTAGACATACCTAGCACAGATGTCGCCAAGACCAAAATTAGACCTCGATCGAAATGGCAGGCGATGTTGACATTTGGAATAGGATTAAAGTATAATGTCCGTGGACATTTTGTCCAGCCACGAATGCCACGAATTCGTTGGTGAAAGGTGATGTATTTATAGCTTAGACAACATGCCTGAATGTTATACCTGTTTGTGTCATGTGTAAGTAATGTTATGTGTACTGTAATGTTATGTAACCTGTTTTTCAATAAATAAATAAATAAATAAATAAATAAATAAATAAATAAATAAATAAATAAATAAATAAATAAATAAATAAATAAATAAATAAATAATTAAATAAATAAAGAAATAAATAAATAAGTATTATAGAAAAAAATCGCAATGCTTTGTCAAAGTAAAGCCTAGTTTTGATTTATAACATACGTCGCGTTGTCGGTGTATTTTTATCTTCTCCGACTACACCAAGGTCTAAAATGCAAAGTAATGTATTAAAAAAAGAATAAATGACATTGAAATGCCTTATTTCTCTCTACCTAAAATAAATGGCGCGAATTAATTTAACAACCTTTATTAAAAACCTTTAAAAGCGTTTTACGAAAAAGACCTAGTAGCACCTGCTCAGTCGCCTAAAAGCTTGCAAAAAACTTAATTCTATCAGAGATTGCCTTTTGTAAATACAGCCAAGTTCAATAAGACTTGTAAGAGATGCTCAAAGGGCTCGCCTAAAATTGTTATTACTAGATTCAAAGGAGTACTTCTGTTCGAGCAAACACGGGTAGATTGACTAGGTCTTCTGATTTCATTATTGCCGATATAAAGTATTCTATAGCCGACACAGTATTTCCAAGTTGGTCGTTGATTGAACTGAAAATTTAATTAAATTTTATAGAACCAATTTTATGAAGCTACCAACTCTCGGACAAAAAAGCCGGCTAAGTGCTAGTCGGACTCGCGGACCGAGGGTTCCGTACAAACACTTATCCCATATTAACTGGCCGGGTTAAGTTAAGTTTGCATCTGGTATAAATGGCGCTGGCTACAAATGAGGTGCAAAGTTAACGCAACCGATCACGTTTGTTGTAAAGGAGCTCGTGGCAACATAAATACCGTAAAACTACCCAACTATAGTCTAATCATCCAACTGTGGTCCAAAACAAAACTTGTTTATTTTTATCAAAATCCATATTCTATCAAGATTTTATACTAGTAGAGTTGTTAGTCCGCTGTTTTCTAACATAATTGTGCGCATCGGGTTACAAGCATGAAATTTCTACCACAGATAGAGTGTTTTCCGGTGATAATTTTCAGATGTGGAGGGAAATCAGATTCGTCCCCTGTGAGGCGGGAGAGCGGAGTGAAGAGGATCAAGTTTACCTCTTTTCTTTCTTTATTGCTGGTCAGTTAAGTCTACTAGGACTTGTCTGGTATCATTTTCGTGTAAAACAGATATCAGAAATTCATATTTTATATCATTTTTGTATAGTTTCATATAAAAATATGAGTGTGTGGCCGAAAAGGTAAAAATCACAACAAGTTTGTTCTATTCAGTAGTGTTAAATTTCGTTAACATTTTCAAAGCATTATTATAATTTTAGAAAGCTTATTTAATCTGGTTTCTAAAAATATATGCATATTGGGCACTTCTCATACAAACAGTAGGTTAAAAATATATGTTTAAGTCGGCGTAACCAACGTAAATCTCCGAACGCATCCTATTTCGCTTCATTAAATACATTAAATAATGATTATTAACAGGCTTTTACATATAATATTTACTATATACGTCCTAGAAAAACAAATTAACAATTTATTTAGGTTACTGTTTGTATGGAGAGTGCCCAATATGTATATGTTTTTAAAAACTAGATTAAATTTGCTATTTTACAATATTTTTGTTAGTTGTAAATATTAAGGAAATATAACTAATTTATCTCCCTGAATAAAAAAAACTTGTTGTGGTTTTTACAATTTCGGAAATACAACCATATTTTTATATGGTACTATCAATAAATAACATGAAAAATGAATTTTTGATATCTGTTTTACACGAAAACGATACCACTCAAGTCCTAGTAGCGTTATCTGATCAGTAATATAAAAAGAAAAAGAGGACTCCTTTGTCCTATTCACCCCGCTTTCCCGCCACACAGGGGACGAATCTGATATTCCTCTACATCTGAAAATAATCACGGCAGAATACTCTATCCGTGGTATAAATTTCGTTGTTGTATCCCGATGTACACAATTTCGCGACTTAGCAAAATGTACTAGAACACGCAGGCTAAGCTTAACATCAACATTTTTTTCAAGGTACTTTTTGTATCAGATGTGCCCCATATGTATACATTTTTAAAAACAAAATTAAACTTTCTGTTTAGTAATATTTTTTTAAATTGTAAATATTCAGGATAGATAACTAATTTATCGTTCTAAATAAAAATAACTTGTTGTGATTTTTACCTTTTCGGCAATAAACCCAAATTTTAATATGAAACTATTCCTAAATAACATAATAAATTTATAGCTGATATCTATTTTACACGAAAACGATGTCGCACAGAATCAGATTCAGAATCAGAAACACAAGCCCTAATAGCCTTTACTGATCAGTAATAAAAAAAAGAAAAAGAGCAGTACTTGGTCCTCTTCACCCCGCTCTCCCACCACACAGGGGACGAATCTGACTTCCCTCCACATCTGAAAATAATCACCGTGGATCGTTCTATGTGTGGTAAAAATTTCATGCTTGTAGTGTAGCCCGATGCGCACAATTTCGCGGCTTAGCAACTCTACTATACGTTTATATTTAAGTTTGTTTAATTATGCTGTTCACCTTAGAGTTTATTCATAATAATTGTCATAATAATATTAACGAGTAATTAAATTGGACCATAGTTGTAAGGACTGGACTATAGTTGGGTGGTTTTACGGTACATCATCTGTGAAAATTTGAACTGTCTGGCTATCACGATTCATGAGATACAGCCTCGTGGCAGACAGACAGACTTCAGTGGAGTCTTAGGGTCCCGTTCTAACCCTTTGGGTACGAAACCGTAAACATGAGATCTGTTCATAAATACTAGGTCTGAAGTAACAAACATTAAAAAAAAACCGAATAGCGAACCTGCTCCTTTTTAAAGTCAATTAAAGTAGAAGATTGTTTGTTTACCTTGCGAACGGCAATCTTTAGAGCAAATACGTTTAGCTGCGGTGCAATTCTCATCTCATCTGAGCCTCGGATCACTTTCAAACAAACATGGCTCGGTCTAGCATGGATCTAATCCATACATGAACTGTATGAGGCCTGATTCTATTGCTATAAATATATCCATTTGAGCCATGTATCGGCTACGTCACGGTCATCTGTGGCCGAGATACAATATTAATATTATTGCCTGAATCTTGTATTCAAAATTCGACAATCGTTGAATACAAGAGTCTGCTATTTCTGATTATATTTCCCATCCTGGTTATGCCATCGATTAAATTGTTTTTTTTTTCATTAGAGGAGCATTGTTTAAATAGTAATTTATTGGTAAATATAACATATCGCTGAAGTAGACATACCTCGCACAGATGTCGCTAAGACCGAAATTAGACCTCGATCGAAATGGCAGGCGATGTTGACATTTGGAATAGGATTAAAGTATAATGTCCGTCGACATTTGTGTAGCCACGAATACCACGATAGGTTGTATTTATAGCTTAGACAACATGCCTGAATGCTATACCTGTAAATATTGAATTAAATTACATTACTTACAGAATATATTACATAACTTAAAGAATAATGATTGTAATCCTAGTTTATAAACAAAGGTTATATTTATCGTTTATTTGTCAGAAGTAGCATTACAAAGAAATCTTTTACTCAAATAAAACAAACCAAACCTCCTATCAAACTATAAAATCACCTCAGAAATTACGAAAAAATTGGCATCGGGGGAAAAGTTGTCTATGAAATGACATGTCTACAAAAGAATTATTTTATTTGTCGATGGAATACAAGGACCTCTTAATTATATCAAAAAGTTTTTCTTTTCTACAGAGATTTCAAAAACTATAAGAATAACGAATTTATTTTCAAAGTTTGATAACGTGATTAATTTAAGAGAAATGAAACACAGTACAAGAAAATATGTTTGACATCCTTAACTGAAAACAGAAAAACACAGTTGCTATTTGTAATCTGGAAACACTTTTCTAAAATAGTTTTTCTATTCTTCGGACCATCTCACAATGAAAATTAAAGTACAATAGTTTATTTTAAATAACTCTTTTAAGGGCCTTATCACACTTGCGATTTGCGAGCGTATTTTCTATACAAATAAGCGACGCGGCGAACACGCTGCGCGATCGCCTTCATACAAAATACGCTCGCAAATCGCAAGTGTGATAAGGCTCTAAGTCATTAATACTACCGAGCGACTAGTCATTGTGAAATAGCTCTTAACAGTTAGACTTAAGTATCTCAATCCTTTAGCTATCGTGATTGTTGACCGCGGTTTCATAACTAAAGAGTAACGCAGTGTTTCTATTGTTTCAGGGTTGTCCACTGCGGAGGGTCCGTGCAGGCAACACAATGTGAGTGCCATCCCTGTAATCTGTGGCTATTAAGGGCAGCCAACCATTTGTCATGATGAAAACGCTAGTATTAACGATTCAAGACCGAACACTGTCTTTGTGCGTTAATGATAGATTGTGCCCTTCACTTTGTAGACTAGTAGCTATTAAAGTCTTTCTAATTTCCAGTTGTACCGATCTTACACATCGATCAAAATCAACGTAATGATAGAAAAAATATGTTTTTTTTTTGTTTTACAATTGAACCAGTAAGAATACTTGCTTAATTAATTTCATTTTAAATAGTTGGTAGGCGTCATTGAATAATACGAAATCTTCATAGTCAACCACTACTCTTAACTTTTGAGCAAGTCACTCGACTCGCCCACAAATTGCAAGTCTGATAAGTCTATTACGTGAGCTAATAACGTGCTTTTCATCTTGCGTCTGTGCTCCAGGGACAGACTGATAAATAGAAGTTACATATGATATCAATTATCTACAGTTTCCAAAGCCTTCATGAATCTGTTTGTATTTACGAACTCTCGAAACACTACTAACGACAGACTCGAAAACAATCTTTAGTTCAACAAACTTGCAACCTAATATTTTTTCTTATTTTCAGGTAAAAATTTCCTGGTCTATCTTCAAGTCGGTCTTTCTTCAGTAAAGATGGAGCTCGAAGACGTGGAAAACTACGGCAATGGTAACTTCTCGTACGACGATAATGGCACGTACAACGGCACCTTCGAGAACTGCCCCAACATCAACATTCCCGTCGTCTACGTCGTCACGCAGGTGCTGTACGCGCTGGTCTGCATCGTCGGGCTGCTCGGCAACACCCTTGTCATCTACGTCGTCCTCCGCTACTCCAAGATGCAGACAGTCACCAACATGTACATCGTAAACCTCGCCATCGCCGACGAATGCTTCCTTATTGGCATACCATTCCTGATCACCACCATGTCGCTCAGAGCCTGGCCCTTCGGCCGCTTTATGTGCAAAGCGTACATGATCTCCACGGGTATCAACCAGTTCACCAGCAGCATCTTTCTCTGCATCATGAGCGCAGACAGATACATAGCCGTGTGCCACCCTATAGCAGCACCGCGACTGCGAACGCCTTTCGTCTCGCGAGTCGTCTCCGCCGCCGCCTGGACCGCCTCTGCTCTCGTCATGACGCCAATATTCATGTACACAACCTTAATACCTACCGAGAACGGCTTGTCCTGCAACATCGTGTGGCCGGAGCGAGAGTTCAATAAAGGACAGACGTCTTTCACCTTGTACTCTTTCGCGCTCGGCTTTGCAGCGCCTTTGACTCTCATCTTCGTCTTCTACTGTCTCGTCATCCGAAAATTGAAGACTGTAGGACCAAAGAATAAGTCCAAAGAGAAGAAGCGGTCTCACAGGAAGGTGACGAAGTTGGTTCTGACGGTTATCGCCGTGTACGTTCTGTGCTGGCTGCCATACTGGGCGTTCCAAGTTGCATTGATCTACTCGCCGCCAACCGAGTGTGCCAGCCGCATAACCGTCACCGTGTTCTTGGTCGCCGCCTGCTTCAGCTACAGTAACTCGGCGATGAATCCGATTCTGTACGCGTTTCTGTCGGATAATTTCAAGAAGAGTTTCCTAAAGGCGTGCACGTGTGCGGCGGGGAAGGACGTGAACGCAACGCTTCACGTGGAGAATAGTGTGTTTCCGAGGAAGCGTGGAGGAGGACAGGCGCGTGCGCAGGCGAGGGCCTTGACGGAGACGCGCGCCAGCCTGTCGGTGCCGGTGGGGGGGCCGTCCAGGTCCGAAGCATCGACGGCGCTGACTTCGCGGTCGGCTGTGGCGAGCGAGGCGTTTGCCCTGGAGCCCCCTCCAGGCGCGATGGCGCCCCTGCTGGCGCCCAACGGGACCTCGCACTCGCGCATGTGAGTGCGGCCGTGCGCGCGCGCTCGCGAGCCTTCGAGCCTGTGCGTCGAGGAGGACACGCTCATCGTCTCCATTGACTAGACGGACCGTGTGAGTGAGTGTCGCAGTCGGGGCGCGGGACGCGAGCCCGGTCCCGCGCCGCCGCCGTATACGAATGAATGTTCCTCGTCCGATATGAAATATCTAGTGTTAGCTCTAAGTATATTCTGTTTATGTATCTGTGGAATCGAACGGTGTTTCGGCCTAGGGTTGTAACGATGAATTTATTAAAGTGTAGTTTTTTATGTCATCGTAAGTTCGTGTGCCGGGAGCGGCTGTGTAAAAATGTACATATCGTGTAAATATTCATATTTGTCATATGTCTGAGTTGTAATAAAATTACATTCGTGAATGTGGGTCGTTTATTTTCCCGGCTTAGACTGATCCTGGAGTGTATTACTCATGTAGCCAAGTCGTATACAGGGTGGCAGCTAAGTACTTGAGTCGTTTTATTAAATTAAAAATAAAATTAAGTAACAGTTCATACGTGCAAAAGGCTCTTTGGTGCAGAACGTTAATTAAACAAGCTTGTTAATTTGCATTTATCGTGATTCATCAGATACACGTATTTTAATTAATAAATGATTATTTGCAAATTATCGAATTCATTATAATATTGAAATGAAAATAGCAAAATGATTAAAGGCTTTGGCTTCACGATTATCTGAAATATTAAGACGACGGGTGATGCAAAACTAGCGCCACAACCGATTTCCGATACATTCATAATCAGATATCTTTAAAGAAATAGCTGGAGTCTAGGAGCTACCAAAACAACTTTCATATTTATTAAATCACTGTATACAATCACCGTAAACAACTGTAAATCAGTCGACGTGTAGAAACCGTTAAGTTAGTTCAGGTTTGATTTACAACAACCCCAAAGAGTTTTCAGAGAATTTTTTTTATGAAATTATACACTCGACGTTTCTTGATATCACATAAAGGTACACCAAAATTAGGCTTAGGGTCTCTTGCAAACCACATGACATTTGCAACATAAAGCCTCACCCTGTATACTACTAGTACATACTAATATTTGGGGGTTAGGAATGCGAGAGACAGCTTCCTGTACGTCGGCACACGACGAGCCGAGTCGAGGCGACGCGAGGCAACGGGAGGCGACGGGAGGCGACACGAGGCGATCAATCACAGGCGACAGACGGCGACACATGATTATACGATGAGTGTGCAAAACGAATACTCCATTCATGTCACGTTGACGCGACGTCTTTTGAATTTAGGGCAATGACTTGGGTAGGCCTGAATCGGTGTAATATGGAGCTAGAGAAAATATCACTGCAATTTTTTTCCGAAAACGTAATATAGAATTTGTGTACTAGTTTACGTCCGTTGGCGACGAAATTTTGGCCACAAACAGACACAAATTCTATAATAATTTGAGCAAAAATCGATGCGTGCGTGTGAGTTAGAGGTGGGTTGTATACCTATGTATAGCTTTACTATTGAGTGAACAAATAGATCCCATTGTGAGTCATGATTACGAGTATTGATAATCATAATGTCATTAAATTTTTAGTCATAATTCAGAAATGATTAACTATGCGAAAGTTTTGAAAAGCTCAGCTAGTACTCGTAGAACCCAATCTAACCCATGTTAGATCGAGATGGAGTTATTATATTTTTATAGCAGTCAATAGGATGACAGCTGCGTTCGATTGGTTGTTGAAGAGAATCTTGAAAGAAGTCTTTAGACATCAATAATGTGATGAATTCATACCTGTGCTAACTCGGGGCACTGATACTAAAGTAATTTACCTAGTTAAATATTTTATTGACAAACAAATATATCGATGTTAATATCAACATCTAAATGTTAATCAACATAAAATTTATATTTTTTTCTCTTAATTTCGGAATGAAAACAATAAACAATTAAAATGTGTATTTATTTGTTTTAGGTACTTAAAATATCCACTTCATCAGACATGATATCGCACCCTTTTATAGTAATTGATAACTTTCAATGAGACATGTATTAATTATATCGGCATCTTTTTATCGATATCAAATCCCTAGAGCGTGCCCCGAGTTAGCACAGGTATGGCTGATGATAGATGAATCGCACCTACATTTTAGTCTGTGCAGTACATTTAGGCACAGTTTCTTAGTAGCACTCTGAGCGCTTGAAAGAAAAATATGATTCAAATGCTCCTCTGAGCTGTTTAATGCGTAAGTATGTTTAGTCAGTAAGCAGTTTTTGATTGATTTCATTTATAAGGGCTCTTAAATGACCTACTTTCACTGAATTCCTACCTTTAAAATCAGCGGCAGAATATGGACAGAATCGTGCCATTCTTCTCTGGAGAGCTCTTTCCAAGCCTTTATTTTATTGGTTAAATGTGTGAAATGCAATTGGTAGTAGAACATTAATAGGAACGCCAGCCAATTTCGACAGTGGTTGATTGTAGCCATTGTAGGTAGGTACACAATAGTCATGATCACATGAAAAATAAGTACTGAACAGATTTTAATTAAGGTAAGACCCATGTAAGCGCAGAAAAATGTCGAAGGGTACATTTTGGAAAACTTGTGCCCAACACATTCGAGAGTAACTCATCAAACACATAAATCTGCACTGTATTTGGCTAAAAATCCCAAAGCCCAAACAAACTCCCGCAGAAACAAATCAATCTCAATGTATCGATGAATCGATTTATAATTCATAACTAACATGCCTTCATTAATCACTCGGCCGGAGCAATCTCCCAATTAATCCGAATCAAACCTAAATCCACAATAACCTTCCACAACTCCCGACGGTCATTGCAAAAGGAACCAAAACAACAATGAGGAGAGAGTTAACTTTGAAACGAAATCAAATGCGTTATAAGACGTTATGATTGTAATCTGATAAAAGCTTGCCTTCCAGAAGAGCATATTTTTCTCTCAACAATATTGCAAAAGCAATCTTTCTTTGTTACAAATAATAATGCTACCACCCAACCTCAAGAGTAAGCATAGAATAAAGTAGGTGCCAACAACAACGTTGGGGGAAAAGGTCATAAACCATTTATTACTTTACCGTAGTATAAAGCCACAACGTCTAGCACAACTATGCATCGCACTCTTGTCGCGCGACATAGTATCACCCGTCACTCTCTTACAGTACTGTATAGATAGAGATAGGTACTAGCGCGAGAAAGAGTCGCGTGCCACAGCCACAGCTGTGCCAGAGGTGCTGTCAGTTGTTACCAAATAATTACCCATGTTTAGTCGAAATTCGTTCCGCCTTTTTGCTGTATTCCGGCGGAAAAATTGTAGGTAAATAAGCATATAACACACACTTATTAAATATTGCTTCATCACGTATGTATGTGATATAAAATTATACAAATACGATATACAGGGAGGTTATGGGTAACTACTTATCTGGAAAGAACGACGCAGACGCAGGCATTCATGCCCTGCACCGCTCTTTGTCGCGCGATATAAACTGCCTGTCACATTCATTTCAATACCGTGCGAGCATGACAGGTGATGGCTGAGTGGTGCGACAAGCGAAGCAGATGAGGATATAGTTCTAAAAAAATCGACATACAATCATACATTTCTACAGTTTTATAATATCGTAAATACGCTAGCGATAAGAAAGCGAAACGCATCGCACACATAACATAAATCATACGCGGGTAAACAGAAGGATATGGAGGTATTAATGCGTATTCTCATTAGCATAAAGGCCTATGCGTCAACGGGAAGTAGGGTTCGTGTGACGTTATGTTGCGGACGTGAACGGTGCCATAAATTAACTGTGGTAAACATTCGTCGACGATATGGTGGTTAATTACTTCAGGTCGAGCTAAAACCGTCTGAAATTGAATATTACTAGAAAGCTACCATAATTTAGCTACTTCTTTTTCGTTTCTTGTAGTCGCATGATACTTATAATCTTTATTTTGTTCGTTTGTAGTGGGTTAGGTCGGGTTTGGTTCCCGTGTACTCACTGACACCGAATATATTAACAAAAGGGAATGAAAATGCATGACAGAAGAAAACCCACCACAGCATCATAATTCTATGAATTTTGCAAGTTTAAAAAGAGAAAAGAAAGACGGTTCACAAGTGACAGAGTTCAGAAAACAACTTGTGTTGTAGTTATATTGAACCCTCGGTGCGCGAGCGCGATCCACGTGTTATAATTTTAACATGTGTGTGTAATGTATGTATCTGCATGTCTGTCGGTACCATCGTAGCTCCCAACTGGATAAACCAATTTGAGTGTGTTTTAAGGGTCCTCGTCATCATCATCATCATGATCATAATGATGACCAGTTTCCTAGATATTCAGCTTTAATTGGAACAAGTAGTGACAAGATCATTGAATGAGTGTCTCATGGTGACCACCTACTTGTGTCGGGGATGTTTGATTTTTAGGGTTCCGTACCCAAAGGGTAAAAACGGGACCCTATTACTGAGACTTCGCTGTCCGTCCGTCCGTCCGTCCGTCCGTCCGTCCATCTGTCACCACTTCACTAGGCTGTATCTCAACAACGGTGATAGCTAGACAGTTGAAATTTTCACAAATGATGTATTTCTATTGCCGCTATAATAACAAATACTAAAAATGAAACAAAATAAATATTAAAGGGGGGCTCCCATACAACAAACTTGTTATAGATTATATATAATATGTATAGGTACGGAACCCTTCATGCGCGAGTCGGGCTCGCACTCGCCCAATTTTTATTTTTATTTAAGTAAGTTAGTTATTTATTGACTCTTAAATGCTTTCTTAGCTCTGCAGAAGTAAAAAACAACGCTGTGACTTTCATTTGCTCGTCCATCCCTTTGGAAAAGAAAGGGATAACGAAAGTATCTATAGAAGGTGATGGAAATATTGTTTATCGCTCTTTGCTATCCACGGAGAGTTACACTTTTCCTGATTAGATGCCGACTTAAAGTCAGAAGGTATTATGTTACTATAAATCATTCGTTTTTTCCTTTCACTCTTCTAGATCTGGATCGCGAGCCGATAAATTACAGAATCTTGTTAGGAGACTGTAGAAAGGTTTTCTTTATTAAATTATAAGCTTTTCCGCCAAATGCGAGGATGGCTATTTTGATGCCTTTATTTTAGTGAAGAGGTTCAAAGAAATTCAAAGTGGGGGTGTTATAGCCCTGCAAGGGGTTTTACTACCCACGCCATATTGCGGATTTTCGGTGGTACTAAATTATTTTACTGGCAACGACAAATGTTCTGTAACTGACGATGAAAGTCGGTGAACGTCACTGATGTAAACAAAGAGGAAACAGGACTCAATATTCCGCAAATTTCAAGTAATTTTTGCATAATAAAGCCAAAACTATCCACAGTGATGAAAGTCAAGTTTTTTCAATAGGATTCAGTATTTATTCCGCAAGAAAAACGAAGGATTGAGGAGCATTCCGGTAAATAATGGTTTGAATTTTTATAATGACAAATCCTTGACTGACGTTTAATAATGCCAATATATATGACGTATGCACATTATTGCCATATGAAAGCTGTTTGTAGCGCCACTATCCCTGGGCCGGACTGCCGCTTGCCAAGGCTGTAAGAGATCAGATCTGTGATCTGGCAACCCTAGCCAAGTAAACAATAACGAGAAGAGCTCATCGTAAATTTATTAAATTCATGAAGAATTATCTACCTATAATAAGTGCATCTGCATTGGAATTGTAGGTTAGAAAACTTACACTGGATTTATGGCATTAAACATCCAATATCACCACGCACAGCACGGAAAACACTTGGGTGAGAAATTCATATTTACCGTTGAACTTTAAAATACTTGTGATAACAGTAAACAAACGAAAAATCAACAGTTCCTCCGGAAAACATAACAGGATCACAACTGGCTACAAAACAGCTGATTGGACACAATACTGAAGTGACGTACAGTAATACCAACATAATAGAAGCCGATAGTGTTGCCGCGTAAGGCTGCGTTCACAATAATATTTTGTTTAGCATACACTTCATGATACAGCGCCATCTGTGGAACATCGCGTGAACTAAATTTAAGAGCTTAAAATGGCTTCTAAAGCCTGTGCTGGCTGCCGAACCATTAATACAGACGGACGGCTGTTGACGTGCTGTAGTTGCGCGGATACCTATGATCTCCTGTGCGGCGACGTCTCAATAGAGCAGTTTAATCATATGATGACGGGAAATCAAGGCAAGAATTGGAAATGCCCGGCATGTGTGTGTCGGCAGGCAAAGAGAGACAACACAAATACACCGGTCCGAGCGGCGGCACTAAACCAAAGTATCATCCAAGTCGGCCCTGATGAGTCGATGGACTGCAGCTACTTAAACAACTCAACAGGCCAACCGACAGGCTTAAATCAGTCTGGGGACCACACGTCCCACGTCACATTTCGACGACCACAACCCGATCATAATGTTTCGAATGATTCTGTTTGCCTAGAAAATATTCGCATCTTAGTCAGGGAGGAATTTCAATATTGTTTAAACGAGCGCCTTTCAAATTTCATTAGCAATACAGTCGCAAGCCAGATTGCGCCTCTGATTCAGACAGTCATGCAACTGAACGCCAGGGTAGCCACTATTGAGGACAGATTAAATTCGAGTACGACTCAACATAACCCAAATGGTTCGGAAATAACCTATGCCTCTATCACCGAGCAGCAGCATCCAACCTCAATTAATCGCGAGGCAGCTGGAAAGCCCAAGGCGCCTCCTACAGGAAAGAAACCTGTCGTTGACGCCCAGACCCCGTTGATCGCCAAGCGGCACTCTAACGAGCAAGCGGCAGGCGAGCATAAAGAGGAATCAACTGCGGTCGAAAATACGAGCACAGGAGCAGAGTCTAGGAGCTACACCCAGAACCATCCACGCAAACAACTGGAAGTGAAGCGAGGTACAGCTGCCCCTGGTACTACGTGTCCGATTGAAGCATCTGAGAAACAGCGACATATACATCTTCATTACGTCAAAATGGGTACTACCGACGAGCAGGTACGTGCTCATTTAACGTCTATATGTAAGGAGGACGTGTGCTCAGTTGAGACAATAGAAGCCAAGGGGAATTATGCGTCCTTCAAATTGACTGTACCTATGAAATTTGCCGAGCAAGTAATGGATCCCGCTAATTGGGCGGAAGATATATGCGTTAAACCATGGAGACAGAAGTTTCGCACCTTTCGCAACCAAAGTTCAACCAATGCGTAAAATAAGGTTTACTATTGGAAGGCATAAAATCATTAATACTAATATGGTTACGCATAATTGCTTTTCGCCGAAAATGAGATGTGCATAAGCCTCATTACGCATATTTTTTTACGCATAACATTAAAAAGCATAAATACAGAAAGCATAACCGTCATAAAGACTAATAACAAAAAGCATAAGCATATATAGGCATAATAATCAATTAGCATCATATCAAAATGCATAACGCAGTTATCCTTTTAAAAGTCATGTACAAATGGCTCATGGTAATAAAATTGCTATTCAAAAGTGTGTATATATATTTAGGAACTAAAGTGAGGTCGACGGAGGTCCGCTTCGCAGACCCCCTATTCCGCGTTGCTTAGGCGCTTCGCGCCTGGTTATCATGCTAACCTAACCTAACCTAATGTACCTACCTACCTAATGTGACCTAACGTTACGTAACGTAATATTTTGTTGTTGATCATTTTGCAGGTTCAATGTGCCCGCAACAAAATAAAAGAAAACGCAGTATTAAATCCCGATAAAAAAACCAATACACATAATTTCTGATTGCGAAACTACAACCGCACCATTAGTATTGGCTAATCTCCCAAAGTATAATAATTTAAAACAAACAATACGCAGACAAAGAAAAAGAACGATTTCGATAACCACGAAACTGAGTTTCATTCATTTAGACAACTGAAATTATGGATGATGACAGATATACCAAATAATTATGAGCCCAAACAATAGTATGCATAAAGTATATTCGGCAAATACAAATTAGTCCAACTAAAATTATGCTAATAGCGTAGTATGCCAAAAAAACAGTAGGCCAAAATATTACTATGCGAAAGTACTATTATGCCAAAACAAATTATGCTAAATCAATTATGCGAAATAGCATTAGTCTAAAAAATATTATGCGATCCAAGGGGATCCCTAAAATAAACTATTCACTACACGCCTACTATCAAAATGTGAGAGGACTGCGAACTAAACTGTCTGAATGGAGGACTAATCTAGCGCTAGTACAGAACGATTGCACTTGTTAGCATTAACTGAAACTAATCTAAATGATTCTGTGTCTGATGCTGAACTATGTGTCGGAGATTGGAGAGTACTGCGGCGCGATCGGGCTGACGGCCGGGAAGGAGGCGGCGTACTTCTAGCAGCCCGCCCGCCGGTTATCCTTGAACGTGTTCCCCAACTCGAAACACCGTTGGGAGAAGATTTATGGGCTCGATTCCAAATTGACGGCCAGTACATTTACGTTTGTGTTGTGTATATACCACCAAATGTTACTGATAGTGTATATTCAGAATGGTTTAATAGTGTAGAAATTGTAAGTGAAAATGTAAATAGTATGAAAATTTTGATACTGGGAGACTTGAATTATCATAGTGCAAGCCCTAGTACACTGTTGTTGTATGACTGTTTCATATCTAATTGTGATCTATATCAGTACAATAATGTAACAAATAAGAATGACAGAATACTGGATGCGGTACTTACGAGCCCCGAGTTGCGGGATGGAGTGCGGGTTCGAGGTACGGAGCCGGGCGAGGAGTTATCAGTTATAGATGGACACCACCCTCTGCTCATCGTCAGCATTAAAGTACAAGCTCCAAATGACATCGGTTACCATACCACCTTCAAATATACAGAGGGATCGTGACTGGGACTTTAGAAGCGGTGACTATGCAGCGCTTTACGGCTTAGTCAGAAACGTGGACTTGAAATGATATTAAATGCATAAAGGATCCAAACGAAGCCTTGGAAATGCTCTATAACAACTTTTATGATAATTTTAACGCGTGTATCCCGAAAAAAAAACGTAAAAATTCGGCAACTAGAGTGTATCCTGTCTTTTACACAAGACAGATTATATTAGACATTAAACATAAATTTGAACTTCACCGTCAGTGGAAAATGAGTAAAAATAACGAAATAAGGGAACAGTTTAAACAAATGCGGACGAAGTTAAAGAATGACATTAAATTGGCCTATGATAGCTACGCAAAAAATGCGTCTCAGCGTTTGTGTAGTGATCCGAACAAATTCTGGGAATTCGTGAATAGTCTACGGTGCCGGGGCGGGATAGAGACCAAACTTAACTACGGCGACAAGGAATGCCAAGGAGTGGAGATGGCAACCGCTTTTGCGGAACATTTTCATTCGGTATTTCTACCGGTCGCGCCAGTTCTTGATGCCACAGTGGCAAGCGCGTCAAGCGCCGCTGACTCTAAACGCGTAGACGTACAAGTTTTTAGCTTAGGCGAAATAAGACTAGCGGTAAAAAAACTTCGGTCAAACACGGCTGCAGGGCCAGACGCTATACCGCCGTACATTATTAAGGGATGTATTGACTTTATCATCGAACCTATTACGCATATATTTAATATGATACTATCGACTGGCATATATCCAACTATTTGGAAAACATCTAGGGTTACACCAATCCCCAAAACTGGGTCAAAACTGCAGGTAAGTAATTACAGACCGGTAGCGATATTATGCTCGTTGGCGAAAATATTTGAAATGTCGTTACACGCACGCATCTTGCCGCAGTGCATGCCACACATCACAGCCGCCCAACACGCCTTCTTGCCTAAGCGTTCCGTTTCCACAAATTTAATTTCACTCGTCAGCTTAATGTCAAAAGAATTGGATCAAAAAAAGCAAGTCGACGTCATTTACTTAGATTTTCAAAAGGCTTTTGACAGGGTAGACAATGACGTTTTATTGAAGAAAATGGCCGACATGGGGTTTGTGCCGAGGTTGCTCAAGGTATTCTCGAGTTACCTCGCTGATAGGAGACAATTCGTCAAATATGGACCGTATCAGTCTGAGTCATACGAGACACCCTCGGGTATAAGCCAAGGTTCAAATTTAGGGCCGTTGCTCTTTAACATTGTAATCAATGATCTTCCTGCACAGGTGCGAAGCTCTACGGTAATGATGTTTGCAGATGACGTCAAACTGATTAAAGTAGTCACTACTATGGAGGATTGTAGAGACTTACAGGCAGATATTGACGCAGTGCATAGTTGGAGCATTGTAAATAAGCTTAATTTTAATGTAAAGAAATGTGAGACGATGAGTTTCACGCGAGCGTCTAATCCCCGCCACTACCCGTACACCCTAGTTAGACGGTGAAGCCATCGTAAGAGTGACCCAGGTGCGTGACCTTGGCGTTTTTTTCGACGCGCAACTCACATTTAGAGAGCACGTGAATAAAGTTGCCAAAAGTGCGGCTAGTAAGTTGGGTTTTGTGTTAAGAAACTCCAAACAATTGACACCGAGAGCTTTCAGGGTTCTCTACTCGGCTTTGGTGAGGAGTGCTCGAATCTAGCGCCGCGGTTTGGAACCCACATGAGGCTAAATATAGCCTGATATTAGAGAAAATACAGAAAAAGTACCTCAGGAGCTTGTACATGAAACAGTACACTTACTACCCTTATCTCTACCCGACTTTATTTCTGTTAGGGGTGCTAGAATACGAAACGCTTGAAGTAAGACGGTATCTAGCAATCGCTAAATTTGCTCTAGGCATTATCCGCGGCAATATCGAGTGTACGGCATTGGTAGGGGAGGTGGTGAGGCTATATGCGCCGACGGCCCGACTGCGCCTACGCCAGGCACCCCTGCTGGCGCCACCACCCCCCTCGCGCACAGCCCTGCTGCGGCACGCGCCCAATCCGAGCGCGCTCTCCATCCTCAACTCTATGCTCAGCGTAGCTCCACACTGCGATGTGTTCGCTACCAGGTTTGCAAGCGTGATGAATGAATGCAGAAAGTTCTTAGAACGATCTTAAAATGTATTTTACCTTATATCTAGTTTATATATTTACCTATTTGTAGTGTTTAGAATAAGTTTCAGTTATGTTAAATGGGTGTTCTTTACCCTTAGATTTCATTATTTTAGGTTAAGATCTGTAACGCGTTGGCTTTAGCTGTAAGTTATAGATATGTTATGAATAAATAAAATAAAATAAAATAAAGAGGTAAATATTATCGACCTGCAAAGCGTGGCCGTTGCTATGAACTATGATCTTGTGTAAATCCTCGCCCTAATTCCATATATATCTCTCTGATATTTCGAAGAGATCTCCGAGGTGGCAGTACAACTACTATATCAAATGTATTTTTTTATGTATTTGAATTGTTTGTAGTTTTAAGGTATGTAGTTTTATCTATGGGCCATATTTACCTTGCCATTAGGAATAAGTAAATGATTTTGATTTGATAGAATATCGCCTATTCGAAAACCCACGGTTGCGTTAAGTTTGCACCTCATTTATATGCGACGCCATAGATATTATCGCGCGCAAACGTAACTTGATCGATTAGTAACTTGAAATTTGGTTCTAACAGTGCTGATTGAATCCGTTTGGAAACTAGGCGCTGATTAAACTTTGAGATATCACCTTTAACTGACATTAAAACGTTAATTGGCGATTAGATCTGCGTAAAGTGACATTTAAAGTCACTACCCGGTTAAGTAAGTTTGCCCCTGATATCTATGGCGTTGCATGAGGCGCATAATTAACGTGAACGGGTCGGTGATTTCGGAAAATTTACTTTTTGCTTGATGAACCTGATATTATAACAAGTAATCTGGAACACATTAGCTGTAAATAAACATACACAATTACTTTGTTTAAGACCATCTTTTAAATTTAACCGTACCTCTCTAGGTATGCATTATGTTTTTATGTTTTTTCAATAAAATGTATTTGTATTATCTTTGCCAGACGTGCCATTACAGAGGTATAAGTGAAGGTATTTCTAAACGAAGTCACATCTTTTATATCACAATTATTATATCAGGCGACAGTGACGAAGTTACCGCGCCGCTGTACGGATAGCAGTCCCTGACGAAGAGTTCCGTACGAGTTCGAAACATGTCGGGCCGTTGACAATTTCACGAGAGTGTAAACCGCTCAATACAATAACTAAATAAAAAGTTTTAATAAAATTATCAGAGACGATCTAACGCCGTGATATAATAATATTATGTAGTATGAATTCCATTTCTATGCTAGTGTTGTGTTTAATTGAGTGGTCCTTCGTTATTACACTTGAGTGCGATAATATTTACTCGAGAATATACGCTGACAGATCGCGTGCTTATCAGGCAGTGATCTGATACGTCGTTACATCATTATTCATGATATGTAAGTCATTATTGGCGCCTAGTGATGGGAGAAATCATTTTCATCCCGATTGCCGTTCCAATTCCAAAAAGTCACTGTGACTAATAAACGGATAATGTGACGTAACTAAGAGGAAAATTAATTTATTTAGAAAATTAAAAAATAAAATAAAATGAAAACTAAAAATAAATACCTATTCATAAATATAAATGTTGATTTGATTTCGGCGTTTCATCTCAACAGTTGTCTTTTCTTGTGAGATGCCGGTAGTCTCAAAAACATTTAAAAGTGCCTTTGTGGCCTACTTACAGAAAGCAGAGTAACCACGTACGTGACGTTATATGGCTGTTCTTTCGGTACTTTTTGATGTCCGATTGCTGTGACTGTTTCGCCGGTGACATTAACTATCGCCGACTCTACTGGCTCCATTACTGTACAGTATTACTCATACACTGAATTACGTTTGTATTATTAATCCATACATAACTATATATGATCTAAACCACGTCTGCCATTTCAATTCCGCCAAGCCGAGCTCATTTACTCGCCGCAAGACACGCATTCTCCCGCGCACCCAATTCAATGCGGCATTGCAGTGCGCACGCGTCATGTCATGTCCCACTCATTGTACCGCAATATATTAACATATACAGACAATAACATACAAATCTCAAGTGTCTTTTTTATATCTGAGTAAGGACCAAAAAGTTGGACGTAGTTAGCCATAGAAAAAAAGCGATCGGAAAAAGTTAACGACACAATAATGAACCTCAAAACAGTCTCTTAAGGTACAAGGTTATTCGATGGTTAATTTGTTGTTGTACAATTCTAATTAAATGAATTAAGGTAAACTTTTTGGTCTTCACCCATCTGTGGTATTTCTATTATAATATAGCTTGAATAGTAACCGCTCACTGGAATATGCAGCGTGAGGATTAGGATCGCGAGAAGCAGCATGAGGCGGCGCACGGTTCATAACTTAGGGAGAGGCCATTGTCTAGGATTGGACGTCTAATGGCTGATATAACGATGATGATGATGGTGGTGAACTATTACAATTATCGCCAAAAAAACCTCTGAGCCTCCTTTGCGCGCCTCCTTCATGTGTCGTAATCCTCAGAGCTGTGGGTGGTGAACATTTTGCATCACTTTCTCTCGTACGACGTTCCTTCATCTGTTTCTGTCTACGGCGGTGTGAAGGTTGTGAACTGTAGAGTCAAGAGCGGTGCGGATCAGGTCGGACCAACGTATTGGGCTGCGTCTATGGCTGATTTTAGTGTCACGCGGACCGTCGCGCGGAGCAATATGTATGTATGGCGCGTCTGCGCGGACCCGTCCGCATTAGGCCATTTTTCCTGGTGACGACTAAAAGTCACTAAAACCTCTGTCACTACTCAGCAAAACCTCGTATCTAAGTTTGTACATTGATACTAAGATACGAGCTTTCTTTTAAGAAAGTATTTGTTACTGAGTTTTGCTTGTCAGTAGACGATTTGACCTAACGTGCCTACGGCTTCACAATAGTAAACAAAGTAAGTATTACCCATTAAAAGTAACAAGGAAGTTCCATTTGCTGTGTTTTGCTCCACTGACTCCGCCAGTACATGACGGCTCGACGTCTCGTCCTGTCAGGATTTTATAAGTTCCCCATACCGTGTTGTAATGTGAACTTTATTTATCATTGGCAATGATAGACTTTGAAATATTCTCTTTGGTGAGATATTGACATTTATGATGTAAATAGACGTCGTTATGAAGTAAACTTTGTGACGCTTATAAATTGTTTTCTAATGCCGGCTCCACATGTTTGGGAAAACAACGGCAAATATACAGGACGCAGTTATACGTTAGAGTGAAACGGAAATAATTATGTCGTGCTCACTCTAACGTATAACTGCGTCCTGTATGTGTGCCGTTGTTTGCCAAACATGTGGAGCCGGCATAAGAAAACACTGTTGGAAAATTATTAAGTGTTATCATGAACTGTGACTTATTACCTCATAGCAGTAAAGTAACTAGAAAAAATTGAGTTTAGAATAAAACCCCATCAAAATGCGAGATTTGTGACAAATAAATATATCTCAAATAAATAAGTCAACGTTGATCCGCTGTGCTAGAAATGATTCAGGCCTTTGGTAACAAAACGACTGCACCATCAGTATGATGAACATATTATACATACATCATAGCCACGCTATTTTTGAAAGCCGTCTTTATTGACTCCTAGAATTATTTTTAGTCGAATCTTTCCTTTCGCCGAAAAACAATTTCAAAGAAAACATTTTTCTTTGCAACCGTAAACTATTTGAGAATGTTATAAAAGAAACCTAACCTAACCTACAGTCTGACCAAAAAGAGTAGAAATTAAAAAGTTGCAATACTGTAGTGTCGTCCCCGTTTTCTTAGATTGATTAGAAAGGGACGACACTACAGTATTGCCACTTTTGAATTTTTACTCTTTTTGGTCAGACTGTAACCTAATCAATAGGATGATATTTGCAAGTATAGGAATAGGCAGGGTAGGCAGTAAATAAATAAGTGTTAACAGCTCAATGGTCTGTATTCAAGTGATAGAATATTGATTGGTACATGAATGAACGATTGAATAGAATTATTGAGTGTATGAATGATGTATTTACATAATTTAGGAACTGCCATAAGACTAAGAATTGTTTTTTTGCAATATACCAACAGCAAGAATTATGAAAAATTTGTGACTACAGAGAAATAAAAATGATACAAAAATTTTTTTCGGCGAAATTAGTTCTAGGTGACAAAGGGCTCCCTTCGGAAATTTAACGTAAAATTACACACAAATAACACGCTTACTTCAAATGGTTTATGTTCCTTATGTTATACGAATATTTGGTTAAATGTAGACTATTAGAATCTTTTTTCTAATTTATTGACCTAAGTAAGAAACATGAACTTCTTGAAACATAACTTAAAATAAGCTAGCACATATTAATTCAATTGCAAATTTTAGTTTTCATTCATTATTTATTAATCACGCAGGTACCTACAAAAGTTTACAACTTGGAGATCAATCGCTTCAATATTAATTGGATTAAATTCGTATGAATGCCAAAATACGGATTGAATGATGAAAGTAATTTGTCCCCAATTAACGCACAAGGGCGAAAAGACCAGAAACTCAAACTAAAGCCTTTCTAAATCTTTCCTGGGCTTCATTTCCGGCCCAATTATCGGGCATTCTATTCGGAAACTAAGTTTGGAGCAATCTGATCTACGTTAGCAGGGGTTGACAGCGATCTATTGGAGCAAACTTTAGAAAAGGAGAAACTTATCAAATTAATTGTACATTTTTCTCTTTTGTATATTTATTATGCATTCAGGCCAGTAGGGTTACGATATAAATGCAAAAATCGTGCTTTAGCAGAACAATTTACATTGCTGTAAACATTATGAATGTGGATATTTAGCAATTTATGTGATACAAAAAGTAACATTTTTATATGATAAGTACAAAATTATTTGCCATAGAAAGCTATACATTTTATCATAGTTTAGCAGTGACGTTCATACCAGGCATAATAATAATACAAAAAAAAAACAAATATAACATTACATAAAGGTAGGCGATGCCGAATTGACCATCGGTATGTCGAGGTGCTCAGGAGTGTGTACAACAACGCCACTATGTCAGTCCGAGTACAAGACCAGTGTACAGAGGCGATTCCATTGCAGAGAGGTGTGAGACAAGGAGATGTAATATCTCCGAAGCTCTTCACCAACACAATGGAAGACGCCTTCAAGCTCTTGGAATGGCAAGGACTTGGCATCAACATAAATAGCGAGTACATCACGCACCTTCGGTTTGCTGACGATATCGTGGTCATGGCGGAGACGCTGGAGAATCTCGGTATAATGCTGGATGATCTCAACCGAGTATCCCAACAGGTAGGCCTTAAGATGAACATGGACAAGACGAAGATCATGTCAAATGTCCATGTAACACCCACCCCAGTATTGGTTGGGAACTCGGTCCTCGAAGTTGTCGACGAATACGTCTATCTAGGTCAGACGATCCAATTAGGCAGGTCCAACTTTGAGAAAGAGATCAATCAACGGATTCAACTCGAATGGGCAGCGTTCGGGAAACTGCGAAGTGTCTTCTCGTCCAAGATACCTCAGTGCTTGAAGACAAAAGTCTTCAACCAGTGCGTATTACCGGTGATGACCTACGGAGCCGAGACGTGGTCTCTAACTATGGGCCTCTTAAGGAAGCTCAGAGTCACTCAGCGAGCTATGGAAAGGGCTATGCTCGGGATCTCTCTACGTGATCGAATCAGGAATGATGAGATTCGTAGACGAACTAATGTCCCCGACATAGCAAACATGGTTAGCAAACTGAAGTGGCAATGGGCAGGGCACATAGCTCGAAGAACCGATGGCCGTTGGGGCAGAAAGGTTCTTGAGTGGAGACCACGTACCGGCAAGCGCAGCGTAGGACGACCACCCACAAGGTGGTCAGACGACCTGGTCAGGGTTGCGGGGACTCGCTGGATGCGGGTCGCTTCTATCCGGCCCATGTGGAAGTCAATTGAGGAGGCCTGTGTCCAGCAGTGGACGTCCTATGGCTGAAATGATGATGATGATGATGATAAAGGTATCGCTCGAACATCATCGAAGCACAAAGGATACTTTTACATTTTAAAATTAAGTATGTTGTATATTTTTATATATTTTTTTCTCAGATATTATTTGTGGTTTATTCTTATCCTTATTTGTTTTCTTCTTGTTTTGGGGAGGGGTTGGGGGGATACTCTGGGTGGGTATGTTTTTTTATAGTAGAATTTATTTATTTGTTAACCCAACACCATAAGAGTGTAGCTATTGAATATCTTGTCTATTCCACTATCAACATTAATTTATCGAGAACTCTATTTGTCGTCATTTAATTTGTTTTATATCTGGCAACCCTACGTTAGGCAGCAACTCTCGTAATCGGTGGCGAAGTTTTAATTGATTCAATTTGTCGCGTCTCAATTTCGGCGAACGGGCAACCTTAGCCGACGCCGGCAATCAAGTCGGCATTGTCGGCGAACGGTGTCGGTGTTGGGGCGTTCGGACGATATTGGAGCGTTTGGTGTTGACAAAAAGATTACGATGAAGAAAGCACCTAATGCAAGTTGAACAAAAGTATGTACTAACATGGATAGTAAAGTTAGCATTATCAATTCAGTATTTCGGTTACTGTACAATTGTACAATACGTGCGGTGACATAATTTGATTCGAGTTTCACACCTGTCTCGCTCGCTCTTAATGCGATCGACATAAAAACCTCTCTGATTTCACCGAAGCCCGAATACTAATCTAAAAGCTTACGGACTGTACTTTTTTTGTTTCTCTTACTTCAATTTAACAAACCGTGTGCAGGTACCTAGGAACTAAGGGTGACGATGGCTATTTATGTTTTGCGTGGGAGGTGATTAATTTTTCATAGAAAAACACTTCACCGAATGCTTTATTTCATAGACTTTTTTTCCTCGGAAGTCATAAATTTTTCAGAAATCTTGAAAATGTGAACTTATAGATTAGGTTAGGTTAATATTTATACAAAAGTAGCATATTATTTGAAGGTTCCTTATGGTATAGTACATTTTCATCGCACAACGGAACTTTTTCCAATCACTTTTTTCTCGATTTCTAAAGGGCTACTTACACCTACATTTTGTAATTTTTTTTGCACTTAACCCTATTCTCAATTAGGTATATAATATAACTAGCTTTTGCCCGCGACTACGTCCGCGTGGAACTTGGGAGTATGGAAGCAACCTCGTACAACACGATAGATACCTATATACCTAATCACCTTAATTAAAAGAAGGGATTATTAAGAGCGCCTAAGCAAATGTAAGAGCAATTGTGGTTTTGGTCTAATAATTACATTTCCTACAGGGTCATCAATGTCATCATGAATTACTTACTCACTTTTCAATCTTTTTAGGGATAATTTCCAGGATAAAAACTATCCTATGTCCTTCCTCGGATCTTAAACTATCTCCATGCCAAATTTCATCAAAATCGATTCAGCGGTTTAAGCGTGAAGAGGTGACAGACAGACAGACACACTTTCGCATTTATAATATTAGTACGGATATATAACTGATGTTTAATGTTCGGTATAAGCAAATACATTGGCAACAGATTTCCCGCATTCATCAAATACGACGTTAAGTTAATACAACGTTAATAATGCCTAACCCGTATCTGGCATCCCCAGGGCACCCCGCATTTAACTCAAAGCTCTCCTGACATTAGGCCCTTTCAATATACAACCTCGTTAACCGATTGGGAGCGATTTGGACTCGTAATTTGACTAGTTCCAGCATTTGGAGAAATACGTATCCGAGCACTTCAACTAACCAAATGAAGGTTGAAGCCACATTCGACGTTTCTTGTAACATGCGCGAAGTATAGCTATACGTAATAATATGTCTTCGCTCACGAAGACATATTATTACGTATAGGCACTCATGCTTAAGTAGTTGCTTTAAATAATAATTTGTATAACCGATGGATTTGTTGACAGCCCAACCAACCTTAGAAAACTGGTTGTCGATCAGTCTAAATGTAATGTTTGTTATAAAATCGTAAGTCATTATTTGGAAATGATAAACTTAACTGGACTTAAAAAGTCTGTGCCCGGAGACAAATGCAATTTTTCCTGGCATACTTACATTTATTTTCTCATTTTTTTTTTGTGAGAGCGACCCTTAATGCGACCTAAAAACATCAGGGATAGAATCTGAAAATCATCAGGGACGTTTTTACGTATCCTAGAAGAAAATGACCCCCTTATTCACAGCACTTTTGAGAAAATCATCAAGTAAATAGAACCTATTACATAACGAGACCTGATAAGTTAAAACTGTCACTTATAACGTCGAAAGACGTAATAAAACCCTCGTGATGCACCACGTCTGTGGACGGCGACTTTGTCTGCGCAAAACTGCCACTTCAATTCCAGCCGAACATTTGTCATAGTTTTTATTACCTATGTCAAATGCCCAGTGTTTTTTTGTCTTGAACTGTAATATTTTAAAATGGACCAATTTGTCCGTGAACATGTTAACGGTTTTTATGAAAAGTAAGACTTGTGGCTTTGTGGGCTGAAGACTTGGCGAGTTGGTTTCAAAAAGGCTGAAATTTGATATACTTTACACGCCCAATCTGTCGGCCATTTTGAAAAATGTCTAATAACTAAATGGAACAAAATAATGTATATACTGCACCACCATAATATCAACTCTGCTCACAAAATGTCACGAGAATCGGTTGAGAAGTGTACCTGCAGGCGAGAACGGCCGGAAAACAGGACATCCGGATATCCGAACAATACAATAAGTACTATTTATTGCACACCTCATAAAACATACAGGAGAAATACAATGCAAAAAATTACAATTAGAGGTAAACAACAGGCGGTCTTATCGCTAAAGGGCGATCTCTTCCAAACATCCGAACATACGAAATAAATTTTGGCGAAGCTGCAAGGGAAGCGCTTCCAATATACTCTATGGGCGCCTCGCTCGCTCGGTCTACGAAGACAGTGGAGACTCGCGAACATTGTAATTTGTTTATTGTTTTCCGTTATCGCCGCACCTATAATGGGATTATTTCATGACGTCAATTCCACGTTCAGGGTTTTTCCACAAAAATCCGACCTTAGCTGATATTGGTAAACAATTTTGACCTTTTATTTTCCGAAGGTGAAATACACATATCCATCATCTACTGGTGTCTATTCCTGAATATTAATATTATTTTTTAATTCTTCCAATGAGTCGTTAGCTGATCGTCATAGACAGGAAATCGTAATGAGTTATGCTTCCTTTCTGGAGGTCATTAGGAAAGAAACAGTACTAATATTTATGATTAGGAGGGATAATTAATTATTTTTATTAAAGCAGTAACGTCTGCTAACGTAAACCAAATCTTCACAATGAAGCGAAAAATTGAAAAATTTAATGGTTCAGACAGGATTCGAACCTGAGTTTGCCTGAACCTGCCCGTGTTGGCCCGGAAAGCCGTTGGAAAACAGGTTCGAATCCTGTCTGAACCATTAATTTTTTAAATTTTTTCGCTTCATTGTAAACATTTGGATAATTAATTATTAATTACTAGATTTGCTTCAAGCATTACTACAGGATAGATGTAAAAAGCGAATATAAATATTTTATTCGTAGTTGAGAGTTAATAATACATAGTAGAGAGTTTTAATAATTTATTTCTTAAGCTTAAATTTTTTAATACTGCCAATTTTCATTTTGAATATTATACTTAATCTTTTATTAGTTGTGTGGGTATGTTTCTAACTTTGGCTACATTAATACGTCCCCAAAAATGCCATATTATTAAAGTTACAGCACAACAACAATTCTAAAATAAACACTATTTTCTTAATTTCATTGCAGACTAGTAAAATAGCCGACACCTCAAACACAAACGGAATGCATTTATACGGTTCAGTTCCAATCGCAAAGCGCCGTATTCCACCGATCCTGCGTGCAATTTATGTGTCTGACTGGGCTGGCCACACGTTCCGATTCCAACGGACAGCTCCCAATCCCAAAGACGGATACCCTGTCAGTGCGAGCGGCTGCGAAATTGCATTTGTTTGTTTCGGTATCTTTAGAGCATTTTCGAATTCAATCGACTAGGGGCTAAATACGAAGCTTTAAACCATAGTTAAGTCTGAGATATTGCCATAACAGGTCTATAAAACGACGAAACTGAATGCGGCTCGAATAACGACACCGATATACAATTTTTTTAGAGAATATCTTAATTTTGTGTCTGTGTCTTATTTTTTCTTAACTCTGTGTATGCGTCTTATTTATAGTTAAATAGTAGCCAATCTCAATGCATATTATCACGGTAGAGAAGAATGAACTTAATAATGTAATTACCTAACATCTTCCTTCGAGACCAGAAAAGACGTAACGCAACTTCCAAAAGGTCTCAGCATCCCAAGCGCCAAATTAAATACATTTATCACGCTTTCGTTATCAT
This sequence comes from Apotomis capreana, assembly GCA_947623375.1. NCBI lineage: Eukaryota > Metazoa > Arthropoda > Insecta > Lepidoptera > Tortricidae > Apotomis > Apotomis capreana. The sequence continues at coordinate 28,043,227 of OX392506.1, forward strand.
AGCAAACCTTTTTTATAGAACAATTTTGGATTAAATTAATGTACCTACAGTGTATCACTGTTTATTTTAAAAGGACGGAAGGATGATGATGCTCTTACATTATTTTACATGGGAATAAAATTCATGAGTTTAATAAAGACATTTCTTGGAGACAGTCCTGGGAAGTTGTTTCAAATTTTTGGCACCCTATCGTCTGCACCCTGACTCAGGTGCTCGACGTCGCGACTGGTTACCGACTGTGTTTAAAATGCAAAATGAAACTTATGCCACTTCGCACTTTTCTGCTTGTTTTGTTGATTTTGGAATTTATACTGTGAGTTTAGTCGATACTCATCAGTATTTACACTTAGACCGAAGACGTGGCCGCGCCGTTAAAGCGTCTAATACGAGAATAAACGAGGCTATGCTTCAAATCAATGTAGACGACCAGACAGCTCAAAGAATATGATATTTTGTAATATATGTAATGAGGTGGTAGATAATTATCTACCACCTCATTACGTTAGTGGGAGACAAAGTATATATGCCGAGCTCTAGATAGTAGTGAACGTTTAATTACTTAAAACATTAGCTTATATACATTTTTACAATAAGGTTAACGCTTATCCAAGCAATATGCATTATGCTACAGTAAACCATTGTGTTACTGTTGAATACTAAATGTAGACATTAGCTACATACTACAGCTTCCCCGTAAGATCCCTTCACCCCCGGGGTGCTGGAGAAAAAGAAAAAAAAATAATGCATGTTACTTGTTTACAATTGGAATGAAGATGGGGACCACTGTGTAAACTACGTATAGTTAAGTTTATACACTTTACAAGAATATATCAAAGAGAAAAAATAATTAGTTGGTCTCCCCAAAAAAAAATATCGTCATGTCCCAGTGTCACTGTTTCAAAAGAAATATGTTATAGTTAAAGATAAAATTATTTTTATTAAAATTCCTGTCTGTTCCAACAAAATTATTAGTATTATTATTATCAAATAATCTCTCTCTCTCGAAGAATAAAATTTTACTATATATCTCATGTATATATTACATGTATTGTACTGGTAATACGGTATCGGTACATTTACCCTATAAAATATCTAATGCCTTATAAATGTTGGAGTCTCTGCTCTCAACACAAAATAAATGGGAATGGTTACCCAAGGGCATGGTCACCCTTTAAACAACAATGTGGGCTACGCCTCTGTGCGTACCCTATCCTCAAAAAAATAGTGGGTATGGTCACCCAAATGGCATATCAGGCTACATGTACTATGTGCCTGTAAGTCGGAGTCGCAAATACATTATACTATAGTGGAAATAGATTGTACCAATGAAACCGATAACACACACATTCAAAAATATGCAAAATCGAATAAACTACCGCTAACTTTTGGACATTAAACTGTTTTTAAATGGACAAAAACTAATAAAAAAACTGTTTTGATCACTGATTTTTGTGACGTCACAAGCCATCTTCATAAAATCTTCATACAAATGAATCGTTTTTGACATTTCATAAAGAGTAACTGATTTGAGCTGTAATCAAAATATATACCGTAGTATTCCAAAGCTAAAGTACAACGGGCCTCATTAAATTTGTAAACTCAATGACGATTCTGATGTGAATGAGTTCTTGAATAGCAACCACGCACCAGAAGTCGCAGTGTGGGTAGTCCCCCTCGCCTCCCCCCCAAACAAAGTGAGCTGATAACCTAGTGAAGGTTATTAGATACTGCAGGATGCGAGCGGGGTGGCGCTCTTTGGGGGAAGCTTATGTCAAACAGTGGACGTCTTTTGGCTGATATTGATGATGATCATATATAACAAATTAAACAACAGCACCAGTGTAAGATATATTACCTATCTCTTTCTAAGCAGTACTGTGAGAGAGTGACGGGCGCTGCTAAGTCAAGCGACAAGAGTCGCGTAGCATAGTTGTGCTAGAGGTACAGCATTTAATATTAAAAACGAAATATAATTAACGCTGCAGAAAGTAAAAGCAAAATTGAATATTAAACTGCAGCTCTGGGGTCGGGATCAGGGATAGCGAGGGGATACACGCGGGATAAACGCCGGGATTACGCGCGCGCGGGATTTGCATCCGAGCGCTGAAATATGTTCCTGGCTGGCGATCGAAATAAGAATAGATACGGCTTGGGCGCTGGAGGAGACTCTTCATACAACATTAGGGAACACTCCGCTCTACGGCTGCCTGTTTTCCAACCTGTTTTCCTGTTTCCCGTATATGCTCCTAAAATTCTCCTCTACGCATAACCTTCTGGATCTTCCTCTTGGGTAGTTTCGTTGCAGAGTTCATTTGGAAATTATTTAGACAGTTCTGATTTTATCCTTTCTTTACACAGATTCACACACCTTAGATGTTGTCTCTTGCATATTGTGGAGATCATTTTTGTATAGATCAATTCAGTGCCTCTAATTTGTGATTTATCTACGAACGATAAATCACTCCTGTGGCGCGGGGATATTCCCGTTCGTGGGTTTGTACTCCACACAAGATCCAACCTACTGGTAGTGACGGCTAAACAACTTTGAGAGTTAAATATTGTTAAAAGAAGGTTAATAAGAACGATATTTGCGCGGTCGTGGTCGGCTTCTCAAACTGTACAATTTTTTTTAAACTTTTATGTCAAACTAGCACATAATTTTGTGTCATTGTCAGATCTAAAAATGCTTTATGATATTATGATTGTACCACGTATCGATTTACGAAGTATCTCCGTATATCCGTATCTACCTCTTACATTAATTTTGTGACTGGCGTTTACTTTCCCTTGCGGGAACCGAATATGCTCGTTCCCATTAACATGTGAAGCAAACCAGGCCATTTTAAACGATGACACATTTTACCTGCGATTAACAGTGGGCTTAGGTTGCTTTTTTAAAGCCTTTATTTAACTTGCAATGTTTGTATGTACTTACTGGTCAAATCTTGCAATGCTTGATTTGAACCACATCTTGGGCACCAATTGAGCTGAAATTTTGTATGTGACTATGATGGGAATACAATAATATTACACGATGGGGCTGGTTTGATGATGGTGCCGGAAGGTGTTCATAGGAATTCTTGTAATAAATTCACGAAAACGTCGTATTGAATCGTCTTGGTGAGTAGTTGATGGAAAAATACAGAGCTGGGCTACGTGCAAGGAAAACATCCACCATATTATAATTTTTCTTCGCACACTGTTTAACTACGTAGATTAGGTTCAGCGGAAGCGCAGCCTCATGATACGTTTATCACGAGATAGATAAATGACAAAACATCCGTCACGAAAGTACCATGTCACGTAAACGCGCTGTGATTTTTTATATAGCACAACGTGATGTGTATTTTCACTTCCCGACAAAACGCAACGTTAAATTGTCGCCGCGCCTTGGGACCTGTCATGGCACCAAGTCGCATATGAAATCGACATTTTACGTTTTCAACCCAAGGGGTCCACTTTGTCGCTTACTTGTCGCAAAAGGTCGAAATTTATTTTCGCATCTTTATACCAATAACCTATCAACGTGTCCTTGTGGTAAGCCACAAAGTGGTACCGTTTGTTTCTTCACGATGGCGATAATTCCAAGGAAAATATTTGTTAAATACCACACGCATCGTTATATAGTACCTACAGTGCACGATCATTTTTAAATGTGAACCATTGTAACCGATGGGTTAGTTACAGTTTAATTAAATTACACACTTTAAAATTAACCTTAAAGCCATTTTTCAGGCAATGTTTGTTGGAATATCACAAGTTGACATTCTCTTCCAGTACACTTTCTTAACTTTTAAAACAAACGGACCCGAGTGACGTTATCACATGACCCATAAGTTCCGGACTTGAAACTTCGCCAAGACAATATGGAGTGGCACGCAAACTTCACAACAGCCAAGATTATTGTTTGAACTGCTATCGACAGTGACATATGGCTTCTAGTCGGTACCCCTTCGCAAGTTTCTATAAACTATATCCCTTCTAGAAAATACTTCAAAAATTCAAGAAAAATTACAGGAATATGTCGGTGTTACGCCACTGTGCACATTTTGTCTGGGATACGAACTCGAAACAACCTTCATCTATCTGTTTAACGAATGAAAAGTATTAAACCATTGATAAAAAGATCAAAGCGCAAAGAAAAATTGAAATGCGCAATCTGGCAGAAAAGATCGGGAATGATAAATATGTTGAAAATATAATTATCGCGAATGGGTTGCATAAAAACTCCTTTAATAAGTGTTTTTTAATTAATTAGCTTGGCCAGGAACTCTTTGAACAAGCCATATGCGATATATTTTTTAAATTACTAACAGTTTTAACAATTTTTGATACTCATAAACGGATAGTTGGGTATTCACAACTTATATAGGATAGCCTTTAATCTGCAACAGTAAAGAAAAAACCTTACATACATTTTATGTGACACGGTTACGTCTGGCACGTTCCTATAATGATGCTACAAATATTAAACGTCGGCTCTGCCATGTCTTGACACATATCCAGCGGCATTTGCAACTAGGTTACGGGCCACGGTTTGCTGCCCTCGGACCCTACCTTAAAGGTCAGCCATTGTGAGGAAGCGACCTATTGACAGCAGAACGGTAATGTTACCTGGTTATGACAGTTTCTTTAACAGAAAAGTTCACAAAGTATAAGGTATAAATATTGGAAGCTAGTGGTTGATGAGTACGATATCTTTGCGTCTTCTAGGCATGGCTTAGGACACTTGCAACCAAACGTACCAAATGATACCGACTTTACTGCCATATTAATCATATTATGCTACAAAAGCTTCTCTAAGGTTAGGTAGGGTCATTGTCGGTCAGCGGAACACAACTTTGTATAGGCATTGGCACTCGGCAGTACTCTTGAATCATTGGTTCGTGTTTTGTGAGTCTATGATGGTCGTGTTTGTCATGCGATAGATAAATGACAAAGCATTTGACGATCATGTGAATGTGAGGACAATAGACGCTCTCGTTATTTATTTATCGCGTTATTAGCGCAACCATCAGGCCTGTTGAACAACTTGTAACCCTGGGCATACTTAAGTTTTAGTTGCTTCTGCCAGTTTGTTCGTTTTTGCTACATTGAGATTATTCACGCTTGCAGTAACTTGTTAACTTTTAACTGGCTGTAATGTAGATATAAATACGTTGTTATTGTGTATGGGAAAAGTTATAATTGGCTAAAAAGTTTAAGGGTTGCCTATTTTCTCTGCTTTTGCAACTTTGCGAGATCGCTTTCGAGAAAGTTGATTTTGTTATATTAATATGTATATTTATTAAACAACGTTATAACGGAGATATCAACTGTGATAAAAAAGAACTTACCACCATCTCAGCGAATGATGGCCTCTGCTGCATAAAATCTTTTTCCAGGGATCATCACTTCCACAAAGTCTTCCGCCTCGTGGTCGCCAATTGAAAGTCCTTAGCACAATTTCGCTTAAAATGATTATGCTACCTAAATGTACATTAATTGGTACAGAAAGCAACAAGCAATGACGTTGAATCCGTGCCTAATAGATACTCGTCTAACATGCTATGTTGCAACCACTACGACACAGAGCGTCGATATAGCGTGACATTTGGCCGCTTCTGGATAACATAGTAATAACTTCCTCCTCTTATCATTTCATAATGACCTTTTGAACTGAACAATTAAGAAATACTACGATATTTTCGTGTCTTGTTACAGTTCAGTGTCGCGTTCGAAGCATTCAATATCGAAACCATGGAGTCTTGGAAGAATGTGAAACTATTCAAAAAGAATAGACTTAAAGGAAATAATATATTTCACGATATAGTAAGTGAAGGAAGTGAAGGTTCGTTGATGTTATTACGACAAATTGGCGATAAAGTGGATAAGCCAAATAACTCACGACTAAGAGAGTGGAATCAGGAAGGAGAAACGTGTGTTACTTTAGCGTCAAGATTAAGAAAACAGCAACGTGCTATACAACTCGTAGAAATTTTACTGAGAATGGGAGCCGATATTAATTCAAGAAATCGATTCACAGGCAACACTTTGCTTCACGACGCGATCTGTAAGAAGAGACACAAATTAGTTAAATGGTTGTGTATAAGGCCGGAAATTGATCTGAGTGCCAAAAATAATAGCCAATTTACGCCGTACGAACTGGCTTTACTATTGGACAATCCTAACTTGAGTGATCTACTCAATGCAACCGAGGTATTGCAGAAATCACGACGTGAGCTGAAGTTTATTGTAAGCTGACACCTGTTGTGTATACTTTTTGTTTTCTCCGCTACCCAAATTTTGTCTGGAAGAGGTCACTCTTTAGCGATAAGACCGCCTATTGCCTACCTTTGTTTAAGTTTTCTATTGTATTATTTTTCTTGTTGGTGAGCACTGAGCAATAAAGAATTGTTCTATTCTAGTTTGCTTCTCTTTTACAACGACAATGATAACAAAGAACCGGCTGATAGTAACAATTCCGATTGCAAAGCCAGAAACATGATGTGCTACTTTAAGAACTTGAAACACCACCTGGCGAAGCTTTGACAGGGACCTAATTTCCAGAGAAGTCAAGAGTCAGACATATGTACTATATTTTAAAAGGCGTAAATTGTTTTTTGTGAATATTACAGACATTGGATAAGATCGCTGTGTTATTAGGTATTTTTACTTTATTTGGTTACTAAGTAAGTATTTGCTTAGAAATAGGTAGTAGACAATGTTTTAAGCAATGAAGATTTGGTGCCATGTGTAGCTAAACATAATAGGCACGAGTCTTGGTGAACAGTTTTTACCATATTTTGGTAAATATAAATTGTTCAAATAAAATCAATGAGAATTATGTTTCAAAATTTTAATGTTTATCCATATTGAAAAAACAGTACGCTACGGCCGACGAGTTTTTAAGTGATTACCAGTACACCGGTAGACGCAGCGTGGGTCCAGATCCCCACAAGGTTGACTGATGGCCTGGTGAAGGTCGCAAAAGTACGCTGGATGTAGACGGCGCAGAATCACGGGCATGTTGGCATCTTTTGGAAAGCCTAAGCCTATGACCAAGTGGACGTCTGTCGGCTGATGATGAATGAAATTTTTAAAAGAATAAATGAAACAATTTAATGAATATAATCGATTATACTTTCTACTCGTGTGCATCTTAAGTCATACGCGGCGGGCCGTTAATATTTTGAAAGTGCAATTTAATAACGCATTCTGGGTGCTGATGAGTCTGCTCCGCTACTGCGTCCGGCATGTTCGCGGTGACGGACGTGCCAGGTGTCCACATTATCTTGCGCAGCAGAACGACCTCACTGATGCGCTGAGTGCGGGGCAGCACCAACAGCATCCTGAGTACGCTTGCTGAACGGGTGGATTGCCCGATAATGCGACATAGGAAAAGTGTGCCATACTTTAATAACCTGTCCAAACCGAGAGTCTTGATGAGTCTGTTAAATACCAAAATTATCGCCATCTGGACTTGATGACGAGATCAATATACCCCTCCACCAACCGCTCTCTGGCCATCGGGCACGAGTAGTTGACGAACACACGCCCTTTCTGGAAAGGAAAGGTGCTGAACACTGGAACATCCGGGAAGGATATGTTCTCCAAGCGATACACACCCTGCAACAATAGAGAACACAGCCTGTAGGTAAAACACTAAAGAAAATGAAAACGAACACAAAAAGTGTTTTTTTTTTTAAACAACATGTAGGTATTTTCAATACCTCAAGTACTTCTTTGTGAGAAACAATTTCAGTCGATTTGCGGTATACATGGCAATTTTATTAGACGTGTTAACATTTTTGAATGTAATTAAAAATTAGGAGAGTCTGAGTTGGAGAAAGAGGCTATTCGGAAATTAAACTCCAGAGTTAAATAAAGCTAAACAGCTGACCTTTGGGAAAGGACAACGTTTGTAGACAGCAGGCAATTTCTCATATATGATGGAGCCGAAGATCTTGTCACTGAACAAGAGGTCGCACAAGTTGTAGTGCATCTCGACGAAGCTGCGCCGGTACTCGTTGCTGAGGAACTCGTAGATGTGCACGTCCACCTGCAATATTGCAGGGTTCTAAGTTATAAGTTTGTTTATTTGGACAGTATTTTACTGGGCAGCCCATAAATTGCGTAATTGTGAAAAAATAAAGTGATCGCTGACCAAAAAAAAATTTTTATCAAAAAAAAGAACCGACTTCAGTAAAACTAAAAAGCCAAAAATAACCCATTCAAGTACAGATTACATTTGACTCACCCTTTGAAGTCGATCCCAAACCACTCTGTTCTTATTATATACCTATTATAGTTTTCGCGAGGTTTGGCACCGACTTCGAAGGGTGAGTCAAATGTAATCTGTACTTGAATGGGTTATTTTTGGCTTTATAGTTTTACTGAAGTCGGTTCTTTTTTTTGTTAATTTTTTTTTTTTGCTTTTTAGTGATTTTTATAAAATACTTATGGCGGGGTGATCAGGGAGGTCTTGAAGGTATGCATCTCGTTTGAATTATCTCCTAACTCCTAACCGTTAAGGAGTTGTACCTTCCATCATCAGCTCAGCATTAGAAGATGATGTCTACCATATGCATATATTTGAATAGTTTTAGAAAATATATGAAAAATATTATGAGTGCCTATAAAATTTCAGGAATTTCTTCGATTCCCCATGGATTTCGTCATCCGATCTTCACCAAAATTTTATGGGACCAACCTTGAGATGTCTATTCATGAACTTAAAAAGAATTTTCCAAATCGACTCATAAATGACGGAGTTCTGAGGTAACAAACATAAAAAAAATAAATAAAAAAAAAACATACAACCGAACTGAGAACCCCCTCCTTTTTTTGAAGTCGGTTAAAAAATACTTCGGCAGCTCACTTTAGCAGTGAATTACTTAGATATATTTTTGTGAATCTGATGACTATACGATGAAATGCTACACAATTAAATTAATAAATACACAAAGAAAGACGATTTATAGCATCGAACAAAAATTTGCTAGTTTGTTTAGAGGTGCTATCAAGCTTTCTTTCCTTACTTGAAATAGGTACTACATATTACTACACTGGCTAAGTGATTCAAAAATCTTGGCTCCCGATGCACGAACATACTAATTCTGTTTCACGTTACTTTCTTCCAATGGCATTTCAAAACGTACAGATTCTTCGTTGTTATTTCCTTTCTTGTATTTATTTCCTGAATACGTACAAATCTCTCAACTTACCGTCACGTTGTTACCCAGTGGCACCAAGGACTCGTAATGGAAGTTGACGTAGTGCATGGGGTCGCGGCGGCTGTAGCGGAGCGCGCTGCACTTCACGAACCGGTAGAACTTGGAGTTCCAGTACGTTATATTGACGTGTTCCAAGTCCGCATAGTAGGTCTGAAAATATATCAAATATAGCAGTTTTGATTAGTATGTGACATACATCAACTGGAACTCCCTCGTTACTGCATACCGCAAGCCGTCTTACCCACAGACCATAACCAGTAGGGTGGGTCACGTTTGTTATCATCATCATCATCATCTCAGCCATAGGACGCCCACTGCTGAACATAGGCCTCCCCTTTGGACTTCCATATTTATTTTATTTTATTTCCACATAAAACACAGCATAACAGTTAGTACCAAATCACTGTGCATTACAGATACAATTTTTAAATAAGGTAGGTACAAACTAATAGACAATACTAGACTTACTACTATCCATCGCCTCACAATACCGTAGACATTCACGACACACCGTTCGCCAATCACTTGCAAAAACATCCAAATCTGGTGCTGATGCGAGAAGCTCATTAAGCCTGTGCAAAGCTCGAACAAGAGGAGACTGCTTCCGCAAAACGGTGCGTGCTTCAGGAGCAGCAAACAATAGCCGGTTGCGCGGGCGAAGAGTGATTCTCGGCACAGACGGAACGAACAGACGCACCACTTGACCAATCAATTCTGGGCAGTCTGACTGTCCTCGCATGATCTTGCAAACGTTTTTTAGTAAGATGTTATTACGCCTAACTTCAAGCGAATTAAAACCTAATACTCCTAATAAAAATTTAGTCGGATATAAAAATGGATAATATCCAAATCTCTTCTTGTAAAGAAAACGCAAGAAGGCTTTTTGGATTTTCTCCAATAACAAAATACATGAAGCCTCATGCGGATTCCAGACAATGGAAGCTGTTTCCAGCTTGCTTCTAACTAGGGCAGTGAACACCAGTTGTATGACTGTCGGACTAAAGAAGTCACGGGTATTTCGGATCACGAACCCCAACCTCCGGAAACAATTTTTGGCCAGGTCTTTTATATGGTCATGAAAAGAGAGGCGTGAATCAAAAGTGACTCCTAAGTCCTTGACAGTATCCGTGCGAGTCAAGGGTACTGACCCAAGTGTGTATTCAACCTGCAGGGGATTATGACTACGCCCAAAGGTCATAACTGAGCATTTTTCTATATTAAATAAAAGCTTATTGTCAGTGCTCCACCTATAAAGACGATCAATATCCTCCTGAAGTGATACGCAATCCGAAAGCTGATGCACTCCATACACCAGCTTCAAGTCATCGGCATAGAGCAGGCATCTGGCATTGTTCGGGACCAAAGCCAGGTCATTAATCATTATACCAAACAGCATTGGTCCCATATATATCGGTTGGAAGCGACCTGCATCCAGCGCCTTCCGGCGACCTTCACAAGGTCATCTGTCCATCTTGTAGGTGGACGTCCTACGCTGCGCTTGCTGGTCCGAGGTCTCCACTCGAGCACTTTTCGGCCCCATCGGCCATCTGCTCTGCGTGCTATGTGGCCTGCCCATTGCCAATTGAACTTGCTAATCCGGTGAGCTATATCGGTCACTTTATGATCAACGACGGGGGCACGTTTGTATGGGAAAAAAATTAATACTTTTATTTCTTTAGGCATAGCAAAAAAAATGTAACTCATAATAATATAAACTAAATACCAAAATTTCATTGATATTGATGTTGATCTTTTGACTCCGGATCTATTTTTTAAGTTAGTATAGAAATGCACATATGGTTTACTCGGGTAATTCCGAATGGCGGGTAATTCCGAAAATTACTGATATCTAATAAACGGGGTAAATTTTTTTGCGCTAGCAACACTTCCTCAGATACTATACACTTCTACAGTAAGAGATGTTCCTAGCGCAAAAAATGTTAATACCCCGTTTAATAGATGTCAGTAATTTTCGGAATTATCCGCCATTCGGAATTACCCGAGTACACCTTACCTATTAAATGAGCGTTAGGAAGTCTTTTTTTTATTATTTTAAATTTGGCCCAATATTTTAATTTATTTTTATTCTGAGTTTAATAAGTAGGGCATCACAAACGAAATACAATAAAAAAAAATATACAAGGCCACTTTTTTTTTGTGCTCCATACATTAGGAACTTTTTTCTGGAGTAATCCGGAGGCAATAAAACGGAAATAAAAAAATAAATAAAAATATGTATCCATTAATGGCACTAAATGGCACCTTTTTTCACCTGTGCCCGTTAGAAAAAAAAAAATGACTGACCCTATAACCAGTGTGGTGGCAATAAACGTGTAGCAAACCTGTACATTACCCGTCAGCCTGGCAGGTGACTTAAAGGTCTGCTTGTGCGTGATCTTCATTATATGTCATCACTATTGAAATTAGAAAGAAAGAAAGAAAAGAAGAAAGAAAACACATTTATTGCAGCGAAGAAGACGCACCACCATTACAAAGGACTTAAAAACTAATATAACTTAACAATTACATACAATATCATACATTTAATTTTAAAAGAAAATTATATAAATATAGGTAGAGGGTATATGATGGTGCTGCCATGTCTACCGCAAAAGGACACCACTCAGCATAATGCTGCTACATTAGGGAAATGTCGCAGCGCTGGTCTTCCGTGGGACCTGAGGTAGGTAGGCGAGAACAGCGACAACAAGTCGGGACGGTAATGTCTGCACGCATCTTTTGAATGTTTGTAGCAAAAAATAAACTGATAAGTTACGGGTGCACAATACTATTAAATAAGATAGCCATTAGGTACCTAGTGTGTATATCTGTTGTGTGTGTATCTGTTGTGTGTCTTTGTGTAAATAGCGTGACATGGTATATAAGAAAAGATGGAGTTTAGCATAAAAAGATGTTGGATAAGAAACAATACGATAAGTATAAGTGAGGTATTAAATATACAGTTTATATAGTACTTAAATTAGGCTCAAAACTTATGAGTTGGAGAGTTGAATATTAAAAAGATATTTTCGAAGTTTTATTTTAAAAGTGTACAAAGTTTTAGAATTTCTAATAGGAGGTGGAATATTGTTCCAACATTTCGTGGCAGAGTAGCGAAAGCTACCACGAAATGCCGCTGTTTCTCCGGGACGCGAGCAGATGAGGCGGACAGCTTCTCTAGTGGGGCGCATTGAGAATCTTAACTTCTCAAATAGGTTTAGGTTGCTGAGTATGGAGCACACCAAAAAGCAAAGTAGCGAAATGTAGCGACCGTCGTGCCTCCATCTTCAGCAATCTATTATCATTTAGAAAGGGGGTGACATGATTTCTAGGTGGGATCGGGAAGCAAAAACGAGCACATGCGTTTTGGACGCGTTGAATGAGAGCTCTTGAGCGAGCCAACAAACAACCGTTAATGACAGTATCGACATAGTTGAGCTTAGACAAAATCAAGGCATCACAAAGCTTTATCCTAAGATCAATGCTAAGATACCGTCGAATCTGATACAGCACTCTTAACCGGTAAAAGCAGTTCTTAACGGAGTCAAGCACATGCTGCTCGAAGTGCAAAGTGTCATCCATAAGAAGACCAAGATTACGGGCCACGTTAACACGCTCAAGTCGTTCCTCTCCTAGCTTTACCTGTGGACCCCAATTCATAGCTTTGTCTATCTGACCTTTGGTGCCAAGAATTAGAAGCTTAGACTTAGTAGGGTTAAGGACTAAACCATTACGCACAGACCAATCGGCAATTCGATCCAAATCTTCATTTATCAATTTTACAGCAGTTAATGTTTCACGGGGATGAAAAGATGTGTAAATTTGTAGATCATCTGCGTATAAATGAAAATTGCAGTTTTTAATTTTTTTAATAATATCCGATATATACAAAATGAACAATACTGGACCAAGTATAGATCCTTGCGGAACACCGCAGTTCACAGAGATGTTCTGAGAATAGTCGGTTAACCCAGATTGATTACGTAATCCAACACATTGAGATCGGCCACACAAATAAGTTGAGAACCAATTAATAGTCTTATTGTCAAAACCATAATACGCTAGTTTAGAGAGAAGCAATGAAACATTGATTGTGTCAAACGCACGGGAAAAATCTAATAAAACCAGTAATGATTCTTCTCCCCTATCTTGAGCGGACAGGATATCGTCAACAACGTCAAGCAGAGCAGTTGCTGTGCTGCGTCGCTTGCGAAATCCAGACTGTTTACTTGGCAGTATGTCATTTGTTTCCAAATACTCAGTCAATTGCAGGCACACCACTTTCTCCAAGATTTTGGACATAAAACAAAGAATGCTTATCGGTCTGAGGTCCCGTACATCGGTTGGGTCAGATTTTTTAGGTATCGGTTTAACGATAGCAGATTTCCAAGTGTCTGGAAAGCAACTGGTATGAATCGATTGATTAATTATAGCAGTAATTATGGATAGAGTTCTAGGTAAGGTCAGCTCAATCATATCCAAAGAAAGAAATTAGGTGTCTCGTCCTTACGTGGCCACCCCAGTATTACTTTAGCTAGCGGACATTCCAAACTAAGTGCCCTCTCTCTTCTGATGTAACGGATAGTGGTGTATTGATTTATAATTCGTGCACTCCACCTTTCTTATTAGACTAAGAACCTAGTGAACATATCTTAAAAAAAACATCGCAATAAGATGGCCTCCTCATATCTCTGCTTCTACTTTTCCGTTTCCGTCTTTAATTCCCAAACGATATCAATAGTAATAATAGTAATGCAAAAGTTACAAAAGGGCTCCATTCGTATCTTTTGGGCACGGAGTCACGTTGTGCCCTAATATGCTCGTATGTATGGAGTAAATGTTTAATTTCACTTGACCAAAAAATTTAAATAATATTATAAATAAATAAAAAATGTCTCAGCCTTTCTTTACCAGCTATGAGAACTGCTACTACACTCACGGTCACTGCCAGAGTTGATAAAATATACAAATACGAGTATATGCATGCCATAACAATTATTTGTTCCCTTTAGTTGTAAGACTCCCTTTTTTTGCAAAAAAAACGTTACAATGTTTGTACCTACTTCCGTGATACTGACTACAAAAACACTATGATTGATGATCATTTAAATATTTTAGGCATGTTACGTATCCTCCTACGTATGCCATTGTCACAGACATAAAATTGAAGTAGATTAGGCCAACTATTTATTATAGATTATACAAACTTGATTGGAATATAATTGATGTATTGAAATCAACGAACAGAAGAGGCCTACATAGCAACAAACGAAAAATATTTTGTTGTTTTATTATGTTTACTTGAAGGTGCCCTCAAACTTCGTCGGCGTGGAAGAAAAAGTCATGAGTCATAAAAAGTCTCTGTAGTCGGGTAAAAATCCACCTAGGGATACGCAGCACGCAGCTACCCGTATACTAAAAAAATAGTTCAGGGCTAAATTTACTGTTGGTTTTTAGGGGTACCCAATGGGAATACCCAAAGGGTAAAAAAACGGGGTCATGATTTCCACAGAAAGCTGATTTTCAATACAATTTTATAATAGTGTAGAGGTTACCAACATTCGATGAATCAACGGTAATCTTGCATTTCGTCCGCATCAACCATTGTGTTAACACCTGTGAAGCAATCTGATTCAACAATGCAAGTTTCCAAAGCCAACTAGGCAATTCAATAAATCTGAACTAATTTCCAATTTACGTTAACAGTCAGACCATATTCGACATTCGACCACCTCGAGACTCAACTACTCTAGTTCTCTCTTTTGCACTGCTGTATTTTGTGGTGGTTTGACAGAGACAGTAGGTTTTATTCCCAAAGTCGATAGTTGGGACGCCATTATGGAAATAACAGCTATAGATTAGAATGAAGCGAGTTAACAGCGCTTTACCATTCAATTTCTGCTAATTGCTTTTTGGGTAAATCGTTTGAATATCCTTTGATATCGTAAACGATCACATTATCGTTAGTTATAACGTAAGCTCGTGAGTTATTTCAAAAAGTGAGGTTTTAGCTTAAGTGAAAATTATGTGGCGTTTTGCCAATTATGTCACTAATTTCTAATTTTAAAATATGGCTTCCATCAAAGTTAATGATGATTTCGCCAATTTCGAGTTTGCTCGTAGAGCATGCCGTTGTTCGGTGAGGTTTTGCTTTTTGTAAAGTTATAGCGATTTACAAAAAACCACGCGGACTATCGGGCCTTGACCCAGGAAGGGCTATGAACGCTTCAAGTTGAATTCTTCATTAGTTATTCACTCATACGTTAGATCACTGCACAATACGCTATCAATACTACACATTGAATAACAAAAATGAATAATTAACGGACAACAAAACTTAAACGCATGCGGCCATCTTAAGTCACGAACCGGAAGTCAATTATGTCACTGTCGGGTCCTATTTTCACCAAATTGACATCTGTCAGTGACATTATGTCTGCTGAGTTTTGACAGTTAATATCGGTCAACCGTATCCGGTGCCCTTGACTAAACTACGATTTCTAATTTAAGACCAAAAAAACTACCACAAGGTTGCCACTACAACAAAATATTTTTACAATAGTAAATTCCTTTTTCTTTTGTAAACAGGCTAACATAACTTATTTATTGGTAACTTTATGTTTTAACAAAATACTAGATATATTTATTATTGCATAATTACGAGAGGAGATAATAAAAACTTAAACATCGGAGATTTTTGGTACAAAATCTGGTATTGTACTTGTAACACTTCAGCATTTGGAGCAAGCCAAAAAACAAACTCAAATGTCATTTAAATGTTGTCAATTTTGACAGTGACGTGTTAGTTTTTTTGGTCTTGAATTAGAAATCCGAGTATAGGGTGGGGAATGCCGAGTCGGCAGGCTCCTCACACTGACATCTCCGTAGCTCAGGGATGATTTTTAGAGCAGTGGAGTAGAAGATGAATTTATTTTACTACCTACTTTATGACTAAACTGATCGTGAGAAAGAGGAAAACGAAACACAAAGGTAAACGAAAACTATTATATGTATTTAAAACGGAAAATAAAAGTACAAGAATTAACACAAATAAAGAATCGGAGCGTAAACTAAATTACCATAAGATAACACGTGATTTTAACTTAAAAAAATCCTAACTAATTTATCTTTTTCTAACAGCGGATCGATGACACAAAGCACTGAATTCAACTATTACCTAACTATCAAGATGAGTACTACACGAAAACTGAGTGATGATTGGAATGTGAAGGATGACTGGAATGACTCGTTTTTTTTCAAGACATGACTTGAACTGTATCAGGGCTGGTTAGCCCTCACTTCCAGTAGTCAGACTTTGTGTGGGAGTATAACCCGCTAATGGGATTATCTCCGCGCCACGGGGGTAATTTGGGTTGGGGTGACGCGGGCGCACTGGACGCATGGACTGCGTCGTGAATAGACTGAACCGAATCAGTCTGACTTAGGGCGGGAAGAGAGGGGAAAGAAAATAAAGAAAAAGAAAGAAAGAAAGAAATACATTTATTCGTGACTTGCAACAAAACATAATTACTTAAATGGTGTGACAGAAATAAGAACATAAAATAAAACAATAAGTAAGTAACTATATTTTTATGGCTGTGCCACGAAAGGTCCCACCTCAGCAAGATGCTAGCTCGAGAGCCAGCGCTGATCTTCCGGTGGGACCATAGGTGGCGCCACGGAGAGCCGCACGCACGAACGCTAATCGCACTTAGGATGCGTGAACCGGAACGCTCACAAGCGCTGTCAGTGTCACGCATGTGTCACGTCAGTGCAAGAGGCATGCATACCTAACCTAAACCAAAAATGCGAAGTTTGCGTCGTGAGCGCAGCCGTAAAATAAGACATAAATAATAACATTTTATACACGGACAAGAAATAAGAAAGACTATAAAATACCAGAATGACAATTCAAGAACAAAATACAATTAAACATATTGAATGAAGTGAACTCAACTATACCTAAGTACTTACAGTACGGTTATTAACAAACGGAATATGGATAAAAACAAAAATGGATAAAAACAAAAAAAATGACGCCAACACACAAATGGGACATAAAACTCAGGTACTTATGTTATTAAAATAGAAATTTTACACATTAAAAACTAGTAAAAAATAGTAAATAAGGTAGGTACTACCATTAAAAACAGCTCGTATCTAGTCTCAAAGTTCCTTGTTTTAGTTGATGTTCAAAAATAAATTTCGTAAGCTTAAGTTTAAAATTAGTGTAATTTTGCAGGTTCCTTATTGGCGGAGGGATGTTATTCCAACACTTAGTGGCGACATATCGGAAACTACCTTTGAAAGCAGCTGAAGCGTGTTGCGGAGTCATAAGCTGCAAGCTACATTGGCGGGTTCCACGAGTTCTGTGGCTGGAGAACCATGACAACTTCTCATACAGATATGATGGCGCTTTATGCTGTATCACTCCAAAGAGTAAACATGCCAAGTGGAGTTTACGACGGTGTTGCATTTTAATAATATTGTGATCATTCAGAAATGGTGTGACATGGGCCCTCAATGGGATATTAAAACAGTAACGAGAGCAGGCATTTTGGACACGCTGGATGAGCCTCTTTGTCTTTGCAAGAAGACGTGGACCAATCACTGTATCCATATAGTTTAATTTAGATAAAACAAGTGATTCAACCAGTTGGACACGTAACCTTTCACTTATAAAAGGCCTAATTTTGTATAATTCTTATTCGATTATTCAGGAGAGGCTGACAAAGTTTTTTTTAACTAAATCGTTCATAACTTTTTTGTACTGAACCTTTTTTGGGCCTGATTTCATACATAATCTTGTATTTTAGTGTTCTGTCTATCTATGTAGTGCTCGTTTTAATAATTTAGATATTATAGAAAATGACAATGTCCCTTACACCAACTTATTTCGCTGCTGATGTCCTTTACAGACAGAGTATTCTGTAGTCTCGTCCCTTACCTTAAATTTACCTATTCATTGTATCCACTATATTGATAAAGAAATGGCGTAAGGGACTAGTTGAGATTATGTGTGAAAGAATAAATAAGTACATACCTTTGACGTAAGGCGTATCTTAACACCGGAAACCCTTAAAACATTAATGTAAGAGGTATATAAATGTATTGAAACCGTGTGGGCAATTTTTGAGTGTCCGTTACATGCAATATTTGTATCGTTACACGTAACGTTTCTATCGAGTGGAACAACCCACATTTTAATTTATGATTATTTTTTTATTATAATCACATTAATTATTTCTCAGCCTCTATGATCAAATACTGAAATAAACAACCAATGTAATTTATACAGCAAAATTATTAAAAGTTTAGGGCCTGTGTTGAACGATAAAAGTTACAAAATTAAATACAATTCAGAAATAATCATTTTACATTTCTACTTTTTTAGAAGGTCTGTTAGATAACATAGTAGTTGCTCACAATTCAGTGACTCCAGTTAATAAGGGATAACTAAAAAGCGATACTTTTCAGAAGAGACAATAAACTATTTTTCAATAGTAGATATTTAGAACTTGAACTTTTTAAGATTTTTTATATTTATGTACTTAACATACATTTCGATTATTCAATAATAAAAAAAGTTTCTCTTCGATAAAAAGTTCAATATTGTTTAACGGGTATCGGTTACGTACCTACGTAAGTATAATTAATCAGTCACATCACTACTAAAAACACTGCAAAGGTAGACAAAGACGGAATTACAAAATTAGCAAGCGAAAGTAAGAGACAGTTGACAGTTGACACAAAACATCAACGCGTCGCTAGGTTACCAACCTACATTTATATAACTTATTACATTCTTTGTAAAATAGTAAAATATAGCTTATTTGTGAAATGAAATCCCATAGTTTTGAAGACTAGATGTTTTGCTGCATTTTCCATACAATAAGGCATATTTTGAACACTTTATAAGCCAAGTAAGCAGTGGAATATTGCATGTTACTTCGTCAACAGTCGACCGCGAACTAAGAGAGCGTTTGGGGGCGTGGTGAGCGCTTCTTGTTTGTTGAGCTTAAGCTTGGCTCACCCGGGCGCCCTTATAAGCGGGGTCTATAGGTTAAGTGGTCTGTGGGATGGCACAATATAAAGAGATTCTATTCGTCTTTATATAAGGAATGATTTGAAAATAAATCTAATTTTTTTCTCAACTTTTGCTAGTAAATTGTAAACAAAGATGACTCATTTGTTTTCGACTTTTCGTCTGCAATGGAAAGTTTCGGGACGAGTCTCCTTTGTTTACCAGTCGGCCGCGTTATGGCCTCAAACAATTTTTATGTAAGGTTTATTTACTCTTAAGATTGGGAGCTCGCTTTATATATAATATATTATAAAATAGAATCCATACTATATACTATATATATACTATATACTATTATATACTATATACTATCCATACTTATATACTTATATACTTATAATATTATAAATGCGAAAGTGTGTCTGTCTGTCTGTCTGTCTGTCTGTTACCTCTTCACGCTTAAACCGCTGAACCGATTTAGATGAAATTTAGTATATAGATAGTTTCAGTCCCGGGGAAGGACATAGGATACTTTTCATCCCTAATAAATTTAGTGTTCCCGTGGGATGAGCGGGTAACACCGCGGGGCACAGCTAGTAATATTATAAATGCGAAAGTGTGTCTGTCTGTTACCTCTTCACGCTTAAACCGCTGGACCGACAGATGAAATTTGGTATGGAGATAGTTTGAAACCCGGGAAAGGACATAGGATACTTTACATCCTGAATAAATTTAGTATTCCCGTGGGATGAGCGGGTAACACCGCGGGCACAGCTAGTATATTATATATTCTTAGTTTAAGGAACAATAAGTGCCCGAAAAAGCGGCTATAACCATGTACCCTGTATTTCCCTAAATCAGTTATTTATTGTAATTATATTTATTTATCTTAAGCTATGTTTTAAACTAGCTGTCCGCAACAGTATATTATTTCATTTCGATACACGAAGCGAAGCTATCACACATGTTTTTTTTTTTTTTTTTTTTCATGGTAGCTTGCGGGTCCGATGGGCCCTTTGCACTGCTGGTGCCAGACGTGCTACTCCGCTTGGAGAAGCACCGGAGATCACACATGTAATTACAGTTTAAATAAAACAGTTTTCATTCAATACATCATAGATGAGATTCTCACTCAGCAGTTTAATCGGAGAACACGTCTGCCAACATTGGAGCCTAAGCAAATTATCCCAGCTCGTAAAAACGAGAAAACAATTATACGTTATGGCTATATGTAGCTATATATAAAATAAACGGTGTAATAACAACAGTACATAACAGTTATATTATACTTAATATACATAGTTACGGATTTATGAGAAGGATGCCGAATGAAATTACGAAAGGAATGATTTTCGAAATGAATGGGGTGTTCAGGGCACGTCAAATGTAATCATTACACGTCCTTTCACTGCGAGCAGCCAACCGGCAACCATCTGCCAAGGGAAAGTGAACCTAATTCTACTAAACATTCATCATACAATAACTTGACTTATAATCCCAAAAGCTTTGTTTCGGTTTATTTGCTGATTTGAAGTGTTTTCGGCGAAATGTTGGTTATCTTTGATGTGTTACTTCTAAATCTTAACGTACTTTGTTAATTTTGCCTCGGGAGGTAAACACGCTAAGCTTTTTCGGTTTCACTTGTGATAATATTGTTAATTACTAAAGGTTTGTAATTTGGTAGAAAGGAAACATGTCACATAAACTTGGGTGTTGTTCAGATACACGAGAGTGAGATATTCAAATGCTAAATTAAATAACCATTACCATTTACATTACTTTTATTTAAATTTTGTTGTAATGCATATTGCCTTGTAGGTAATTCCTACAATATATGGACGAAATGACGACGCGGTTGGCGCAGTTTGTAGCCTACTGCGCCGGCTGCCTACTGAGCCGGCGGGCCTGGGTTCGAGCCCCGGCCAGGGCAAATATTTGTGTGATGAACTCCAATATTTATTCCCGAGTCATGGATGTTATCTATATGTGATTATACATGTTTATATATTATGTATAGTCGCCTAGTATCTTTGAGACTTGGTCGAATTGTGTAAGATTGTCCCTTGATATTTATTTATTTATCTAATTATGCACACATATTATGTAAGAAAGAATCGTTAGTTATCACGGGTCAAACAAAAATATTTAATAAAGCTACCAAGGCACCTGACAGATCTCTGATCATATTTGAGATCTAAGATCGCTATTAAAGTATAGAACCGCTTGTTGTTTCCCTCTGATGTTTTATTTTACTGTATATCTCTCATGTTTTGTGTCCCTGTGTATTTGATATAATTTTGATACCAGTACTTACATCAACATAAGCGTCGCGAGCGAGATGATAGTAGAAGAGTACGCTGATGACACTATTGAACCGAGTTTTTTTTGTTATGAAATGAAATGAAATGAAATAATTTATTCAGTAAATAGGCCACAGGGGCACTTTTACAAGCCAGATTGTGAATCTACCGGCATTTCGCAGGAGGAGACCGCTGTTGAGAAGAAAGCCGAAAGAAACTCAACAGTAAGTCATTTTTCGTAAATAATACTTAAAGCAATTACATTCTACATTTGTGTTATAACAAATTACTCGGGTACATGTAAAGGACATGTATAGAAACTCCAAATCAGTGTTAAGTACTAAGAACACGGTTAGGTTGGTATAGTGTCCCACTGGGCAAAGCCCACTCCCATGGATTTCCACTCGTCTCGAGCTGTTCCGAGATTTGTATAGCATTTGAAAAAGCTTACATGAAATCAATTAAATTTCTATTTTTACTGATCTTTGCTTCTCCTTCTCTCAAATTGCCGATGTGTGACAATGTGCGAAACCTGTGAAATTGCTTATCGCTCTCAGAACGTGTTGAACAATGGTGGAAATTCATACGCCTACGAATCAATTCTTGTGACCATGAAACTTTGACAAAGTCGTTCTTTTTCTCTTAAGTGCGCTAATAAATATCAAAAATAGTCTTATGTAGTGGATCGGCGTTATAGGACATTTCGCGTTTACGACCATGACCTTCGGTTGTTGACAGGGAGCTGGAACGTTCTAAGTAGGCATTCTTATTTTTTTAACCTACTTTCAAAACGAGGAAGCCTCCTATATTCGATTGTATTTTCGTAAGTTTATTACTTCAGAACTCCGTAATTTAGGTATAGACCGGTTTTCGATAATGATTTTTGTTAGGCAGAAAGCATCACCAAGTTATTTTTTTTTTAATTGAAGATCTGATGAGCTCCTCAAATAATATGAGGACATCTATGGTCGAATTTGTATTTATTTATATATAATCACACTAATATTATAAAGGCGAAAGTTTGTGAGTGTATTTATGTCTATGTTTGTTACTTCTTCACGCTGAAACGGCTGGACCAATTTTGATAAATTTTAGTATGAGGGTAGCTGCCATCCTGGATTAACACATAGGCTACTTTTTATTCCGAATAAATGTAGTGATCTCGTGAGATTAGCGGGTAACATCCCACGGCGCAGCTAGTTGTAACTAAAACTGAAGTTGTTCTAGGAAATGCGATTTCTTCTCGCTGAAATCAGTTTAGTTAAGTTATTCTCAGCATAATGACGGATTTATTTTGGTATCCGTATTTGTTAAATTGTTTTACCCCATTTCACCGGTACATGCGGTGCAGGGCATTATCATTATCATTCAATGTTTCAACAATTTCATCGGCAATACATCTATGTTATGTTTATGAGCGCAAAACTCCAGGACAGGTCGAACAGTTCAGCAAATTATTTCATTTTCATCTTAGCGATAATTTATCAAAGGAATAGAACAGTAATGTTGATTTTCTACCAAAAGGTTCCTTCAGATGGAGCACATAAAACATAGCTAAAGTAGACATAGAATTGAGATGTCGGACGCACTAAAAGAAAAGTTTAATACTTGAATGTACCCCCTGTTGACCTCATCAGTCAGTTCTGATGTCCTGACCGCATTGACGTGGCAACGCTCAGCCCAGGAGCAATCAAAACACCAAAAATCCCTTCTTCTTCGTAGTCGTTCACTCTTGGCAGAGTGGTTGTGGTCATTAGGTCGATTCTTTCGCCACCGCTTCTCTCGTGATGCGCCGCCATGTAGTCCTATGTTAGGCAGAGTGAGAATTCTCGTTTATGCCGCATTGTGTCACAGATTTGATGAGGTCTATCCATCGCGTTGGAGAGCGCCCACGAGATCTTTTACCCTCCACTTTCCCTTGCACCATCAATCGTTCCATGGAGTCCTCGTTGCGGGTGATGTGCCCGAAGAATTTGGGGATTCGTTTCGGAGTTCTTGTAGGATTGAAACGTTGATTCGGTGCGCAGTCGACGGGATTCTGAGCATGCGTCTCCAGCACCACATTTCCAGTGCGTCAATCTTGTGGCGATTTCGCATCCTCAGTGTCCACGTCTCAGCTCCGTACAGAAAGATTGGAAAGACCAGATACCAAAAATCCCTACTAATAGTATAAATGCGAAAGTAACTCTTCCTTCACGCTTAAACCGGCGCGGTGAACTAATTTAGATTTGTTATGGAGATAAGCCAAGTCTTCAGGACGGGCATAGAGTAAATTTTAGCCAAGAAAAAAGTGACGGTGTGTTTTTTTATATCTAAGTAAATCTACTTAGATTAAGACGTTAGAAACTAGTCAATAATATTTACGTTCATGGATTATTGTTCGATCACCACGACAAAGTTCTAATCGTCAGTAAACTTCCTCCAGACTGTGTCCTGTAAACTACACAGTACCGTAACTTAGCCCCGTTAAGCCACATCTGCTGTCGACTTGCTTACGGTTTGCTAAGATATAATAATATAGCCAGTATCTTAACTTAACCATAAATTCTATTTCCAATAAAGGTTTTTTTTTAATCAAGATCACTTACTTTGACTGAATAAAAACAAGTCTTCGAAAATATGACTCCTAAAGAAAATTCTTCATAGTTTCCAAAAAGAAGAAACGTCCCACTAACAACGTCATTCCAGCTAGAACACTAATTCGAGTGTACTTTTGGATATCGCCAAAATAAGTGACGTCTCAGGTGCATATGGCTTTTAAAGTTCTCATTTATTTATTAAAACTTTGCGATTCGAACCCTGCATAAAATGACATTCCACGTTACTGCCCGGTCGAGTTAAGTTTGCACCTGAAGTCTATGGAGTCGTAAATACTTGAGGCGCAAACTTAACGCTTACTTAGATATATCGCCACTTTGGAGATCCCTCCGAGATATCAGTGAGATTGATATGAAATTAGGACGCAAAATGTTGAAAATGTTGATCGGTAGCTTCGCTGTGTATACAGGTTAAAAGATAGGATACTGTCAATATGTTGACTGTGCTATAACTGGGTGTAAAGTATAAACTAGCCGATACTTAGGTTCAGTGGGGTGTACTGTGAACTGTCGGGAACTGGTATTATCCGGTTATTTCTTGGCGCTCCTGATACGAAGACTTTGTAACGACGTTGGAGAGATTTGTCGAGTTTTCTAACTTCTATTTCAGTTTTGTGGGGTTCCGAAGTCAAACTAAGAGGATCATCTTGTTTGTCAGTCTGTATGTCTGCTTAAATGTCTTTCTATGGTTTACCTTAAAAACACATGCGTAATTTATCGTAAATATAACACTTTCTTCTCTCGCGGGTTGAACAGATAATTAAAACTTATTGAACTGGTTTTATATTTTTGATTTACCTTCATTGCCTAACATTTCGACACGGTTTCACGTGTCGTGGCCTCAGAAGTACTGATGAAATGAAGGTAAAAAATATCGCGATAGACCCGTTTCAAGAAGTTTTAATTATTATAAGTATTCAACTTCATTACGCCGGAAAAGTAGTGCAATAAAATCTAAAAAAAAAAACGTTTTAGGTTACAATTTTTGGCGAATTCGAAAGTGGGGGATATCATTTGTTTAGCAATTTTCAGTTCAGGAAAACGTTTCAGATTATTTTTATAATCCTTTTATTTTTCCTATAGTTAGTATTAGTAGATTATTTAGTATTTATTTTACCTTTATTTAATTTAATACCGCAAATATGTTTTTTTTTGTTTATTTGAAATGAATTATTCTAATTTCAGATCTGTTTAACCATTTTCCGCAATATGACAGTAACTATAAAATGCATTGTAAAGTATTGACGATGACTGGTTTATTTAATATTGAAAACTCTGACTTTAAAGAACCGCATGTTTATCATTGCGACACACAATGCTTAGACAATAATATACCTAGATTAGAAGACCTTAACAGTGTTGCCACCGTAACACGCATCTTATGCGCATACAGGCTAGGTATATATTTTCGATGCAAGGACCTATTTAAAAGAAAATAACTTGAATGTACAAACACTTCATTTTTACCGTTTACGATGACCACCGGGATAAAGTACTCAATTAGAACTGGCGCTTATTACTTGATAACATTTCACGAACATTAAGGTACTTAAGTACTTAGCCAGACAGAAGTCCCGGACGGCTCTTAAAGTGCCAATGTTCATTAAAACTTGTTTTAATTATGTATAATAAAAATATTAAATCGCTTTATCGTAAAAATAACATGACTTATCTTAGTCATTCAATGATTACAATCATTTTTACAATTTGTTAAAGATTTCAACTCGAGTTGAAATAGTTTTCAGTACCTATAATATAAAATCCAAAGAATATTATTCTCTTAATTCTGTGGAAACTAGTTGCAAATGTTAAAACTTAGACGGTACTTGATTTTAATTTTATGTTTTTACCTCCATGGAAATGTGGACGAGTTGGCAATGTGGACGAGTTGGCAATGTGGACGACATGGGAATGCGGACAACATGGGAATAATGGACGAGTTGGAAATGTGGACGAGTTGGGAATGTGGACGAGTTGGGAATGTGGACGACATGGGAATGCAGACAACATGGGAATATGGACGAGTTGGAAATGTGGACGAGTTGGGA
Source organism: Apotomis capreana (assembly GCA_947623375.1). NCBI lineage: Eukaryota > Metazoa > Arthropoda > Insecta > Lepidoptera > Tortricidae > Apotomis > Apotomis capreana. The sequence goes on from OX392506.1 coordinate 28,069,411, forward strand.
ATGTAGGCGAGATAGGAAGTGGACGATTTGAGAATTGAATGTGGACGAGGTGGGAATGTGTACGAAATAGGAATGTTGTCAACATGGGAATATGGAGGAAGTGAACCTAAACGTTTCATGCGTTGTAACGTCATTGTACTAAAAAATATTCGAGATTAATTTATATGAGAGCGGGACAGAAGCATTGCGATAACATGCCGCATTGACAGGCTAAAAAATGTGTTTTGCCTAACCGAGCGAGCGAAGATCTACATTTCAGCTTGGCCACAACAAAAATACTTTCGTTTGTCCGAAGTCCTAATTCCGAGTGATCGGATGTGCGGCTATTCTCGCCTACAAGTAGCATTCTCAACCGATTTTCGCGACATGTATTGTTTATTGTATTTATTTGTTTTTCGTGTATTATTTTTCTGCTTTTTGCACCGCCTACTAACAAAATAAATATTCAAGTTCTCCACTACCCAAAGGTAGACGGGAAGAGACCGCTCTTTAGCGATAAGACTGCCTTTTGTTTGCCCTATAATTGTAATTTTTTTGCATTGTATTTTTCCTGTATTTTTTCTCCATATACGATACATAAAAGAAAAGTGTTATGCTAATAATGTCCTGCCTATGAGTGCTTTCATGGATTTTTTTTCTAACATGTAGTTGTAATGTAGGCAGATAAAATCAATAATATTCAAGGTTAATAATAGAGTTTCTGATTGTTAAGATTTATTAATGAAGTAAGTACATACCTCTAGTGAAAACTAATAGTTTATTAACAAGGCTACTCAAAGTATTCAGCCCACTGAGTCACAACAGGCTATATAGACCTAAGCTTGGAAATTTCTACTCAATTAATTCGAACGCCAGATGAAAGCGACTAAATTGTTATTGAGGTTATTTTTAAAAACTGGGAAAGTGTTCGAGGACATTTCAACTTTAGCAAGTTTTTTTTTAGTGTGTGTGACCGTTTATTTCGTATTAATATAGTCACTCTATGATTTACTGCTTGGTTGAAAAATTAAATAGAAAGCAGTTGGGAAGCACGGGTTCGACCCAGCCTGAAACATAAGTCTTTTAATTTCATCATTGTTAACATTTGGTATACGCTATCAGACGTAACTGCTTTAATAAATTCCACTGGGTGTAGCACAATCGTTACCTATTATCGATTTTCAACATAATTTGAGACGATTATGAATTCAGAATCATTACGGTGGAGTGGATGGAGCTACGATGCCACCCTGAGGCATGCAAAAAAATGCAATGGCTGACGCCTGTGTTAGCCCGGAAAGCCGTTGGCAGGGCCGTATTTACCCCTAGGCACACAAGGCCCGGGTCTAGGGGCCCAGCCAGTCTAGGGGCCCAGTCCCAGACGCAGGACTTGCACCATAATTCGAACTCATGGCACCGTACTCAATTCCGATGGGCACCAGGAAATGCACCTACAAGGTTCCGTTCCCTCCATGCAGGTCCGCTCTCGCTAGGCGGTCACCAGCCTACGCGCATCGCTGCATATATAACTATATTTGCAACTACTGCGATATGAAACTTCCTTCAGTCCCGAGGGCCAAAATTATAGTAAAACATTGGTTATTAACGTTGTCTTACAGTGCTACCGAAGAGATCTTAAACTGCACAAGAATTAAGTAAAACATGTTACGTCTACCAGGGTTTTATTATAACCAGTGGTATCCTATACACACACCACACGCACGCACGCACGCACGCACGCACGCACGCACGCACGCACGCACGCACGCACGCACGCACACATCTGTGTCTGATGTTTTGTTATATAAAATAAATAAATATTAAGGGACAATCATGCACACACATTTGCGTATTTATTTTTCTTATCGTGGTGGAAGGGTTGGACCATTAAATGCATGTATGCATGAAAAAATACGCAAATAAGTATAACGGGTTAGCATAAATTAACTGGCACGATACTATATCGCGGCTTAGCAAAGCAATATTATTATTTTCATTAATATGGATTTATGCAAAGTAACGTCTGATTCAATCATTAAATTAAATAGTTTATGAGTGTGTTTATCCGTATGTTTATTACTTTTTCACGCTCAAACGGCTGGATCAATTTTCGTAAATTTTGGTATGAAGGTAGCTGACACCCTGGATTAACACAAAGGCTTTTTACCCCGAAAAATGTAGTATTTCCCCGGAATTAGTGGATAACACCGCGCGGCGCAGCTAGTTTAATACAAGATAACCGAAAATGGCGCCACAAGTCATACGGAGTTCGTCAATATTTGGGACAGTGTCATCATCATCATAGGTACATCTTTAATACAAGATAACCGAAAATGGCGCCACAAGTCATACGGAGTTCGTCAATATTTGGGACAGTGTCATCATCATCATAGGTACATCTTTAATACAAGATAACCGAAAATGGCACCACAAGTCATACGGAGTTCGTCAATATTTGGGACAGTGTCATCATCATCATAGGTACATCTTTAATACAAGATAACCGAAAATGGCGCCACAAGTCATACGGAGTTCGTCAATATTTGGGACAGTGTCATCATCATCATAGGTACATCTTTAATACAAGATAACCGAAAATGGCGCCACAAGTCATACGGAGTTCGTCAATATTTGGGACAGTGTCATCATCATCATAGGTACATCTTTATCAGATGATTTTATGCAGCTTTTTTGTAGCATTGTTTGAAATGACTATACAGTCCGATGCGGCGATAGTGATGTCCGCAAGATTGACATTTCAATAGGGGGTCGTTGGTGAAGAGACCCTCCTCTCATTTTGGAGGGACAGTGTGATAATACAGTTAAAACACACAAGGGTGTAGCAATTATTTGAGAAGATGGTGCCAATTTTAAAGTCTGAATCTTTACGGTAGATGGCGCTACGATGCCACCCTAAGGCATGTAGAAGCAACTGGTTGAAAAAGTGAATGGCTCTCGCCTCAGGTTCGAACCCTGCCTGAACCGTTAATTTTTAAAATTTTTGGCTTCATTGTTAACATTTAAAACACAATATTTCATAATATTGGCCTAATATGCGACATATTTCCAATGTGGTTTTGTATTTAGATTTACGTTAACATGCGAACATCAGGGTCCTTCAGGCTCCTTATGCGTTTCCTGATGGTTTTAGAATTTTTTCTCTATGATAAAACATGTTTTTGCAGATATTATTAATGTTTCTACTTAGAAAAGGGCTATTGCGATTTATTGGTATATATTAAAACCCTACATTTTGAAGTTTTCATTGATAATTTTTGTTTCAAAAACTACTCGAAATTGACAAAATTCACGTAGAAAACTATTTTCGACTGCACGCAATGAAAGCATAAAATGGCTTTGTTTACCTACTATCTAGAACTCAGAGAAAAGTGTTATTCACTTCTAAAAGTTGGTTGAAATTATCAATATATTTGAATTACGAGGGGTGATTGGAAATTTCACGGCCTAACTATGAAATGAAATCCAAATATTTTATTAATATTTTTATTTATCTACGTAGTCCCCGTCGAGTTCTCTGCACTTATTCCATCTGGATTCCAAAGCCATTGCACCACTTTTGAAAAAACTTTCCTCCAGGCCTTCAAAATAGGTGTCCACTTTAGCTGGGACCTCGTCGATGGTAAAAAAATTCTGACCGCCCATGTGTTTTTTTAAGTTTGGAAATAGATGGAAGTCCGATGGTGCCAAATCAGGCGAATAGGGCGTGTGGGGCAATAATTCAAACCCACAGTTGTGAATTTCTGCCATCGATTTTATTGACGTGTGCACACGTGCATTGTCCTGGTGAAAGAGAACTTTTTTGTCAACAATCCAGGTCTTTTTACTTTCAAATCCTCTCGTAATCAGCGTAAAAGGTCGATAGTAATCCGAGTTAATAGTGGTACCTTTGTGGAGATAGTCAACCATTATTAATCCCTTTGCGTCCCAGAAGCAGTCTTCTGGTATCAGTATGCCATGACTTTATTCGCCGACAAAATGGCCTTCGCCTTTCTGGGAGGCGCAGATCCAGCACTAACCCACTGCTTTGATTGCTGTTTAGTCTCGGGCGTGTAGTGGTGGACCCATGTCTCATCCATAGTAACATGTCTGTCCAAAAAGTCTTGAGGGTCAGCTTCATACAGGTCGAGACAGTCGCGTGAAATTGTTAGACGAGTGATTTTTTGTTCCACTGAAAGGAGCTTCGGAACCCATCTGGCCGACACCTTTGAAAAGCCTAATTCATTGATTATAATGTTTTGAGTTCTTTCATAGGAGATGCCTACGATATCAGCTACCTATTTCTCGTACTTTTAATCGTCGGTCTTTCATTATCATTGCCACATTATGTGGATTGGTCGCTGTGGTTGGTCTCCCGGGGCGAGGGTCATCTGCGATACTGACTCGTCCCCGCTTGAATTCACTTTTTTACCGTCGTATAATATATATGATGGACAGGATTGCCCCGATGTACACTGCATATCTTCAAAAATTTGTTTCGGTGTCAATTGTTTTTAGGGTTCCGTAGCCAAATGGCAAAAAACGGAACCCTTATAGATTCGTCATGTCTGTCTGTCCGTCTGTCCGTCCGTATGTCACAGCCATTTTTTTCCGATACTATAAGAGCTATACTGTTGAAACTTGGTAGGTAGATGTATTCTGTGAACCGCATTAAGATTTGGATGCAAAAATAAAAATATAATAATAAATATTGGGGGCTCCCCATACTTAGAACTGAAACTCAAAAAAATTTTTTTCATCAAACACATACGTGTGGGGTATCTATGGATAGGTCTTCAAAAATGATATCGAGGTTTCTAAAATATTTTTTTTCTTAACCGTATAGTTTGCGTGACAGACGCTTCCAAAGTGGAAAAAAGTTGGTCCCCCCCCCTCTAACTTCTAAAATAAGAAAATTAAAAATCTAAAAAAAACATATGATGTACATTACTATAAAAACTACTAACGAAAATTGTTTTGAACGAGATCTAGTAAGTAGTTTTTGTAATACCTAACTTTGCACCTAATTTATATGGGGCGCTATACATACCAGGTGCAAACTTAACTTAACCACTTAGGGATGGAAAGTGTTTGTACGGAACCCTCGGTGCGCGAGTCCGACTCGTACTTGGCCGGTTTTTATGAAGATATTTAATTATAGCACGTTGCTCCAAATTGACCATTTTGAAAAATCTGTTGACTCGTACTTTTAAATCAGACGTAAAATTTATTTGAAATATTGTCTTACAATTCAAATTTCACGGGATGACAACTGAAAAGGACAGTTCAAAATGGCGGTAGAAAAAAATTAAAAAGTTGTTTTTTAAAGGTCAGGCCGTGAACTTTTCAATCAGCCCTCGTATAATAGGATAAAATATTTATCTAAAGGCATAAGGCCTCTGAAATGCGAGTAATTATTTAGTAAAGTAATAATTTTTAATTTTAAGTACTTAATAACTTCCACTTTTAATTAGAACTCTATCTGAAAAATATATGAACAGTTCTTGGACAATTATTATTATGTTCTAGAACATAATAACAATTATGTATATAATACAACATGTAGTTAAGTAACGCGTAAACTATTACTTCGTAATCGAAAATAAAACACTCACTCATTAACCAACCGTTCATGCGTGTATATGTTAAGTTCCTCCACATAACTTCGTAAGCCTAGTTAATACCCACCCCAGCCATAGTTTTACTTAAGCCTAAGTAATAACATTTCCTGTCACCCACCCGGGTATTCAAGAACAGATGAAATGTGCTCCGATTTGCTCTGAATAGAGAACGTAAATATTACAACGTTATTTCTATCTAAGGTTCTCATTTACCACCTTAATCGCATGTCATTCATACAAATTGCATCCATCACGCTATCAATAGCAGGCCTTCATTTAACACGCGCTGAAATATGATGATCTTAGTGACGGTTGTTGTTAACCAGCATGAACGAGTCTTACAGTTTATTGTAATAAAATGGAACTTAATGGCGGTCAAAAAGTGTTTATTTTATTGTCTCGACGTTTCGAACGTGAAGTTAGGTTCATAGTCACAAAGAGACTCGTTTTGTAATAATAATCTGTGAAAAACAGCATACAATTATTGTTAATTTTGAGTACTTTGAATATTTATTTGCCAAATCCCTTAAAATATATAGACATCCTTCCCTTAAGTAGCCGTACGCATCAGCGCAAAACCTGTGTGCATACGAGTAGTTCCTCCTTTCACGTTTTTTTGTTAAAAATTGACGTAAGTTCGTATCCAATCGAAGCGGTACGCACGTGTCTGTCGGTAATGCTGCTATACTTCTCGACCAATTGTCGCATTTCGTTTTGTCGAGATAAAGGCTCAGAACTACCTACTAGTTTTATAGGCGCTTGCATTACCACAGAGCTAAAAGAACTCGTCTTTGATATTTTCTTCGGTTTCCGCGACTGTCACATATTTAAACAGATTATAACGCGTATATTCATTATTTAAGCTTCCCTGTAGTTTCGGCAACTTTACAGTTACAGTTATTAAAGGTTGACAGAGAAAAATACACATTTTTTTCTGTCAAAGTTACATAATATGTGCAAACTACCCAGTTAGTTAGTTAGTTGCGCTGGGCATTTTCCGCAAGTCGACATCCAACGTGCCTTTTTTGCGTGAAAAGGGGGTAGCGCTACTCCAACCACCCCAGCTCCTCCACGAACCTAAGTAAAGCCTTGATGTTGCCTATGGCTTCGTGTACGGTACTTGGAGATCCTAGGTATTTCGTCCTGTATCCTTCTACCTGTTTGCAATCTAGTAGAATATGATTGGTGGTTTCTTCTGCCTCCATGCATGCTCTGCATACTGGGCTGTCTGCAAACTACCCATTTTATAAGTATGAATAAAAAAAATGTGGAACTACATGCCAGATGGGCCTAGTGTGTGACACATTATGTGCCAGAACGGCATTTATTACTTTATTTAAACACAGCGGTTCATTAAGGGGCCTGTTGAGAAGTGCTCGTCGATTAAGAAAGTTGATGGCCGTTAAAGGATTTTATAAAAATATCCGTCTATGTTTGTCTGCGAACCGACAGACTATTATTGCTAGTAGAGGCGATTCTATTAGGGTAAGAGCACCAGTGATGGATGGAGTGTCCGGAAAGCCAACATATTACGGCTATCAAACCAATGTTATTACATATTGATGCTCTGTTTTGGGGATTGGATTCGTTTTAGGTACACAGGTACGTATGTTCATGGGCTTATTGGATTAAAAAAAACTTACACGATAATTTATTAAACATTTAGTTTATTTTTATATTTGATATCTTTCAATCGACTTTAAAAAAGGGGGTCGTCATTTCTAAACCAATTTAAAAGTCATAATTCATAACCCTCATTTTTGTTTTTCCTTAGTCAGATAAAGATTAGCCTATAACCATCTCTTGATGTTTAAGCCTTTATAACAATTAACAATAATAGTTGGAATCGTCCAGTCGGTTTGCCGTGAGGCTCCACAGTATGTATTCATGTCATTTTAGTAATACTTAGTAGTGTTTCCGTAGTCCCTTTGGCTGGTATCCAGCGGAGAGCGACTCGAATTGTCGACTGCCAGCGAAGCTCAGGTCGTCTTGACTTCTTAGCGTCGTGTAAAGATATAGCTTCGATCGGCATTTTCTATCACGTAACTAGAAGTGCTCCGAGGAATTGTTCGGATTGATCCCTGCCGCTTTTTTTCTTTGGAGCGAGTCTGACAGTCTAAGCGGTGAAAATGACAATGTTGTCGAGTACGACATCGCCATCCTCACCACTTAGATTAGATGATTGGCATCCCGCAACTGTGCGTTTCTCCAGAATCTTCCAGCCTTGCACAGTTAAACTTTAGAATGAACTGTCACGCGGTATTTCCGGCCCGACACGACTTTCAAACCTTCAAAGGAAAAGAGCGTAGTCTCATCTGAAAGGCCGACAACCCACTTTTAACCCCGGCGATGCAGATGTTGATGGGCAACGGTTATTGCTTTATCAGTCCCGCCACGACGTGCACTTCAGCTCATTCTTGTGTGGTGCGCGTGCCGCGGCCGCTGCAGGAAACCATCGCAAGTGCAGACTTGTAGCCGAAGGGTGTCGTGTTACAGAAATCTTGGGACAATCTGCCGAATCCTAGACCAGATCAGACGACACAACGGTGCCACGCCCTTATGTCGTCTAAATCTAACTAGTTTTAATTTTAATTCTTCTTTATATGTATTTTTATAGCTCACTAGCGACCCGCCCCGGCTTCGCACAGGTGCAATGCTGATAAATTATGCATGTATTACACATATAAACCTTCCTCTTGAATCACCCTATCTATTAAAAAAATTGGGCAAGTGCGAGTCCGACTCACGCATGTAGGGTTCCGTACCTATATATATTTATATATATATAATCTAAAACAAGTTTGTTGTATGGGAGCCCCCCTTAAATATTAATTTTATTTTATTTTTAGTATTTGTTGTTATAGCGGCAATAGAAATACATCATCTGTGAAAATTTCAACTGTCTAGCTATCACCGTTCTTGAGATACAGCCTGGTGACAGACGGACGGACGGACGGACGGACGGACGGACAGCGAAGTCTCAGTAATAGGGTCCCGTTTCTACCCTTTGGGTACGGAACCCTAAAAACCGCATCAATATCCGTTGCGTAGTTTTAAAGATCTAAGCATACATAGGGACAGACAGACAGACAGTAGGGAAGCGACTTTGTTTCATTACTGTAATGATGTGTTATTTGAATAATAAATAGTACCTACTCGTATAATAGTAACGCGAAGGTAACTTTATGACTTTTAAACTAGTAAGACTCGAAGTTCCCCCACGGACGCGAATGAAAACTAATGACCCGAGTTGTGTTCATGCTTATAGCTGAACACTTTTTGATTAATGTTGCGGCGACGGCGGGATATATTCACTGGCGTCACCCAGTGGGCCAGATGTGGGTTAATCCAATAAAAAAACCGGCCATGATCTTGGCCTAATACTACTTGGCCTACCGACTAGAACACACCTAAAGCGTCAATTTATTAAGCATGTAATGTCTATTTTTTTATGTGGGTTATACTTTTTATTTAAACTATTAATACAAAGATCAAAGCTTATTGAAATATTAAAAAAAGGAGCTACCTGGTCGAAGAGACCGGGAATCGAACCCGGTACCTCTGGATTGCCGGTCCAGCGCGTTAACCACTTCGCTACCCTAGCTTTTTTTAATTTTTCTTTAAGCTTTGATCTTTGTATTAAAAGTTTACACCTAAAGCGTGTTAAAGATAGGTTCAATTTAATATAGGAAGATAAATATGCCTTTATGTTAACGTCAAATTCTCCCGGCAGGGCTAACATATCTTGCCACGATTTCACATTTGCTTGCATAGTATTGAAAGAAAAGTGACAGGTATCATCAGTAGACCGCTGTTTAGAATAAATTCCGGAAGAAAGTCTCAAGTAATTTTTTAGCAAATATTTACAATAACTTAAAACTATTACTACATATAATATCACGCACAAATTATTTTAGGCACATGGCTTGTGGATGCATAGTCAATTATTCCAAGCAAAATGCTTGCATTCAAAATTTACTAGCACTAATTAAAACATTCTAATTAGAAATCGTAGTGCATACTCATATCAATAGGATTCCTAGCATTTAAAATAAATTCCTCTTTATTTTAGCAAGTTTAATAATATACCACTGCAAATATAACCGTATGTTGAACAAAGCAATCTGTGATGAAGGTTATTGCCGAGTGCTTCATTAAAACTTGTGCCACATACGTACTCGCCGCCACGAGGAAAGTTTTTGCAGCCATGAGAAATGTTTGTATTTAATTCCAACTCGATACGAATGCACGAGACGGAATAAACAATGCTTAACACATTCACTGCCGGTGACGCGACGCATATATAATTAGGCTTATGTTTAATGGAGCACCAGATATAGTAAAATGTAACGGCAAAAAAAAAAAACACTTTTTATTATAATAAACAGTAAATGAGCACCGAAATTGATCCCCAAATTAATTTAAAATGATAACCAAAAGCTTTATTACTGATCAACAGATAGAGTAAAATTTATTAACAAAAAAATCTCTTTATACCTACCACCAAAAATAGTGAATGAGCACCAAATTTAGAACATCAATTTTATGTAGAATTATAACCATAATTCGCAACTTGCTATCCTATTTAAAGCAAATAACTCCACATTAATAATTTTTTAATCCAAAAAAAGTAAACGTTCTCCAAAAATTGATCACCATTTCATTATGACATTACATTCAAATATATTATCATCTTGTAACCTAAAAAATTAAATTAAAAACAAAATATTTATTAAATGATCATTCATAATACTGTTTCTGGGTATATTGCTACGCGCGCGCGGAGCGTAGGTACTTAATTTGACGTTAATATACTAAATTTGGTAGTATGCCTACATTTTAAATCAATCAGTGGTATAATTTAGGTGCTACTTTAGCAAAAATATGGTCGTCAAAATTTGGTGCACATTCACTAAATTTGGTGTTCGAATACAGAAGTGCAGTCATGACTAAATAATAATTAAATTTTATGTAAAATCCTGTTAATCCATTAAACAGATGGGGAGAGATCGTTTGTAATTCGAATCCTCTATATTGCTGTGCTACATCTGCAAAAAAGTACATTCACTTTTAGGTACTTATGTACTTATACGTATGTGTTGTGTTACAAGTATGTATTTGTGGTCTTATCACGCCTAAACGGCTGATCGGATCGGGCAGATTGTTACTATTTTTGTTGGGAAGCTTTCAGAAATGGCAATCGATTTTGTTAAGTTATTATGATCATAATTATATCAAATTTTTCTTATCTTGTTTTGATCTAAGTTCCTACCCAAGTTCAATACACCTCTTTCGCTAAGCTGTTTATCCTGAGTTCTCCGTAGCAACACGGCAAATGGCTGAAAATTATCTCGAATATACGCGATTAAACTTTTATAGGTTGTTGGTAACTTGACTACCTTCTTATAATAGACCGAGTTTATCGCGTATATTATTAACGCAAAAGGTTTACACCTTAACATAGAAGGTCTTCTTTTGATTTTCGCAAACGCCGCCGCGCGAGAGTTGGAGTTTATTAGTTGTGTGTGTGGCGCAATTGATCGTGGATTGGGGCGGTAATTGTGTGAGTCTTTTTGAGCTTATTTGAGTATTGTTTAGTTATCTGCTAAGATTACCAAATTCTGTCTTCGTCTTATTGTAATACAATGTTTCTTATTTGACATGTCTCCTCCTCCTCCTCCTACCTCCCACGATAACTGCTGGTTCTTGTTAAGCGGGTATATCACTGATATTTTTTCATACGAATTGAGGTTTCGTTTTCGAGTGTTTATAACAAAATTTTGGGAATTGAATGGAAAGGAAATGTTCTGTGTCGGACCGTTTCGATGTCTGCGCTTGGGTGAGTGGTTCTAGTCAAAATTTCGCTCCAAACAGACGCCCAGTGCACAAATTCTATAACAATAAGTGCAACAATCGAAACGGTACGACTTAGAAACTATCCATCCGATTTCCAAAATTTCATTACAATTGGTTAAGTTTTGGACGAGGAAACAGTCTAGAATGAAACTTCGATTTCTTACACCCGGTTACGTAAAGTTTGAACCTCATTTGTATGCGATGCCATAGTTAACAGGTGCAAACTTAACGTAAACGGACGGTAAGAAAAAATGGGCAATGGTATTTCCTTTTAACGAGGCGGAAACGCAATGCTGATACAGAAAGAAAGAAAGAAAGAAAACATTTATTCGGGAACAAAACACAATTACGCAGATAAATGACAAAGAAAAAAAAACTATAAACTAAGTACTTATGCTAAATTATGCTTGCCTCGAAATGGTTCCACCTCAGCGTAATGCTAGCTCCCGAGAGAGCCAGCGCTGATCTTCCGGTGGCACCATAGGTGGCGCCACGGCACGGCACACACGAAATACTGATCGCGTTCAGATGCCATTTAACCATACAGATTACTGCAAGGTGGTAAAACGATATTAGTGACTCTTTCTCTCATTTATCAGAGCACACAGTGTGTGACATGTGACATGTTGCAGTCACTGACCTCACACGATGATCGCTGAGACTGTTAACGAGGCAGAAACGCGATGCCGATACACATCACTGCAGGGCGGTAAAACGATATTACTGCCATAAACGTGCTGCCCGCTTTATGAGGGGCTCGTGTTTCGACACTGTGTGCTATTAGAACTTTTAAAATAAATAGAAGGTGGCAATTTCATCTACGAAGGAGAAAACTCGAAGGAATTTTTACTTTAAAGTGAATAAAGTTTTTCCATCTTATTTTTGCGGCGATTCATATTCCAATCTCAACTTTTTCACTGTTATTGAGAAAGCTAGTTAAAACAAACGTTTACGACAAATTACGATAGCAAAACATTATTCACTAGATACATAATGTACCATAGTGTATAGAAAATTTATTGAAAACCGTGTGATGAGTACAAAGACATAATACTTATGTATGCATATCTATCACGGAGAATTAATAATACTCGTAACTTTATCAAATATTTATAATTACAAGTGAGTTTGGTTAAATCTTCTAAGTTCTCTACGGAAATGTCAATACAAGATGAGACTACGAGTTTATTTCATCATGTCTTCAAATCAGTTTATGAAGGTTTGATCAAATAACAATAATAGTTAAAGTAAATCAACAATTCGATTTCTTCATTAACTTAGCTAGTATAGCGATTGTATCAAATCACTGGATTCTTTTACTGTCATCGCCACATTCTTTAGTAATTATAAAATCTGCAGTCAATTCAATAAAATAATTCGTAAGGGATACGTTCTATCCCAGAAGTCCAGTTTTTATTATTTGACTGCGTCGCAGTCAAAAAAGTGGAAAACGTTATTAGGCCGATATGAATGCATGGATGAATAAAAGTTTTCATTTCAAATTTAGAGACAGTGTGGCCTAAAATGAAATTTATAAAACTTATTTTATTTTCTTCGTAGCGATGACGAAGTTTTCGAGAACAGAAACTTTTCCAGTAATCTTAAAGTTCAAGATCGTTGCGGCGACCACAAATCACCCGAGTTAGCGGACATGGCTTATGAATAAATGACCGACTTGGCCGCTTTTCCCTTTTACCGTTTTTAGGGTTCCGTAGTCAACTAGGAACCCTTATAGTTTCGCCATGTCCGTCTGTCCGTCTGTCCGTCCGTCCGTCCGTCCGTCCGCGGCTTAGCTCCGTGATCATTAGTACTAGAAAGCTGAAATTTGGTATGAGTATGTATATGTATAACGCCGACAGAACGGTAAAATAAAATTTAAAAAAAAGTTTTTTTTTCGGGTACCTCTCGAACACCTAAAGTGGGGGTGCATTTTTTTTTTCTTTTCAACACTGATGTGTGGGGTGTCGTTGAATAGGTCTTGTAAAAAATAATAGGGGTCTTCTAACATTATTTTTTGATAAAGTCAGCAGTTTTGTAAAAATTCGCTCCAAAAACAAAAAAAATAGTGTCCCCCCCCCTCTAACTTTTCAACCACGGGTCAAGAAAATTCGAAAAAATTCATGTTAATGAGGCCTTATAAGTACTTTCAATGAAAACTATATTGAACAAAATCGGTCGAGCCGTTTTTGAGTTATCGCCAAATTTCATATTTTTTCTTAAAAAGGACGTAAGTTGACTTCCAGAAGGTAGTAAGTGATTACAGTTTCTAGGGCGTTTACGACCTTTTTATAGAGCTTAAAATTTTTCTTAACTTAAACCTCGGGCTTAAAACAGCAGTTTATTGTGAAGGATGAGCAATTACGGAACCCTACACTGAGCGTGGCCCGACATGCTCTTGGCCGGTTTTTTAGACGGTACCCATGGTTTCGGTATTTTTTAAAACCGCACGTATTATTAAATTGAGTATAGTAATTAAATTTGATCATGTAAAAGTCTAAGGAATTTATAACCTACCTTCTTATAATAGACCGAAAAGAAGAAGAAAAAATTTCAATATAAATATGGAAAAAAATTTGCAAAAATAAAATTATTTTTTAGGGTTCTGTACCCAAAGGGTAAAAACGGGACCCTACTGCTGATACTTCGCTGTCCGTCCGTCTGTCACCAGGCTGTATCTCAAGAACGGTGATAGCTAGACAGTTTAAATTTACACAGATGATGTATTTCTATTGCCGCTTTAAAAACAAAATACTAAAAATAAATATTTAAGGAGGCTCCCATACAACAAACGGGATTGGTTGCGTTAACTTTGCACCTCATTTGTATGGGGCGCTATACATATCAGGTGCAAACTTAACTTAACCACTTAAGGATGGAAAGTGTTTGTACGGAACCCTCGGTGCGCGAGTCCGACTCGCACTTGACCGGTTTTTTTTACTTTTAAACGGAGTAAAAATTTAACTATGCGAACAAGATTTTGGTGCCTGCATGTATGTAAATAATATACCTTCTTAATGTTACCACTGTTTTTCAGAAGAAACTAGAAAGTATCGTTTCCAAAACTAAGAGGAAATTTAACACACTTTAGAACTTTGTAACAAATCATTTAGTAAAAGGGAGTTGTACTTAGAGATCTAATCGAGAGGCCTTTGCCAGCAGTGGAGGAACACTTACCATTCATCATTCATCCGTCTTCCAATCCCTATCGTTCATTCCATACATTATATTCGCTCGTACACTCGATCACCTGTCAGTTCGTGATCCATATTCACACCTACGTGCTTAAATGAAATCTTATGTATACATTTGCTTATATCTGGTATTAACCCTAAGAGGTACTCAGGGGCATTCAAACAAGTATAAACGGATGACTTAAATCAACATTTTGTGGAAATACCGCGTCCTCTCACAGAACCTCTCACCAAACAGGGATACCGAGCTTTCTAACGACAAAAATTGAAACAATTGTTCATGCCGTTCTTTATCCTCTACTCTTTTTCAATGCAAGAGAAAGAGGAACAGCAATAGATTCATTGAAATTTAGAGAGCGTGGTTTTAACACCGTAGTGTGACAAATAATCGTGTTATCAAGTTACGGTTGACTTAATTTGTTCGCCTTGTTAACTCTGACGGAAGAATGTGTGACCCTTAGTGTCCGGGATTCACACCGTACGTAATTTCATTAAGGCTAGATTGTTGTAGAAACATGACAAGTCTGCAGTAAAATTGAGCGACTTAAAATAATAATACAAAGGCACAAAAACACAGAAGGTATTTAAAGAATTTCGCCGCGGAAAGGGTGGTACGGCCCTGCTCGCAATCTTTTTTTTCTAGACTTAAAAGTTTTCCTGATTTCAAGGTTCTCCTGAAGTTATTTAAACGTAATGTACCTAATATAAATATACGAGAAATTTTGAGCGGCTGATTCATCAATCTCTAAACCTTATCATCTGTAGGTACTATGGGCTTCACAAATGCATGGCTCATTTATAAATGAATTCATTCATAAATGGGCCATGCAATTCTACAGCTCATTGTATTTAGATGAAACTTTGAACAAAAGCTTTATTTGTTAGTATGTTAAGTTCCTAAAAAAGTTACTTAAGATTTAAGTTTCGGTATTTGAACTAATCAATTTTGTGTTAAAATCCATTAAATTCAAACAGTCCCAAGATTAAAATCAAATAGTAAACAATTCTCGAATATAATGAAAATTCGATAACTTGAACACCGCACCAAACTGTAGTTAACATCAATCGAGTAGTTGATTAATCAAATTGTGCTCGTTATTTTCGTTTCTAAATTGTCGAAATTGTTGCGTGAAATGGAATTAATTGCATTGTAATTACTGAGAGTATTTGTGCCATCGACAGCATTCAGCATTACTCAAATAAATTATTCTTAATGTATAAATTCGTCAATTGTTTGGAAATTCAACGAAGCGATTTCTA
Organism: Apotomis capreana; assembly: GCA_947623375.1. NCBI lineage: Eukaryota > Metazoa > Arthropoda > Insecta > Lepidoptera > Tortricidae > Apotomis > Apotomis capreana. Next base: position 28,085,315 of record OX392506.1, read on the forward strand.
GTTGTTAATTTAATCTGATCATTCGCCCTGTTTAACGTCAAAGACGGGAAATCCTTCACTAGCCCGAATTTCGCTTGCCATAAATGTCTCACTTGCTATACACTTTTTATTTCATAAACAACAACAACAACAACAAATCCACTTTATTGCACATCTCAAATACACAGTGTCGCATGTAGGTTAGGATTTTATGTAATAATTATAAGTTAGCTCAATCACGTAATATTAAGTAATCAGCTTAGATAATAAGAAAATCATTATATACAAAGACTTATTTCTCTTCGTTTTACTTTACTTAATATATAAGGTTAATTTCTCTCCATTATTGTGTTAGGATAAGATATGAAGCTTTGGTTAATTAAGATGTAAAACCACCTGAATAAATATATAATGAAACGGGTGCCCTTCGCTTGGTCTAAAATTTTATGTTCTAAAATTGTTTGGCCGAAAATGTTTGGTCTAATATTTAATGGTATACTTATTATTTAGCATAAAGATTTTTTTGCATACATATTTTTTGTCCTAAAACATGTTTGACCTAAAATTGTTTAGTATATTTTTTTATGACTAAAAGGCTAAAAGTATAATATTGTTAGGTATAATTATTCTTTAGCCTAACATAAAACCTCCTAAAAACCCATATGCTGAAGCGAGCAAGCGAAAGTATAAGTCGCTCCCAGAACAATAGTTAGGTTAGGTTAGAACTGCGTCCCCAACAAAAATAAGGCGCTCCCAGAACAGTAGGTTAGGTTAGAACTGCGTCCCTAACAAAAATAAGGCGCTCCCAGAACAGTAGATTACGTTGGGTGCCCTTCGCTTGGTCTAAAATTTTATGTTCTAAAATTGTTTGGCCGAAAATGTTTGGTCTAATATTTAATGGTATACTTATTATTTAGCATAAAGATTTTTTTGCATACATATTTTTTGTCCTAAAACATGTTTGACCTAAAATTGTTTAGTATATTTTTTTTATGACTAAAAGGCTAAAAGTATAATATTGTTAGGTATAATTATTCTTTAGCCTAACATAAAACCTCCTAAAAACCCATATGCTGAAGCGAGCAAGCGAAAGTATAAGTCGCTCCCAGAACAATAGTTAGGTTAGGTTAGAACTGCGTCCCCAACAAAAATAAGGCGCTCCCAGAACAGAAGGTTAGGTTAGAACTGCGTCCCTAACAAAAATAAGGCGCTCCCAGAACAGTAGATTACGTTAGGTTAGAACTGCGTCCCCAACAAAAATAAGGCGCTCCCAGAACAGTAGGTTAGGTTAGGTTAGAACTGCGTCCCTAACAAAAATAAGGCGCTCCCAGAACAGTAGGTTGAGTTAGGTCTGAACTGCGTCCCTAACAAAAATAAGGCGCTCCCAGAACAGTAGGTTAGGTTAGGTTAGAACTGCGTCCCTAACAAAAATAAGTCGCTCCCAGAACAGTAGGTTAGGTAAGGTTATAACTGCATCCCTGACAAAAATAAGTCGCTCCCCGAAAACTAGGTTAGGTTAGGTTAAACTGCGTCCCCAAAAGTAAGGCGCTCCCAGAACAGTAGGTTAGGTTAGGTTAGAACTGCGTTCCCGACAAACATAATTCACTCCCAGAACAGTAGGTTAGGTTAGGTTAGAACTGCGTCCCTGACAAAAATAAGGCGCTCCCACAACGGTTGGTCAGGTTAGGTTAGAACTACGTCCCTGACAGAAATAAGGCGCTCCCAGAACAGTAGGTAAGGTTAGGTTAGAACTGCGTCCCTGACAAAAATAAGTCGCTCCCAGAACAGTAGGTTAGGTTAGGTTAGAACTGCGTTCCCGACAAACATAATTCACTTCCAGAACAGTAGGTTAGGTTAGGTTAGAACTGCGTCCCTGACAAAAATAAGTCGCTCCCAGAACAGTTGGTTAGGTTAGGTTAGAACTGCGTCCCCGACAAACATAAGTCGCTCCCAGAACAGTAGGTTAGGTTAGGTTAGAACTGCGTCCCTGACAAAAATAAGGCGCTCCCAGAACAGTAGATTGGGTTAGGTTAGAACTGCGTCCCTAACAAAAATAAGGCGCTCCCACAACAGTTGGTTAGGTTAGGTTAGAACTGCGTCCCCAACTAAATCTAAGTAATATAAATTTTTGATTTAATAAATGCGACAGTTTGGATGCGATTATTATTGACACCAATATTCGGAATACCAATTTTATGCCTAAAATACATTCGACCAAACAATGTTATTCCATACAAATGTTAGACTAAACAATTTTCGGCCAAAAAATATATGCAAAACAATTTCGGCCAAACAATTTTCGACGTAAAAAATAATCGACCAAAGATTATTAGGCCAAAAAATATGTGCCGAAAAAAATATCGGCCAAAAAATTTTAGACAAACAGATATAGACCCTAATGAAACACATAGAAAGCTGCATCAAATAGGTTTAACATTGTAAACAATAGGATTTCCAATAAGAATCTTGTATGATAACTTTTTAATCAAAATATGTTCTACCTATGTACATTATGTAATATCCATGTGTATTTACTGAAATAAAGAGATAATGTTGTGCAGATTACATTCACACATCGCACCAAGCACATGTAAGAATTGAGTCACGCCCTTCTTACGCATTGGCCCAATCACAGCTTAATCCAGCGATCATTATAAATATGGCCGCTCGATTAATTTGATATCATTCTCACGGCCGCCTCCGATCAAGCAACACAGCATTATGTGAATTATCTTCAAGTGTTATTATTTTATGGGACTTCCCTATACTACAGAAGATTCCCCTTTCCAGTATAATTAAAATCAAGCTACAGTCTACTACGAATCCCACAATTGGTACTTCGAAAGCCGGATATCAAGAATCAGCGATCATCGAAGGAAGGAATTGGACCTTCGAGCACCGGATCAAGAAGGAAGGAATTGGACCTTCGTTCCAGTGTCAGGAGGCGCGCAAGAGAATCATCAGAGGGACGTGTAGCGGATTAAACCCTACGTCCCTACGCCAGGCATCACAGACAGGGTTGAATTAAGTTTCCCCTTGCTCTGGCATCAATCGGATCTTGGGTCGAATTAATTTTCCCCTTGTATCCGCATCACGTCGTGCATCACAGAACTCTCGTTCTGCCATCAATCGGATAATAGTCCGCACCACGACGTGCATCACAGAACTCGGGTTGATTAAGTTCCCCTTGTTCTGCCATCAATCGGATCTCGGGTTGATTAATTTCCCCTTGCTTCCGCATCAATCGGTCTCGGATTGATTAAGTTCTCCTTGTACCGCGTCTAAAGCGTTCACGTGTGACGCATAACACAGCTTCCGTACGGTGGTAACCCAGCGGTGTGAACAAGCCGTTACGGATCTGTGCAACGAGGGATTTACGCCGTAGGGATATTAGGGCTCATTAGTGTCGCACTTAGCCTCGCTAATGAATAGGTGTTAGGTATTAGGTAAATTCAGTGTTTTTTTGTTATTGTTTTAAATTCAGTGTGTGTGTTAGGTTAAGCGACAGTCCCCCGTGCGATGTCTCTTCCGGAAAAGAGAGTTACGCGTTCTCAAAAATCACGAGACCAGACTCCGGAGTCAGGCGAGACGTCCACTAATCCTACAAATACTTGGAGCTATGGGACTGGCCCATCTAATAACGCAAGCAGTAGCAATAAAAACGCGAACACAATGACGCCCGCGAGCGATCCCCCCTCGGCCCCCGCCCCGCGATCGAGCGTAGCTAATTCACCCGCCCCGAACCCGGCTCCTGTGTCCCATTCCGCCCGCGAAAACGCGTTAGAAGTCGGTAGGGAAAATATAGACAGGCCCGGGGATAGGAATTCGGACAATACGTTAGTTAATGCCAATAGGGAAAGTAGCAGTCAAATTTCTGTTTTAATGGCCGAATTACAGGTGCGTAAAGCCGAACTCGAACTAGCTCAGAAAGCAGCTGCGGAGGCAAATTGCCGGCTACAAGTGGCGCGTATTGAAGCCGCCCACTCTGATAGCGCCTCCGTAGCCCGGGCCGATGAGAGAGTCTCGGGTTGGGTAGCATCTCATTACGATAATCGACCACCCGTTGTAGAAAACAGAAGTTTGAACCCGGCATATAACGGCAATAGGGTAGAATTAGGGCAAGTACGACACGCCGATCGGGCATTGCAAGGCCCTTCCATGCATAGGCAAATTCCGGAATTGCCGCATTTCGACGGAAATATCTCGGAATGGATAGCGTTTAGGGCCGAGTTTGAAGACAGCGCACCGCATTTCAGTAACGTAAACAACGTAGGTAGAATTAGGCGCGCCTTACGCGGCGAAGCGCGGATAGCGGTCAAGGCTATCATGTACACAGTAACCGATCCTTACGAAATTATGGAGTCTTTAGAAAGGCATTTCGGGGACCCCGAAGAAATAGTTTTGACCGAGATCCATAACGTAAAGCGCATGCCCAGGTTAGCCGAAGACAGCAGTAATATCGTTACTTTTGCCGGCCATGCAGCTAATACGGTAGCTACCATTAAAGCATTGCGCCAAGATCAGTATTTACACGCGCCCGAATTAGTGAGTAAAACAACTGACAAATTAAACACGATAATTAGGTATGAATGGGCAAAGTATAAACAAGCCAATCAGGGGACGCCCGAATTAGTCGCGATGGCTAACTTTTTAAATGACGTCAGTATGGCCACGAAGCGATCACACCACAGACATTCAAAGTCCCGTGCAAACGTTCATGTGGTTAATATGAACCATGCCGAGTCAAGGCAGCCACAACAACGAATGCACGGTGGTGCGAGCCGCGGACGACCATACCAAAGTAGCTATCGAGACTACGCAAGCGACTCTGATTCGGACGACGACTCATACCGGGAATCGAACCGCGCCGCTACCGTGGCTACCGTAAATTCGCGCCCGCAAACGCATAAAAAAAAGCCCGCGCAAACGGTGAAACCCACGCAATCTCGACCGCCCCCGCAGTCGCAGAATAATTTTAATAATAATAAAAAGGATTGCGTACTTTGCAAAGGGAATCACAAGTTAGCCGTTTGCCCGGATTTTCTAAAAAAGTCTGTCGCAGACCGGTGGGAATCGGCCCGAAGCCTTAAGCTGTGCTATAGGTGTTTAGAACCTAATCATAGGCGCCCTATGAAGTGCAAATACGTCGCGTGCGGTAAAAACGAATGCGAAGCGGGTCACCATAAGTTGCTTCACGGGCTTACGAGCGAAGCGCAATCTGTCCGCGCAAGTGTTAGCAGTATTAATCAAATTCAGCGCGCTAATACGTATCTTATGGTGGTCCCCGTAGAAATTTCAGGCCCGTTAGGTAGTGCCGAGGCACTAGCGTTCCTAGACTCAGGTTCGACCATGACTCTAATAGAACGAGGCACGGCCGATAAGGTAGCCCCCAGAGGTTCGGGCAAACCTCTCGCGATCCAAGGCATTGGAGGTCAGATAACAGACCACGAGTCCTGTAGGATTAATTTATCGATTCGCGGTTTATGTACAAGAAATCTAGAAAAAATTTCGGCGTATACAATCGATAAATTGAATCTGCCTTCGCAAGAGGTTTCTCGCGAGTTAGTGGGAAAATGCGACCATTTAAAAGATATAACGGACCAATTAGTACATGAGCGCGGGACGCCCACAATTTTAATTGGGCAAGATAATTGGGGTTTAATTGTGTCGCGACAGCTCCTTACGGGCCCCACCTCATCAATAGCTGCGGGCTATACCAACCTAGGTTGGATCCTTTTTGGGTCCCAGGATAGGCCGGGAAAAATAGCTCGTATAAACCACGTTCGTCCTGACACTACCGAAGATGAAATTTTAAGCTGTATGAAACAGCACTTCAGTATCGAGTCGTTAGGGGTAGAGAAAAAATTGCCCCGGGCGGACCCGGACCAACGTGCTTTAGACATACTAGAAGCTACGTGTAGAAAAATCCCGGGAGAAAATAGGTACGAAACGGGATTGTTGTGGCGATCTGATAACGAGATTTTGCCTAACAACCGCGCACAAGCGCTACGCAGGTTATATAGCTTAGAACGCAAACTGGACGGAGACGAAAGTTTTAAAGCAGAATATACCGCACAAATTGAAAATTTGATTAATAAAGGTTATGCGGAAATAGTTAACTCTCGTCCCCCGCCAGAAGCGCCGCGTACGTGGTATTTGCCGCATTTCGCAACTAGACACGCGCAAAAATTAAAATTACGTCTAGTATTTGACGCAAAGGCTACAGCCTATAATACTAGCCTTAATCAGTCATTATTAACAGGGCCTGACCTGTTAAAGTCATTGTTCGGAGTCCTGCTTCGATTTCGCGAGGGCAAAACCGCGGTTATTGCCGACGTAAAAGAAATGTTTTTACAAGTAGGCGTGTTAGAGCAGGACAGGGATAGTTTACGTTTTTTGTGGAGAGGAGAGAGCAGGACAGAAGATCCACAAGAATATCGTATGAAACGGTTGATATTCGGATCCGCTGCGAGTCCAACCACAGCCTTATACGTCAAAAACAAAAACGCGTTAGAACAAAAAAACGTTTATCCTATCGCCGCCGATATAACTATCAGAAACACGTACATGGACGACATGTTGGTAGCCTTAGATCAGGACGAAAATGAGGTTAAGCAGATAGTTAACGACCTGTATCACCTGAACATGCAAGCCTCGTTCGAATTGCGAAGCTTCGCCTCTAACAACCCAAACGTCATAAGCGACGTACAGCCAAAAATAGAGGATAGTACAGTGATAGGTAAATCTGATACCGAACGTACGTTAGGGCTTATATGGAACCATAGGCGAGACACGTTAGGCTTTAACGTAAATTTGAGAAACACACCAGAGGAGGTTCTCAACGGTTCGACTTTGCCGACTAAGCGGCAGGTCACTAGTAGCGCTATGTCTGTATATGACCCAATCGGGTATGCAAGCCCCATTTCCGTGTTAGGTAAAACGGTAATGCAGGAGGTATGGCGTACCGGTATCGGATGGGACGATCAAATAAAGGATAGCTGTAAAGCGCCATGGATGTCGTTTATAGATAACTTACAAAAGTTACGCAATCTCGAGATCCCCCGACACGTTCCCGCACGCGACCGTAAGGGCGATATCCATATATTTTGTGACGCCAGCGAGAAGGTTTACGCTACGGCCGTGTATTTTGTGGGCAGGGACGAGTCAGGGTCAATTAAATCGACTTTAATCACATCCAAGGCCCGAGCAGCGCCGCTGAAAGTAGTGTCTATTCCGAGATTAGAGCTTCAGAGCTGTGTGTTAGGCACTCGTTTAGCGGAATCTGTCGTCGCAGAATCCGATTACGTAATTGAGAATAGGTATTTTTGGTCCGACTCGCGAACAGTGCTAGCATGGATAAAAGCAGATCCGCGCACATTTAAGAGCTTCGTGGCTCACCGATTAGCTGAAATCGAAAGTAGCACTTCGCCAGCGGACTGGCGATGGGTGCCCAGCGCGCTAAACGTAGCCGACGACGCTACAAAGGGCGCGCCCGCGAATTTCGATAACACCCACCGCTGGTTTTTCGGACCCGAATTCATTACAAAAGATAAATCGGAGTGGCCGCGCGAAAAACCGTCACCTTCACCTCAACCGCCCACAGGCGAAGAACGTAATAACGCGATTACGTTATCAATCCGTACATGCGATAAATTCGATTATTTACCTCCGATAGAACGATTTTCGAGTTTTATTCGATTAGTTAGGGCTACTGCTTGCGTTATAGTTGCGGCTGAAGTATTTAAAACCCGATTGCTATTGAGAAAACCCGAAATAGAGATGAATAATGGACATGTAAAGATTGCGGAATTACTCCTAATCAAGCGTAGTCAATACGCAAGTTTCGAAGAGGAAGTAAAATTGTCAAGAAACGATAATCCACTGCCGCGACGATCGCCTATCCATAAGATAGCAGTGAAAATGAACAAGGCGGACGTCATGGTACTCGACTCGAGAGTAGACCGAGGCAAAGTGGATATCCCAATTTTACACGCTAAAGAAAGCTTCACGAATCTACTCATACAACATTACCATGAAAAGTACAATCATGGCAATCACATGACCGTGATGAACGAGATTAAACAGCGGTATTTTATAGTCGGTCTACGAGGGACTATGAGATATATATGCAATAAATGTCAATGGTGTCGGACCTATAAAGGAGCCACCCTCAAGGCCCCTGTAGGCGACCTACCTGTAGAAAGACTACTCGCATATCAGCCTCCGTTTACCGCTACCGCCATAGATTTGTTCGGGCCGATGCAAATCACTATAGGGCGTAGAAGAGAGAAAAGATGGGGCGTGCTCTTTACTTGCCTTACGACCAGAGCCGTCCATCTCGAGCTAGCCGCATCACTCTCGGCGAGCTCCACTATACTAGCCCTCAGACGCATGATAGCACGTCGCGGAGCCCCAACAATCATCTACTCGGACAACGGAACTAATTTTGTGGGCTCGGAACGAGAAATAAAAGAAGCGAAGAAATCGCTACCCGAATCCATACAAGATCATCCCGCCATCCGAGAAATTACATGGAAGAAAATTCCGCCCGGTAATCCCGCCGCGGGAGGTTCGTGGGAAAGAATGGTAGGCGCCATAAAAGCCGCTCTGAAAATCACACTCAGAGAGAAGGCCCCACACGAAGAGGTCCTACACACGCTCATATTAGAGGCCGAAAATATCGTCAACTCGCGCCCTCTCACCCCAATCAATACTGATATGAGCGAACCTTCCCTCACCCCGAACCATTTTCTATTGCTGAGATCCAACGCTAGCAGCCCATGGGGCACCTTCAAGGACGATACGTCCCTAAAGTCATGGAAGACCGCCCAAGCCCTAGCCGACATATTCTGGAAGAAATGGATCGCCGAGTATCGACCGCTGCTATGTCCGCGAGCCAGTACTTACAGCAAGTCTAAGAATCCTGCTATAGGAGACGTCGTGATAGTAGCTGACAATACTATGCCGAGAGGGACGTGGCCTAGAGGCATTATAGCAAAAACCTTTCCCGGCCCTGATGGCCATGTAAGGGTGGCCGACGTCCAAACTAACTCAGGCATAATCCGACGACCTACGAATCGACTTATCTACATTTGCTCCACATAAATATTGTACTTTCGTACGAAGGGGGGACTGTCGCATGTAGGTTAGGATTTTATGTAATAATTATAAGTTAGCTCAATCACGTAATATTAAGTAATCAGCTTAGATAATAAGAAAATCATTATATACAAAGACTTATTTCTCTTCGTTTTACTTTACTTAATATATAAGGTTAATTTCTCTCCATTATTGTGTTAGGATAAGATATGAAGCTTTGGTTAATTAAGATGTAAAACCACCTGAATAAATATATAATGAAACACATAGAAAGCTGCATCGAATAGGTTTAACATTGTAAACAATAGGATTTCCAATAAGAATCTTGTATGATAACTTTTTAATCAAAATATGTTCTACCTATGTACATTATGTAATATCCATGTGTATTTACTGAAATAAAGAGATAATGTTGTGCAGATTACATTCACACATCGCACCAAGCACATGTAAGAATTGAGTCACGCCCTTCTTACGCATTGGCCCAATCACAGCTTAATCCAGCGATCATTATAAATATGGCCGCTCGATTAATTTGATATCATTCTCACGGCCGCCTCCGATCAAGCAACACAGCATTATGTGAATTATCTTCAAGTGTTATTATTTTATGGGACTTCCCTATACTACAGAAGATTCCCCTTTCCAGTATAATTAAAATCAAGCTACAGTCTACTACGAATCCCACACACAGGGATACAAAACATGACAGATATACACTAAAAAAATAAACAGAAGTTAACAACAGGCGGTCTTATCGTTAAATAGCGATCTCTTCCAGACAACCTTTAGGTAGCGGAGTAGATCAACAAGAGTAAACCTTAAACTATACGGGATTCTTTTTACACCATTCATGTAGAAATTTTTAGATTAGGTATTTTTTTATAACACTGCGGAAAAGTTTCAGTTTACTGATAAACTCCACGATGGCGAATAATTTAGGGCAAGTGATCTCTCAGACCATCGGTCCACTTTGGTACAGCAAAAACATCGAAGATAAAAACACAATTCCATCTTACTCGGGCAATAGGCGTGGAGTAATATTTTTTGAGGATGTCAATCGATTTTATTTTCTATTGGGACCAAAGGTCCATATAGGACAAACTACACTTAAACTGCTCTAAGTACTTAAAAGTTAGAAATGAATGTTAAAGTTCAACTACGGAGCAGTAGCAAAGCTCCATACAAATGGCCACCTACATGTGACGTCATTTGTGGGTTGGGTACCAATATTTGTATGGAGAAAATAAGTCAGAGTGAATTTATTATTATTATAAGTAGTTTTCCATTTTCACCGTAAAAAAGTGCGTTTAAGTTCATGCTACAATTATTCTTTTGTTAAATTGCGAGAATTCTGTATACAATTTCATAATTTCTTTTGGATTAAAAAAAAAAATAAAATTTGCGTACCATCAGTCAGATACAAAAAAAAAATGTGAAAAAAAAAATCTTAGTTTTATGACAATATTGAGCTCATTTTATTTATATATCTACTATATGTTGTTTAATTCTACACCCCTATCTTGGGAAATAAAAAATCACGTCGCTACTACGGCGCAACGTTCCACATCACGAGACGACAATGTCATGTGAGTTTTTTTTTTAGGTACGCTTTAAGCGGACTACGGCAGATCAAGCAACGCATGGTCACCCCACTCGTTTCAATGTTTTCGCCATGAATATGTGCATATATTTGCATGAAACATTTATTCGCTTTGGCTCGGCGCGGTTTTATCAATTGGTGGTGTTTTTATTCTATTCCTGAATGCTGTGGTGACGGTAAGCGTTAGTGGGATGTTTTATCCTTTTATATAGTTTTGCAAAAACAAAAATTAAAGAACGCATTATAGGACTTGTGCACAAATCACGCGAGGTTCAATATAGGGGGGACGGGGTCACAAAAAAATCACGACGGAACACGTTGGGGGTGGGAGGGGTATAAGGAAAACTCACGTGTATTTTTCTACAGTGAACGAACTAAGAAAAAATCTACCACACGAGTAATTACCCTTTCGCGGTTTCGTAAAAAAATCATCACTTGTTAAATAGCGAGTCGATTTTACGAAATACTAGCGAAAAAAATACACGTGAGGTTGTCAAGGGGAGGGTAACAAAGAACCTCATCAAATATCAACAGAGGGGAGGGGGGCAAAAAGTAGCCGAAAAAACCTTGCGTGATTTGTGCACAAGCCCATACCCGACATGATTATAAAATCAAATTGCTGACGAATGATCCTGGCTAGAATATGGTTGATACGTGATCGATCTGATTGGCACCTAATTCGAAGGAAATTAATATATGGGGTGTTTCTGACCATGGGGCTTTAAATGCAAGGTTTTGTTGTCTCCAAACTGAGCATCTTTTGTTCTGCAACATTTTAAAAATATCTCCAGTCTTTATTTTTTTCTTACAAGTTAAAATGCTATTTTCAATGTACGTAATCCAATGCTAAAATGACAGCAAACCGACATTAAATGGTAATCTTAAAGAGACGTCAAATGTCAAATTAATAATCGCAATTTACGATACACTGACTTAACGATTAAACTTTAAGGTCTAAAAAATAAAGTTACAAAACCAAATTAGATCAGTTAAGTGAGTAGAATCGAACTTTACATTTAAAGCCCCATAGTCAGAGGCAGTCTGTATACCCATTTAGGCAATGTACTCGTATATCCGCCATATATTCATGATACATCTTTTAAATGGCTATCAGTCACTGTCAATCGAATTATGCACCTAAATAATTACCTAATTAGATTAGATTAGATTAGATTATATTTATTTCACACATATAGGGATACATTATAAATTACACATAGTCAATTTACACGAATCTATACGGTGATCGTCAACATAATAAACAAATTCAGCAAGTCATAATTCAATAGATAGTTAAGAAAAAACAATGTCAAAAAATTTTAAATACGTAATATAACAATTTAAATAATGTAAAATAAATATGACAATAAATTCACTTATTATACAAATTAAATGTCAACAGTCACCACAAAGGATCGTCACTTATGGTACACTATAATACAAAACAATTTCATCTAAACATGTGAAGATAATCTTCAACCGTGTACAAAGGATTTTCCAATAAAAGGTTTCTCAGTTTACACTTGAATACCATGTCAGATGGTTCATTCCGAAGATCGGCGGGTAGGCGTTCATAGTATGTCGGACCGATGACTCGCGGGTTCTTACCTGCAAGTGCCATTCGTCGCGGGACGGTTCTAAGTCTCCCCGTCGATCGAATCTGCTTACCACAAACCTCAACACGCTTAAACATTGACAAATTGTTTCTTACGAACAGCAACACTACGAACATGTATACTGAGTAGTGCGTCATAATTCGATGCGTTACGAAAAGGTCCCTACATGGTTGTGGTGGTTTCACTAAATCTGATTACCTGTCCAAGAAGATCATTAATTCTAGTGATAAAGTGAAAACTGTTTGGAAGATGATCAATGACGAAACTGGGAAAACTAAAGTCAAAGATCGTCATTATAACCTACAAATTAACGATACATTAGTAACTTCTGATCGTGAAGTTGCGCATCACTTTGAGCGGTTCTTTTCTAATATACCTGTAGAGACGACGCAGTCATTAAATTCATCGCCTGATGTTGCTGAATCAATATTAAAAACGAATGTAACAGAATGTACAGACATCTTCAAATTTACTCATGTTACCCCTAACACTGTTATTAAAACCTTCAGGTCTTTAAATTTGAAGAAGACCGAAGATTTGTGGGGCCTTTCTGTGAAAGTGTTACATTCAATTGTAGAGGCGATTGCACCATATTTGGCCGATATGTTCAACAAATGTATTGATAAAGGTGTATTTCCTGATTTGATGAAGCACAGCAAGATCATACCTTTATTAAAATCGGGAACTAAATCAGACCCCACAAATTTTAGACCAATATCAATACTACCCGCATTAAGTAAAGTCTTTGAGAAACTCATTCTTAATCAACTTACTTCTCATTTTAATCGACATAACCTATTACATAGCAGTCAATTTGGATTCACTAAAGGTCGCTCCACTACTGATGCAGGGGTGGTGTTGGTTAAACACATCTTTGATGCCTGGGAAAAGGCTCAAGATGTTGTTGGCATTTTTTGCGACCTATCTAAGGCATTTGATTGCGTTGATCATAATAATTAAATACGTAAATTGAAACACTACGGAGTAAGGAACGATGCACTTGACCTTGTCACATCATATCTTTCAGGCAGAACGCAACGCGTAGTCATCAACGGAATGCAATCAACTGGATCAGCTGTTGCTATGGGTGTACCTCAGGGCTCAATTCTAGGCCCCTTTCTATTTCTAGTGTATATTAATGATCTACCAAACCTTGTCCAAGATAAACATGAGATTGTCTTATTTGCAGACGACACTTCTCTCCTTTTCAAAGTAAAAAGACAAGAAAATAACCTCGTTATTATTAACGACGCGCTGTCTACTATAGTGGATTTTTTACTGCAAATAACCTACTTTTAAATGCCAAGAAAACCAAGTGCATTAAATTCACATTACCGAATGTGAAACAAGTAGATTGTGCCAAGGTGACATTGAAAGGTGATGTACTAGAATTTGAAGACAAAACAGTATTTCTGGGTGTTACTTTGGACTCAAAACTGCAATGGAATGCGCATATAGCCACTCTTGCAGGTAAGCTTAGCTCCGCAGCCTATGCAGTGAGGCGAATCAGACAGTTAACAAACGTCGAGACGGCAAGGCTTGTGTATTTCAGTTATTTTCATAGTGTAATGTCATATGGAATTCTGTTGTGGGGGAAAGCAGCGGACATTCAAACCATCTTCGTGCTACAAAAACGAGCCGTACGATCTATTTATGAACTAGGAGCCCGTGCATCGCTAAGAGAAAAATTCAAGGAAGCCAACATTCTCACCGTAGCGTCTCAATATATCCTTGAGAATATAATGTATGTCCGGAAAAATCTACATGCATTCAAGCTCAACAGTGACATTCACCAGTATAATACAAGAAGGAAGAATAAGCTTGTTATGCCTGCTCATCGTCTCCGTAAAGTTAGCTCTTCGTTCGTGGGGAACTGTGTACGTTTCTATAACAAAATACCTACCGAGGTAGTGAGTTTACCTTCCAGCAAATTCAAGTCTCACATAAAACGTCACCTAATAAACAAGGCGTATTATACTGTAAATGACTTTTTAGATGATAGGGATGTCTTTAAGCCAGTGGTTTAGTCATGTGAATGTAAAGTAAGCATATTTTAATCGGTAATATTAGTTTATTTGTAATGTAACATGAGAGCACATTATGTTGTTTCTCACCGGGCATTTGCTTTAGTGATGAATGCCCGGCAGTGTGAGCATGTCATGCTCGCTTAAAGGTCTTTGCTTACGGTGGCGTCGTTGATCGGGTCGCAACCTTCCCTATAATATGGTTGAGGGAGGCGATGGCTGAGATATGCGTCATGCTCGTGAACGGGTGCCGTTTGTGGGGTCCGGTCTGTTCACACTAGCAAGGGCCAAATTAGTTGTGTAGTAACTGCTTACCAGCGTTAAGTGAATTGACGTGAGAGACTTCATCCTGTACTCGATTGAAGTTATTATTTTTTTATTTAGAGACTGTATACATCTCTAATAAACTTAGTGTACTGAACTGAATAATGACGCTCAGAGACCTTATACATCTCTGAGGAATGAAAGTTAACTATAAGCATATTATTATTATCATTATTTATTTTTCTTTTTTGTATATTGTGACGCCTAGAGACCTTATACATCTCTAAGAAATTTAGGTTTAATAATTATTGTCTATTGTAAATTATTCACATTGACGCCGAGAGACGTTATACATCTCTGTGGAATTAAATTAATTAAGTAATTATATTTTATTGCATGTTGTGACACCTAGAGACTTTATACATCTCTGGGTATATTTAATATTTTAAATTGATCGTTAAAATTTCATTTTAATATTCCTACCTAACATTGATTTGGAGTATCTATATATCTCCTATACGTGTACGCATGTAATAATTAGTTATAGTTATAACACTAATGTAATGTAATTAATTGTTCTAAGTATTGTTTACGAAAAAATGACTTACTGTTGAGTTTCTTTCGGCTTTCTTCTCAACAGCGGTCTCCTCTCGCGAAATGCCGGTAGATTCACAATCTGACTTGTAAAAGTGCCCTTGTGGCCTACTTACTGAATAAATTATTTCATTTCATTTCATTTCATTTCATTTCATTTCATTTCATTTCACACCGGCAAGGGTACGTAATGCTCGCTTCTGAACGATAAATACTCGATTGGCATCCGTTGAGTTTCCCCAGAGGAGTATGCCATATGACATCAAGGAGTGGAAGTGAGCAAAATAAACCGATCTTAATGAAACTTCCGATATTAGGGGTTTCAGTTTCTGCAACGCAAAAGCCGCACCACTCAGTCTGTCGCACAGCGAATTACCTAGGGAAAATCGATTAAATATGTCGTAATACAATGGAAATAAATAAATGATTGATTGTTTGATTGATTGATTGAATACTATAATAACAGCGACGCATGTATTCTATACTACGTATATTATTTGTCTTATTATATTGAGGCCATTGCAGGTGTGTGCAATAGCTTAGTCATAACTCACAGTTTCCTCGAAGAGGCGACCGAAACTAAGCCAGTTCTGTGATGCAAGTAGTGTACGTCGAACGCTATCACCGTTAGGGTCTGCTAAAACTCGTGTAGGTACACCTACGTGTTTAGCACTGAGACATAGGGACACTCCATGCGGTGGAGTGTGGTTTGTGGTGTGAGACACATGAAGCCTGGTTTGTTGCTCTTTCGCATAAGTGTAACTTGAAACATTAGCACTTCTAGCACGCGACTATTTCTCGCGTCTCACCTGTCTCTTTTTGTGCAGTAATGTGTGAGAGTGCCAAGAGTCGTGAAGAATAGTTTGCTAGACGGGCAGCGTGAACTTATTTTCCCTCCATCGACAGACAAAACGAGAAGATGGGGACACGCTTGAAAGACGTCTTGAAAGAGTCGGACACGCTGCTCCTTGGAACTGCGAGGAAGTCCGACCAGCCACGAGGATAGGCCGTATCGACCGTGACCATTTAATTGAGGTTGCACCAAGCTCAGCGCGGAACCTCAGGACCCCTACTGTAGGATAGTTGATATTATGGTTTTCAGGTGAGTCAAAGTGTCTCTGCAAAACCACATTTTAAAACCCTGCGGATACTCACACTACCTGCCGTGGTGATACTCCAAGTGGCAACGTACGTGCGATGTCACCTAGATGAGTATGTGAGAGGGTCAGACGTGCACGGACGTAACCTGCGAAATGCCCACAGACTCGTGGGAGTCAGCCACCGACTGGTGAAGTCTAGCAAACTCACCCACGTGATGGGGCCTACGGTTTACAACCGCCTGCCTGCCCACATCACGGATGCGCCGTCGCTGAGCAGCTTTAAGTCGCGCCTTAAAAGCTGGCTTATCGAACACACTTTCTATAGCTTTAACGAATTTTACTTACTGAGTACCAAATAGGTAATCAAACTATTATTATTATGTTATATTATTATAATTTACGGAGTACCAAATAGGTACTTTACATTATTCATTGTATTATATTAACTTGCAACACGATCGTTGTTCATTGTATAAATATTGCTCATTTTAATTTTAAATTTTCATTGTTTAAATGTAATTTAATCTTTTATTTTAGGTATATAAAATTTAATGAGATAAATGGTAACTGATGAAATAATTGTGATAGCATAATGACATGTAATATAATGATTATGAATATATGAAATATGAAATATGAAATATATGGAATGAACTGTTGCTGGTGGTATTTCCGGACAGATACGACGTTCAAACCTTCAAGAAAAGAGCGTACCCCCACCTGAAAGGCCGGCAACGCACTTGTGAATCCTATGGTGTTGCAGTTGCACGTGTCTGGCCAACGGGAATCGCTTTTCATCAGGTGATCCATATTATCGTTTGCCTCCTATGACATAAAAAAAAAAACATATTGATCATCATTATACCGCACGACCACTAGATAAACTTCCTGCGACGTCGTCCAGATTGTGGATCCACCTTATTGGGATCCCTGCTATGCTGTCGTCCAGTAATATTAACTACGTCGCCCGCGATTTTTTTTTCTTTACAATCATCATAATCATCATTTTGCAGTGTTGGCCGGTTAGCCATATAAAAGTATATATGTCATGTTGTCAATATTGAGCTTGTCAATAAAATACCATGAAGTGAGAGCCGTATTTATTGCCCGATTTCCTATTCCTGGACTCCAGAACATTACAGTGGCGACGAGGATAATTCGAATTAACGCGGAAATGTTATTTTGGTGAGAAAAATAACGAAAGTCGGAAAAAATGTCGATCGGAAGAGTTAGCGAGTTTGACATTAAGACCGGAGCGTGGTCGTCATATATTGACCGCCTGGATATGTACTTCAAGGTAAATGAGGTAAAACCAGAACTCAAGTTGCCTACATTAATTGCGGTTATGGGAGACGAGGCATACGAACTACTATCAACCCTGTCAAGCCCAAAGAAACCATCAGACCTAAGTTATGACTTAGCTGTGCAATTACTTAGTAACCATTTACAACCGGCGCATTCAATGCTTGCCGAGCGATATCGGTTTCGTCAAAGGCGACAAGGGGCAGGCGACAGTATTTCCGTATACGTGGCGGAACTGAAGAAAGCTGCTCGGTTTTGTAAGTTCGAGGGAAACCTAAATGATAATTTACGAGATCAGTTCGTATGCGGGTTGAAAAGTGATCTCATACGACAGCGCTTGTTTGCCGAAAACGATACGCTGACTTTAGCAAATGCCGTAAAAATAGCCTGTGCATTGGAGGCGGCGGAACGGGACTCAGCGGCGGTGGAGAGTACGGCGGGAAGTGCCGGCATTAGAAGAGCCACAGCGGAAGGCGAGCCAGTTTATGCACTGACTGCGGCAGATAGCCATCGATTAACAACGCCTGGGAGCAGCGGACGTGGCGGCGGTGCGCACGGTGTGCGCGGGACGAGGCGCGGCGGCGGCGGCGGCGCGGTCGGGCTAAACAGCCGACCAGCGCGCAGCATCAGTGGAAGAACTCAGGATGGCAGCAATTGTAGCGGATGCGGGTCCATTGGTCATAGCTATGCGTTATGCCGATTCAAGGACTACGAGTGCAGCCGATGTAAGCGGATTGGGCATCTGCGCCGGGTTTGTCCTGAGCAGCGAGCAGAATCGTGGGCTGGACGAGCCAGAGTACATTTTGGGGTAGCTGAAGAAGATGAGGGTGCAGAGCAAGATATCCTCCCAGATGAAAATTTCCATCACTTGTGCTTAAACGACTATCAGCCGGTGAGATTACGTGTTTCTATTAATAATCAATTAATTAATATGGAAGTGGACACGGGGACCGCGGTTTCTTGCATTAGTAGCAATATGTATTACACGAAGTTTAGCGACATTCCGTTGGAGCCATCTAATTTTAACTTACGACTTTATGACGGGTCCACTCTTAAGCCGCTGGGCTTATTACATTGTAAGGTGCACTACGGTAATACCGAAAAAGAGTTGGAATTATTTGTAATAAATGGCGGAACTACCTCTCTAATTGGCCGGCAGTGGCTGGCGGAGTTGAACATAGGAATCCCAAATTTTGCTAATGTCCATAACGTTGCCCAAGAAAAATTACAAATTAATGATAATATCATAATATTATGTGACAGGTATAAGGGTTTATTCGAGGGCGGCTTGGGAAGGTACACGGGCGGCAAGGCGACACTACGACTGCGGCTCGACGCGACACCGGTGTTTCATCGCGCGCGCCCGCTGCCTTACGCACTTCGCGCGCGCGTCGACGCGGAGCTGGAGGCAATGCTGCGAGACGGTATCATCGAGCCCGTGGACTGCTCCGACTGGGCCTCTCCTCTCGTACCGGTAAATAAGCCAGATGGCTCATTGAGGATTTGCGCGGATTACAAAGCGACTGTCAATCCCGCATTGTTAGTTGATCGCTATCCACTGCCTAAAATCGACGATTTAATTGTTCGTCTGGGGGAATCACGTTTTTTTTCAAAGATCGATCTATCACAGGCCTATAATCAAATAGAATTGGACGAGTCTAAGCTATGCACGGTTATAAATACCCATCGTGGTTTGTTTCGATACAATAGGTTAGTTTTCGGTTTGGTGTCCAGTCCAGGGATTTTTCAGCGTATAATGTGTTCTTTGCTGAGTGACATACCCAACGTGGAGGTGTTTTTAGATGACGTTGTGGTAGGAGGCAAGAATGTAGCTGAGCACTTAGAGGCTTTAGAGACGGTTTTTAATAGGCTGCATCAAAAGGGTTTAAAACTGAAGGGTAGTAAGTGTGTTTTTCTTGTGAACGAAATTAAATACTTGGGGTACGTGTTGAGTAGAGACGGTATTAAAACGGATCCGGATAAAATAGAAGCGATTACGAAAATTCCGCGACCGAATAATGTCACTGAATTGAGGTCTTTTCTGGGTTTGATCAACTTCTATGCAAAGTTCGTGAGCCATATGAGTGGAAGATTAGTGCCGCTCTATAATTTACTTAAAAAAAACGTGGAGTGGTGTTGGACGCGTGAATGCGAACGAACGTTTGTGGAAATTAAGCAGTTGTTGACCAGTACACAAGTTTTAGCATATTACGATCCTGATAGGCCACTAATCTTGACGTGCGATGCGTCTCCGTGGGGAGTAGGTGGAGTGCTGTCGCAGCCGAATCGTAGCGGCAGCGGTGAGCGCCCAGTGGCTTATATTTCTCGGACGTTGAATGACGCGGAGAAAAATTATTCACAGATACATAGGGAAGCGTTAGCTATTATTTTTTGCGTAAATAAATTCCACCAGTATTTGTACGGTCGGCATTTCACGCTCAAGACAGATCATAAACCACTGGTTTCCATTCTTGGGCCACACACAGGTATCCCGGCTATGGCTGCAAGTCGTATGCAACGGTGGGCTTTGATTCTAGCGGCTTATACTTTTGATATCGAGTATGTTCGAACAAACGAGAACGGAGCAGATGGGTTATCACGGTTGCCAGTGGCTCAACAAGGTAGGCAGGTGCCCACAGCGCCCGAGCAGACGTATCTTCATTTCATTCAACAAGCGTTGTTGCTGGACTATAATGAGGTTTGCAAACAAACCTCGCGTGATCCCTTACTGGCACGGGTTTTGAGGTACGTAAGAGATGGATGGCCTTCTGAATGCGAGATTGTCGAATTGCAACCTTATTACAATAGGAAGAATGAATTGTATGAGGAATTAGGATGCGTCATGTGGGGTCACAGGCTGGTGATACCAGAATCTTGCAAAGAACGGGTGCTTCGCATGGTTCATGAGCCTCACATGGGCATAGTTAAATCTAAGGCGTCGGCGCGAAGTTACGTGTGGTGGGCCGGAGTTGACGAGGCGGTAGAGCACATATGCCGCGAGTGCGCAACGTGCGCAGCGCAGGCGGATGCGCCGCCTAAGCAGGCGCCAAGCATGTGGCCGTGGCCCGATCGGCAATGGTCCAGGCTTCATTTGGACTTTATGGGTCCAATCTTCGGAAAGTCATATCTTGTCGTCGTGGATGCAATGTCCAAATGGGTGGAAGTGTTTTATATGTCTAGCACGACGGCCGCAGCTGTTATTTCTACTTTGAGTGAGTTATTCAGCAGATGGGGCTTACCAAAGCAAATAGTTTCGGATAACGGGCCGCCCTTCTCTAGTGCGGAATTTCGTGACTTTAATAGTAATCTCGGTATCGAGCACATTTTCTCGGCGCCATACCACCCGGCTTCCAACGGTTTAGCCGAAGTTACGGTAAAATCACTAAAGCGAGCTATTAAAAAGGCAATATATGAGAAGCAGGACATAAACAAAGCCCTATTTGCTTTATTATAGGAACACAGCGCATCCGACGACGGGTCAAAGTCCAGCCATGTTACTTTTGGGTAGGCGATTGCGTACGCGATTAGATATTTTAAAACCAGACAAGGAATCCGCGTTTCACAAGGCTCAACAGCGTCAGAGACTTGCAGCGGGGGGAACGCATAGGGAGCTAGCGCAAAATGATGATGTCTGGTACAGGCAGTATTTGAAGGGGAAAAATGGGCTCCGGGTCAGGTGGTAGACAGAACGGGATCTTGTGATTATAGGATCAGAGGTACTGATGGTTCGTTGATGCATAGGCACATAGAACAATTGAAGCGTCGATCTGGAAGACAGTCACTTGTATATCCGACATCGGAATTAGAGCCCGAGTCCGATGTCAGGCCAGCAGAGGTCGCTGAGGAAATCGTTGAACCGAACTCAATTGAGGTTCAAGTGAGCCCAGCGGAGCATCCGGCGGAAGCGACGTCAGTCACTCCCGTGCAGCCGGAACAGAGTAGTGTTACCTCGCCACCCGGGTCTCCTGAATTTCAGGACGCGTTGCCCACCGTGTCTACTCCACCACGAGCACGGCCATTCAGAAAGTGTAGGCTGAAGCCATATTCCAGGTTTTAGAAATTATTTTAGTTATACAGAAGTTGTTCATTTAGTTTTAGTTTTTGGATACTGTTGTATAAACCTGTTGTGGAGGAGTGCAGTGTTGGCCGGTTAGCCATATAAAAGTATATATGTCATGTTGTCAATATTGAGCTTGTCAATAAAATACCATGAAGTGAGAGCCGTATTTATTGCCCGATTTCCTATTCCTGGACTCCAGAACATTACACATTTCAGCCGCAGGACGTCCACTGCTAAACATAGGCCTCCCCCAGTGACTTCCAGATCGGCCGGTTAGAAGCGGCCTGCAACCAGCGGCTTCCTTCAACCTTTAGCAGGGTCTGTCCACCTTGTGGGTGGACGTCCCACGCTTTACCATCCTCCTCCTTGCGTCGTTTTCCTCACAGCTGAGGGTCATGACCTCCCCTTTGCAATACTTTCTCTCGTACGACCTTCCTCCATCTGTTTCTGTCTGCGGCGGTGTGAAGGGCGCTGTGAACTGTGGAGTCAAGAGCGGAGCGAATCTGGTCGGACCGACGTATTGGGCTGCGTCCACGACGCTTGACCATAGTCGGGTGAAAATCATTCTGTAACCATCTTTGAAAATTGTTTAAACGATCCAACTGTTTCGGCGTGATGAGAGGTCAAAGAAAATGATACAACAGATGGCGATGTACAGCTGGCGCCACGCTGTTGCATCGCGCTGTTTATATTTTTCCTAAAATAATAACCTCTCTCCACACGAAAAGTTTAGAATTGTAGGTATAATAATATATGTCATGTAATCATATACGATGTAGAAGGTTTGAAAATAATTAACTTGATGATTAATTAACAGGTCGACGATTAATTAGCTAATTGCCAAGCCACACACCACGGCTGCATAAATGATTTTGAGCTGCATTAATAACGTTATTCGAACATGATTTTCACGACGCATAACTATACGTAATATGATGATTAGAGCCGTCCCATGGAGCTGTGCCATGTATACATTTCGCAATATCGCGGCTTTGTTGAGGCAATGAAGAAAAAACGGAACCCTTCGGATGACACTGTTGTCTGTCCGTTTGTCTATCAAGACTCTTTATCTTGGGAACGCATGGAGGTACCGGGTTGAAATTAAAGCCATAATAATATCAAGTCTAAAGGCCCTTAAAGCTGTGAAAAAATCAATCTTCTCATTTATCGTAAAAAAAAAGATACGGTCATTTGTGCCGCAAAAAGCATGTATTTCAATTCAAGGGAATCAAAATTTATACCGGGTGGAACGAAGCGATGTTCATTCCTGAAACTATAATGCTATGTATTTCATGTAGAATCGACCTGCAATAGTTAAATTCTTTTAATAATAAAAAAACGAAAATCGATTAAAATTGTATTTTTTAATGTATGTACAACCCTAGTTTTTTTAAACTATTATTTGACGTTTGGGAGTATTTACAATTACCTACATTTACATCCGGTGTTCGAAAGTACCGCCGTGGCGTACGATACACGCCGCTGCTCGTGCCCGCGTGTGGCGATGCACCCTCGACAAGATGTTGTGTCGGTTATTTCTTCTGCGAAGACTTTCAAAGGCCACCCTTAGCCTTTCCCTCATCTCTTCAGCCGTCTCACACTCAGTCTTGTAAACGATGTCCTTTACGGTGCCCCACAGAAAAAAATCCAAGGGTGTGAGATCTGGAGACCTAGGAGGCCAACGGTGCGGCCAATATCGGCCGATCCAGCGATCCTCAAACACATTATTCAGTGTTTCACGTACTTCGACTACTGAATGAGCTGGTGCTCCATCTTGTTGGAACCAAGTGCGTCTTCTTTCTGCCAGCGTCAACTCATCCAGATAGTCGTCGAGCTCTATCCTCAACAGAGCCATGTATCCGTGTCTGTTTAAAGTCTGAGGCAGAAATACAGGGCCTATTATTGTGTCCCCGTGTATCGCCGCCCAAACATTAACAGACCAACGATACTGGTGTCCCGTATAACGGTAGGCAAACGGATTTTCTTCGGCATACACGTGTTCGTTATGCCTGTTCCACATACCGTTCCGTGTGAACAAGCTTTCATCACTCCATATTACGTGTTTGATGAAGTCTCGGTCTTCTAACACCTTTTGCAGTAGCCACCGGCAATAGGCTTCGCGAACGGGGCAATCTCTTGGTAGTAATGCCTGGACTCTTTGTATTTTGTAAGGGTGACGGCCCTCACGTTTTAGTATTCTGAGTATTTTCGTATGAGTCATACGAAAATGTCGGCCCGCTTGTCTTGAACTTGACCTCGGATAATCTTCGAAGTACTGCAGCACTCTCTCTTCCAATCTGACATCATGTTGAATAACGCGTCCTCCGCGCTGGTCATCCTGACCCGTTCGTGGCACAATAGGACGATTGTTACCAACACGGTCAAGAGCGCGTAATATCGTACTAGAGTGTGTTGGGTGAGGAGGAGGATACCTGTATTAAATATTATTAAAATAAACAAGATTTCTTGATGAATAACGAACTATATTTTCTCAAGTGACACAAACATAGCAATGACATAATTTCAAATAGGTTTTTAACCATAAACATTATGTGCCTGGCAATAAGACTGATATACACTATAATTTACAAACCTCAATACTCCCACTTAAATTATACAAAACTAACTGTAAACAAATCCTAAAATAATATATATATAAAAACGCTCAAGTCGTTCAAAATAAACTTTATATTCCACCTGGATCCTGTTTAAGGCCAAATAACGATCTTGCTCGTTTACACATTTTATTTTGTTGTGCTCCCACTCTATTTGGACAGGCTTCACGCCATTTATCACATTGAGCACATATGGTAGCCTCATCATAAGTCTCAGGATCAGGAACGCCAGAACCTACAATGTTAGACTCAGACATTCTATTTTCTCTGGGACGAAGGGTTACGTTGAGTGGACCTACATCTCTCGCATCCAAATCATTTGAAGGCATGTATGTCGGGTCGTCTTCATCTTCAACTGTTCTCATACTTACTTCACAATCATAGAATTCATCAACCTCACCACCTTCATCGCTTTGTTGCTCGTTTCCGTCCTCTTCTGCTGAAACAAATGGCTGCTGATCATCTGCCACTTCTTCCAAACATATTTCGGTAAAATTTCGTCTGATTACAGGAGAATCATTTTCATTGACCAAGTTTATTGAATAGTTTGCGACATCATCTCGCTGCCATAGACCTCTGTTGGACTTCTGCTGTTGAATCACTTCAATGTTCAATTTGTACAAGTTGTCCCTTTCTAAAGATGCGCACATTACTAAATCGTTTCCGTTATAAATCAATGCATCATTATTATTTTTTACGATTTGATAACCCTGTTTTGCTATAACACCTTCAGACAACAGATTGCGCTTGAAGTTTGGCACGTATAGAACGTCTTTCAAAAGACTCGTCTTCCACTGACCACTAGCAAATCTTCTAATTAAAATACTTCCTTTTCCGAGTATTTTGACAGCTTCCTGGTTTCCTAACTTTAACGAAGGTCCATTATAAGGACTAATTTCACTAAAATATTCCTTTCTAAAAGAAATGTGGGCTGAAGCTCCACTGTCAAGGATCCAATTTTCGCTCTCTGTTTCTTCATTAAGATACGCATGAAATGCCAACATATTGATCTCTTCGCTGTTTTTTTTCGGTTTACGACATTCTTTAATAAAATGCCCTCGTTTTCCACAGTTGTAGCATGGAAAACGGTGCTTCAGATTACCTCTGTCACTTGAATACGTTTCAATTGACAACCTTGGTTTCTGTTTGGAAACGAACAAAGCCATATCACTTTCTTCTTCAACACTTAAGCTCGCTTCTTCGTCTAAAAGACGAGCAGTGAGATTTAGTATACTTTGTTTCGCAGGATCTAGGGACATCCAAGCCTGCCTGAGGGATCGATATTTAGCAGGCAGTGAACTGAGGATCTTTGTCATTATGGCAGTATCACTAATATTCTCCCCGTTTTCCTTTAACTGCTTGGCTAAGCTCTCAACTTTTGATATGTGTTGAGCGATGTTGTCAGTAGCTGTCATTTTGTATTGATAGAATCGCTCATGTATCAACATTTTGTTTAGCTCCGACTTCTGTTCGTAAATAGACTCCAGTTTAGTCATCAATTCCAATGCGCTATCACAATTCTCCACCAGTGCGATTTGTTTCAAATCCATGGCCGACGTTAATATAAACATGGCCATACCGTCGTCTTTTAACCATTGTGCCACCTCCGATTTCGCAGTCGGTTTCGGCGTCATTATATTAATACCTTTAGCCCTTAAAGCACAGCTGATCTGGAACTTCCATTGCTTAAAGTTCAAGCCGTCGAACTTGTCAATATTCATTTTTCCACTAAAATCCATCTTTCTTAACTTTTTTGTTAGAAAACGAGAATTACGTTTTTTACTGCTCTTTGTTTATCTTCGGCACATGCCTGGACCACATAACCTATTAAATATTATTAAAATAAACAAGATTTCTTGATGAATAACGAACTATATTTTCTCAAGTGACACAAACATAGCAATGACATAATTTAAAATAGGTTTTTAACCATAAACATTATGTGCCTGGCAATAAGACTGATATACACTATAATTTACAAACCTCAATAACCTGTTCCGGTATTGGCGCAAAGTCTCTCCAGTATTGTAATCGCACTCCGCGTACAAAAGAAGCAAATTCAAATAGCCTCTAGCGTTTATTTCCGGCATTTTTGCACACAGCATACGATATAAAAAGTCAATGTAACGTCTATCAATCATGTCAACTAAAAAGTCTAAAAACAATCTTAAGGGTATTTTCAAAGGTTTTTAAACCGATAAGAAATGGCTAGGCAATTTGTAAAAAGTTTGTTTACAAAAGTTAACTGTGTTATGAAGAGGTCATTGCACTCTAAAATAGGGTTGTACACACGCACTTTTTCGTATGAAAGTTTAACATGCTATAACTGGAAAACGGTGAGAGATATTAATAAAGTTTATTTGGAGAAAATAATATTCTAAGCCTGTATAATGCCACAGTTAAAGGAAATAACGTCGTTTCGTTCCACCCTGTATAGTATTTTCCGTTGATCTAGAGAGAAAAATCTGAAAAGCGTTACCGTTTTCCAACGGTAAAGTTAACTTTGTCGCTCAAGGTTTGTGTAATCGCGTCTATTTGGTGCGAAATTTTGGGCCAAAACCAGATACCTAGTACACAAATTCTTTAATAACAAGCGCAGAAATCGACACCGAACATTTGTTTCCCATTCAGTAGCCAACGATTAGGGGGAAGTCCCCTAACGCCGGACGGCACCTAACGCCGGACACTCGAACTATCTCGGCAACTAGCAACGCGAGCGAATCAAGGACAAGTGAAAGGGGCGCGGGGGTCCCCCGCGCACCTTCCACTTGCCGAGTTGCCGTTGCCGAGCGTCCAGTTGCCGAGATAGTTCGAGTGTCCGGCGTTAGGTGCCGTCCGGCGTTAGGTGCCGTCCGGCGTTAGGGGACTTCCCTATATTGGTTAAACTTGGAGGATTAAACAGTCAAGAACGAAATTATAAGGCACATGTTCGCCCACATATGGATTAGTGTTCTCATCTGGGGACTGGGGCGCCCAAGTATCAGCTTCTCCCTCTAGACCACATTCAACGGAGAGCGACTCGTATCGTCGGCTACCAGCGAATTTCAGATCGGCTTGACTTCTTGGCGCTGCGTAGAGATGTAGCCTCTCTCTGCATCTTTTATTGCTTATTATAACGGGGAGTGCTCCGAGGAATGGTTCGGATTGATCTCTGCCGTATCTTTCCGCCATCGTGGGTGAAGACCAAAAAGTTTGCTGCCTTAACTCATTTAATTAAAATTTGTAACAATATTTCCCTTGTGCGGCGACAAATTAACCATCGAATAATGTACCTTACGGTACTGTTTTGAGGTTCATTATTATGTCGTTAATTTTAGTCGCACAATGGAACTTTTTCCGAACGTTTTTTTTCTAAGGCTAACTCCTAAATTACGTCCAACTTTTTGGTCCTTACCCAGTTTTACGCGACAATTCTTTCATCCTCACCACCTAGATAGTCGTGTTGTAAACATGTATATGAATGTACATGGATATATTTACTAGAGATGATAAAATGAGAAAAAAATAATCCATGCAATAATAACCTAAATTAAAAATAAATAAACCCCCGACCATTATTTTGTCATCATAAGATCCTTATTTAAATGAGTGGCATAAAAATGCTTCTAAACCTGAACTTATGTTTAAAAGTAAAATATTAAAAACGCTTTTAATATTTTGCTGAGATCCTGACACTTATTTCAATCAAAGTGATCTTGGAAACAGCTACGGTTATTTAAACCAAACATAGCTAAGAACCATCTTGATAGGGTTATTCGATTAGCTACGATGCCACCCACACACACACTGATACACTAATACACAGACACACAGATTACACATGTCACACTTATAGCACCCCTCTTTTTTGTAGGGGGTTAAATAGAATATAAATTTAGTTACTGTGACCAAATCTAGGGCTGAAATAATATTTTCACTTCACGTTATTTTGACGTAGAAATCTTCGTCACATAGGTACATAGGTAACGTAAAAATATCGTAAAAGGTTACGCTAACTACTAATTTGTTTAAAATGTCTACGTTGCGTAGACATTATAAATAAGTTAGGATTTGTCTCCGCGAACGACCTACCAATTAAAATACGATTTTGAACCGTACTACGACGCACCTTGTTGGTTGTTGTATAGGAATGTGTATTGTAATTTCTTCCTTTTTTTCACCATACATACCTACATACTTCAATAACCAGTGAATTTAATTATTTTACAAACTGTAAACCTTGTAAAGTAATCCATTCATCATTTGCAATTAATGGGTTGCTTCAGAAGTGAAACAAAGGGTAACTTCGTATATGGAAATAACTAGTTAGCAAATACTTTTGTCAAACTTTGGACGCTACGCAATGTGCTATGATTTTTATTGGATGATGACAGCAGAGTAGGTGCTGTAACAAAGTAAGTTGCTGAGAAAGCAATTTAAGGTAAATAGGTAGTAATTTCCTCATTCAACATCTGATTACGCCTCGTAGAGGGGCGAAACACGTGTCGAGTAAGTTTTGTTATTTTGGTGGTGGTTTGTTATATGTATTTATTGTTCTTTTCGCGGTGGGACAGTGGCAAATAAATATAACGAGGTAGCACTTATTAACCGGCACGTTATTGTATCGCGTATAAGCAAAGCCATATTATGGTTTTAATTCATATGGATTTACGCAAAGGAACGCCTGATTCAATTAATTAATATATAAAATTGGGCAAGTGCGAGCCCGACTCGCGCATGAAGGGTTCCGTACCTATACATGTATATAATCTATAACAAGTTTAGTGTATGGGAGCCCCCCTTAAATAGGTATTTATTTTATTTCATTTTTAGTATTTGTTGTTATAGCGGCAATAGAAATACATCATCTGTGAAAATTTCAACTGTCTAGCTATCACCGTTGTTGAGGTGACAGACGGACGGACGGACGGACGGACGGACGGACAGCGAAGTCTCAGTAATAGGGTCCCGTTTTTACCCTTTGGGTACGGAACCCTAAAAATACCCGTCTGTCCGTCAGACCGTCTGTCCGTCTGTCCGTCTGCCCGTCTGCCCGTCTGCCCGTCTGGCCGTCTGGCCGGATATCCGTCTGTCCGTCTGTCCGTCTGTCTGTCTGTCCGTCTGTCCGTCTGTCCGTCTGTCCGTCTGTCCGTCTGTCCGTCTGTCCGTCTGTCCGTCCGTCTGTCCGTCCGT
The DNA here is from genome assembly GCA_947623375.1 of Apotomis capreana. Classification (NCBI taxonomy): domain Eukaryota; kingdom Metazoa; phylum Arthropoda; class Insecta; order Lepidoptera; family Tortricidae; genus Apotomis; species Apotomis capreana. Next base: position 28,114,743 of record OX392506.1, read on the forward strand.
CTGTCCGTCTGTCCGTCTGTCCGTCTGCAACAAACGTGATCGGTTCCGTTAACTATTACCTTATTTGTATGTGGCGCCATACATACCAGTTGCAAACTTAACTTAACCCGGCAAGTTAAGATGGGAAGTGTTTATACGGAACCCTCGGTGCGCGAACCCGACTCGTATTTGACTGGATTTTTTTACGGTTTCAATCCTCATTTCTCCGCCATTTTTTTTTAATAATGAATCGACATAAAAATCTTAATACTTACCGAAGTAACACAAGGTTAAATGAGACTGCAGGTTAGAACAGCCTGAAATCCGAACATCGAAACATCCAGACATACGATTTTTTTTTGGCGAAGCTGCATGAGACTCTTCGCTCGCGCGGTCAATTACAATCATACCTGTGCTAACTCGGGGCACGTTCATAGGGATTTCATATCGATAAAAAATATGTCGATATATAAATATATTAATACATGTGATCATTGAATATTCTCGATTACTATAAAAAAGTTGGATATCATGTCTGATAAAGTTAATATTTTCATCTAGACGGCAATCTTTTATAACGACGAATATGGAAAAATATTGATTCTATGAAAACTATTTTCAAATAGACGAATAATAGACGTTTTATTGTTTTTATTTTAAAATGAAGAGAAAAAATATGTTGATAACATTTAGATCTAGTATCGGTGCCCCGTGTTAGCACAGGTATGATTATAATGTTTTTTTTTTTCTAAGTTGGAGCAACTAGACACGGCCGAGTTATTTTGATTGAATTCCATTGAGCGAGAGCGGCGATCAAATTGCTTCCCGCTTTTGAGATTTGCGCTCAATATTTAGAACGGAATCCGTCGCGCTGATTGACATTTAATCGTTCATCCAGTTCGAGACGTGGGTTGAATATAATATACATGTTGAATATTACGATGAATCTGTCTGTGTGGACGAGGAAATGTTTATTATTACATATTTCGATAAAACAAAGCTACTCCAACGGGCTTACGATGGCGGTCACTCTCGCACTTAACTATACAGTTGATATGTATTAATCGTGCGATGAACTTATAACTATGGCTCGCAGGGTTTTTGCTTTTACATTAGGATACCTTCAATGAGCCTAGTTTATTTGTTAAGTTGTTTTATTCCTTAAATGTTTAGAAATAACATATTTGAATAGTTTCAATATATGAGTATAATATAACAAATCAATTAGAGTAAGTCCACGGACTAAAAAGCAAATTATCTAACACTCTAGCATGAAATAGGGTCACGATTTTATGAAACTTTCCTCCTAAAACTCGCCTTTTCCTCCCACACATAGAATTATCAATGAAATAATTTATTCATTTATGAAAGTAAATGCCACAAAGGCTAAAACAATCTCGAAAAACTTGTTGGGGGGCCCTGATCGCCCCGAGCGAGTTACATAAATACCAAGACACATTTTACTACGAACTTGCGTAAGACGAAGTGTGGGCGTCATTCTCAAAACGGGCCTGTACCGAACATTTTGCTGCTTTTTAGGCTAGGCAAGTTATTTAAATATTTTTAATGAGCGTGGGTGGCGGGAGGACTCGCGGGCGGCCATGTTAGCGGTAAACTGCGTGGGCCTTTTCCAAAAATTACATTACGTTAAAAAATTGTTCCGAATGAAGCTTGGAGCGAAACTTGTTTAGATTCTAGTAACCTTTGGCTTTTAGGTTGTACGCCTACGGGCACCCGCTTGGAAATGGAATCACTGAGTGAGTAGTTTCGGATCGAACTTTAGTCATTAATGAAAAAGTTTGCGGCTTTGGAATGTGATATCTAAAAGTTACGCACAAAATTTTGTGATTATAAAAACTGTGATGTCATTTAATTTTTGTCTTCTAATGAAAATAACACTATAAGTATTTACTTAATTTTTTAACATAATAAAGTACAAAAAAATATAAGTAAGTTTAACAAACGTCATCTTTCCATCTCATTGGTAAGGTTCAAACTTGATTTAAGTACGTTGTACGCTTGCCCAATTATTTTGTAGCTTAGTAAATATGAATACCTCTTCGTTGTGGATATTTTGTTTATTTATTTACGATAACACACGCTGGCAGCATTACCTCGCTGTATATACTAAGACGCTGAGCGAGGAAGCTGCCAGCCCTTTGGCCACCAGTGGTGTCGACAAGCCGTTTAGAAAGTTCCTTGAAAATAACTCTAGCGCTTGGACCCCACGGGCCCAGGGTCTCGACACCAATACAATACAACAATACTTTATTACGCACCAACAAAAAAAAAATACATGAGATATAATTTAATTAAACAATGGTAGACAATAGGCGGTCTTATCGCTAAAGAGCGATCTCTTCCAGACAACCTTTGGGTAGCGGAGAATACAAAATTAAACAGAAAAGGAGGTGGTGCGATAAGAATTTAAATAAAATGAGAATAAACAAATAAATGTACACATACAGATAAGTACCTGTTTATACATACATACAAAAATTGGGCAAGTGCGAGCCCGACTCGCGCATGAAGGGTTCCGTACCTATACATATATATAATCTATAACAAGTTTGTTGTATGGGAGCCCCCCTTAAATATTTACTTTATTTTATTTTTAGTATTTGTTGTTATAGCGGCAATGTAAATACATCATCTGTGAAAATTTCAACTGTCTAGCTATCACCGTTGTTGAGATACAGCGTGGTGACAGACGGACGGACAGCGAAGTCTCAGTAATAGGGTCCCGTTTTTACCCTTTGGGTACGGAACCCTAAAAAGGAAGAATGAAAAGAATATCACAGCTCACGACTTAATAATGAAAAACGACAGCATAGGATTAATAAATAATTAGGCTACGATACTATATATATATATAATAGTGATCTTTTATTTTAGATTTAAAAATTGGTAAAGATTTAGCTTGTAGCACCAAATGCGGTGAAGTAGTAAATAATTTTAATTTCGGAATCATTTCATTTATAACGTAATTCGTTGAACACCCATTTTTGAAAGTCAACATTGACTTTCAAAAATGGGTGCTCGGCGGGTGCTACGCGTACGCCTACAAGTTCTAAGAAAGAAACAAGGAAGTCCGCCGTGGCTCCTATTGTGGCAGTAGACATTAAATATACCTACTGGTGTGGCTGTGACTATACTCCTCCGCGATTATAGTCAGGGGGTAATTCGACCAATTTTAGAGAGATGATCTCTCTCCATTTCATCGCCATCCGTCTCTTTTGACGTGTCCCTACTTGACAAGTGGCGATATCCCTAGAACATCGCAACTTCGTCAATCCGGTCGCGCTTAATTTGCGTTTCCTTTGTATGTTACGGCATACATAACAGTCGCATAATTTAACTTGGCCGTGTAGTGCGTGAAATTAGTCAGCTAAAACAGAAATTAATATGCATGAATAGCATTTTTGACAAACATTATTGCCTTCGTATTTCCAAAATTGAGATGAGATACCATATCACTTCAAGCTCGTCGCATTTTAATGACAGTTCAAAGGCGATATCACTGTTATCTAATAGAGTTTTGACGTTTTGCGATCTCTCAAACGGCTTTCTCGAATTAGGTCCCAGGGCCACACATCTTTTACCTTCGGGTTGTTGCCCCGCGCAGCCGGTTGCGGCATTTTTAATGGATTCCCTGCTAATCCGCGCCTCTGGGGATTATTCTTGGTCTGCTCGCATCGTTTTATAATTATTATTTGAAATTGACTTTGTAACCAGTTTTATTATTCTGTAATAAAGGGTGCCAACGGGTCTCTACTACTAAGCATCTCTGCTCGTTTTGAATTTTTTTAGAAAACCAATCTCATAAAATAATAACATGCAAGAAATAAATATTAATAACCAATTTTCGAATAGAAATACTTAAGTAAGTGATTTTCTTGCAGTATTGCATTCGTAGGTAAGTTGTAATTTTCACAAGGTAAGCGACTAATTTTCTACTCAGCACCCACATGAAGCATCTCCTTTTGGCCCTATGGTTGACTGCTAGAGAATGCCATTAGGCATTAAATTCACCATTTGTTACTGACTTTTGTTTTGTGCAATAAACTTTAAAGAAAGAAAGAAATGAAATAGCTAATATCATTAAAACTGTCGTGAGACATCTTTTATAACTAATTATAAAAACGGTTTAAACTTACGTAAAAATTGTCAAGAACGGCCCGATATGTTTTGAACTCATATGCGAGCGCGGTGTCAAAAACCATCACGCGTCCAGACAATGCCGTAGATACAATAAGTCATGTGTCAGTGAGTTGTAGTGAAAATGCAGTGACAGACAGTCTAGTAGTGACAGTGCAAGAGCCCTCTTCCCTCCTCCCGCCGCGATATCTTAGCTGATCCTGTAAGTAACCGTTCCAATCATGTTCCATCATTCTGGTATCGTTCAAAACACTGGCTGGCTGACAGAGTGAACTGATGCCAGGCCAGACTGAGTAAGCCGCTGCCATTGCATGACTGTATGGGTTGCATTACTTTTTTTATGTCATAGGGGGCAAACGAGCAAAAGGATCTTTGATGGACAGCCATTACCGTCGCCCATAGACACCTGCAACACCAGAGGAGTCACAAGTGCGTTGCCGGCCTTAAACACTTGGTTTGGACACTCCCGCGCACGTATTTACTCGTGTATCTATATTTACCTAAATCCATGTTATTAAAATTAGATCAGGACAAATTCTCTATTTATAATAATTGAAGTATCATTTTTTTTATTTAATATACGTATACATAATGACTTTAAAGTCCCAGCAGTCACTTAGTTTAATTTGAGCCTTGTCAAATAGACAGAAAGTTGACTCTCGTTTATTGAAGTTTTTGTACTTAGTACGAATATTATGTGCCGGACATTAAAACTTAGGAGGTTAATGTTTAATAGTATACCAAGATATATTTATTACAACAAAAAAGGAAAAACAAAGAGACAGTAAATAAAAAACTTAAACACCATCTTTCCTGTCCTCTGCCAATAGCTCGGCAGTTCTCATTGGCAACATTCTGAGGGCCTTCTCTGCCTTATGAGACTGCGGGCTTAACGGAGGCCAAAAGAGCTTGGTCCACTGCCTGCCCGGGAGAGGACTTCCTAGAAAATTTAAAATCGCAAAGGACATGAGACGACATCCTATCAAATTTAACTTATGGCTCCCTCCTAAGTCGAAGTACGGGCTCTGAACGTGCCAGAATTTTGGCAACGGGCACGAAAGAAGCGGGTCACTGTTCGCACGCATTCTCCTCTGCCAATAATGGTACGTTTCTAGAGCCCGACAACCTCATGTCCACCTGCCTGCGACTCGGAGTGCCTATCTGTGCGCCTCACAGGATGCTCTTGCGGCAGCGCGATCGATATATTGGGACACCATGGCCTCTCTTGCCAGAAAAGTGCAGGTCGCTTCTTGAGACATACCACTCTAAACTACAATATCCGTGGCTCTCTTGCCACCGTCAACGTGCCGGCGCGACCGGAGCCATCGGGCATCGCCAGGGATGATGGCAAGAGACCGGACAGGATGTATCTGGTTCCGTGGAGGCCGGGACGTGTCCTGGTATAGGATGCCACCTGTGTAGACACACTAGCGCTGTCCCACCTTCATGGTACAAATGGCAGAGCGGATGCAGCTGCTAAAGTGGCTGAAAAACTAAAGAACGCCAAATATAGGGGTCTCGGCCCCGAATAAACGTTTGGGGTCGAGACCTAGGTCCATGGGGTCCAAGCGCGCAGCGAGCGCTCAAAACCTTCACAAAGAGCTCTCCAAAAGGCTTACAGAGACCACTGGGGACCGAAGAGCTCGCAGCTTCCTCGAACAGCGTATATCAGCATAGCTGTTCAGCGAGGAAATGCTGCCAGCATTTTCGGTACCATGCCAATGGGGAGCAATTTTTTTAATTTGTGTAAGCTTATTTTAATTTTAGCTTTTTTAATAGTATTAGATCGAATTGGAATAAATGGCCAAATATATATGAAATAAACTATTATTGACTAAACTTTAACTACTTACCAGTAGATAATTCCTCTTGAAACATTGTTTTAAGCTTGGTATTGGTAGTTCCACGGGAGTTGAGGTGAATGATTGATTACACACACAGTTACATGAAGTACTGATTGCAAAAAAAGTGAATAAATGAAAAAAATAGTGAGTGAATGTAAATAAAAACGCTTAATTATATTTTTAATAGGTATCAAAAACAGTAAAAAATAAAAAGACAAATCCTTTTATAAATTATCGTCACTTTGCATTATCGTCATCCGATTCGTTAAGATTGATCAAGTACAATGTTATGGTTTTCGGTTTACTCATCAATCTAGTTTCCATTATCCTATATCTTTCTTTTTTTTCTTGGACTTTTCTGAAATTATTGTGATACGTCTCTTTGTCAAGTGCTTCATTTTCATACTGTACACAACAGCTTCTTCGAGACCCATTTTCTGTAATTAGCAAAGTTCATAGAGCCATGATAATCACCAGTTTTTTTATTTAATTGAAACGTCCGAAGTGCGTTCGGTACAAAACCATTTGTAGTACATACTCGTACATGCACAATAATACATCGTTGTCCCTTAGGTATGGGCATTTTACATCATTTATTTGATTTATCAGTCCAAGCCTTCTTTGGTGTTATTATAAAATGAAAATCATCTATTCTATGCATCTTCTTGTGACATCGTAATCGAATTTATCAGGTTTTTGGTGGTAATCTTGGTCGCTTCAGTCCCGGTGTCGTGAACGTGGATGGTTTAGGTAATGACGAGGTGGATTGTTCAGTTGATGATGGACAGTTTTTAGTTCCAGTTTCTTTTTGCACTCCATTTGCGATTCGTTGAATTGTTGATTTTAATACACCACTTACTTCAGCCGTCACATTGTATATTTTCGTCATAGGTAAATGGTGACTGTCATTTCTTAAGTTATATCTTAGGTTTGATAACGAAATAACAAACTAATAAAAATATAGGTAAAGATCTAGACACGCGGCAACTCCTTGTGAGTATTATATTCCTTGCGGCAGCGTGTCCAGCCATCTTCACCCCAGGGTTTGCAGCCCCTTTTGTCCCTCGATAACTCCAAATCTATTTAACATAAAAAAATGAAATTTAGCTTATAATTTTAACAGCTACATTGATAAAAACAAGGCAATTTATTACTCTTTGGTTTCTAAGATTAATGTTATATTCATATACTTACGCATATCTGACCTTTATTTATTGATATAGGTAACCCATTTTTTTTTTAATAATAAAATCGATCAAGATATTTTATTTTCTGTTATGTTTGAAGTCGATGATTGTTCTAAATAGTTTAAAGAAACTTTTTGGTCTTTCTTGTAATTCACAATTGAACTTGCTATCGGTACCTACATAAGAACTGTAATTTCAAAAACTCGCTGTCATTACATGACAATGGTGAGTGATAGTTGGACCCTAACTCCGGCACTACACTACCCGCCAATTTGACTGAGTGCCGTTGGCACTTCGATGTTACTTCCTCCGACGAGATGCACTCTTCACAATAATATTCACCCAACCTTGGCATCGGCCTCGGCATCGCAAAGTTTTGCGAGTAGTGGAAGGCTTTCACAACATTAGGTCTGTGATGAAAAAAAAGAAGAAAGAGGCTCTTCAGTTCATCAGGGATTTAAGAATGTTCCCTGATTACTTGAAGATGGGTCGACCGATTTAAATGATAATTATTTTTTATTTGAAAATGATATATTTATGTACCTACTTTTTAGAAGTTGTTCCCATTATAGACAGGATCTGATTGTGAATCCTGAGAATTGGGTACCTAATATGAACTTTAACTATGAAAATAAAATAAACAATTATTTAACTTCATGTTCTGGTGGTGGTCTCAATTTATTTTTATTCGGTTCCTACCCTCAAAATAAATAAAAAAAACGCAATAATGATCCAAGTGTAGAAATCGTGTATATTTTAATTAACAACGTTTCAAACATTCAAACATAATATCTAGATTTGATCTCCATATCAATGTGGCCGTATCCCACTATCTCGCCGAGATCATTACTGGCGTTGACGAACACCCGACCTTTTCGGAAAGGAAAGGTTCTCAGAAGAGGCAGATTCGGGATAAAGAGGTCCTTGCATGAGTATGCTTTCTGTAACATTCAGAAAAAATTGTATTGTTACGCCGGAGGATAAGGTCAAAACTTCAGAAGTCAATTTCTTCACACTTCACACTTTCACTTCCAAAGCATGAAGTGTTTTCAGCTGACTGAAAAGTAATTTCAGGCCGTTTCAGGAATAGGTCTAGCACACATCAGAAGATAAAATTTCACCCAAGCTGTCGTCGTTTTTTCAGTCAGTTTCAGGCCACATTCTATCAGATAATGCCATAACCTGAAAACCCGTTTTGAGGCATGTTTAGGACCCCTTATGGGCCTCCAAAGTATAGCGTAAGTCAGTATGGCGAAATTTGCACGACCTGCACTGCCCTTATCGGCAGAAGTCACGAAAGGAGTTGGAGGATAATGGCTGGAGATAACGGACTGTCAACAATCGAAGATGATCCTAGGTAATATAAATAGGAAAAAGACCAGGTATCTCCTGGAACTAGGTAAGAAAAATCTCAGATTATTAACAGGCATAATCACAGGACGTAATACTTAATGGCCTTAACAGGCACCTTAACACTGTGGCCAGGAGGAGACGAGCAAGCAGAGTGTGGCAAGTATGCGACAGTACGTTATAGCATCTTTAGAAAAGATAGACTAGGAGAGGAAGAGCTGAGGGCCATGAACCTTAAAGATGTCCTTACCTTCTGCAGGAGAACAAGAAGATTCAACAAAGAAGGCTGTATGAGAGCGCCGCCGGGATAGTAACCGTTAGCTCCAATTGAGAATTGGGCTGAATGAACGCAACCAAGCTAACGACAGAGCCCGCCTGTCTCCGGCCGGGCGTCCCTACACCAAATCATCATCAATCATCATCATCATGGCGAACTTTCCATTAGTAGTGACAGACATAGCACTATTAGAAGGAGATAGCTATACTTAGAACATTCCAAAAATGTGTCACAGATATAGCACTAATAGAAAGAGAAAGCTGTACTCGGAACATACGAGAAGGGAGTGACTACTATTGCACTATTAAAGAGAGACACATCAATGCTAGAGAGCATTCTCTTAATGGATTATTTAATTAAAAACAGAAATGCGTAGTTTAGTTACTTAGGTGAATAACATAATTAAATATTTTTTTAAGTATAAATATAACGGACATCTACAAAATAATTTAGGTACTTTAAACATATTACATTACTAACGTGATTCACACTAAAGTAAGTACCACGGGGAGAGGACAGCCCTCAACATGAAGCTGTTGCCTGAAGATGGATCCGATGAACTTGTCCTTGAAGAAGAACTCGCACAGATTGTAGTGCATCTCCACGAAGCTGCGGCGGTACTCGTTGCTCAGAAACTCATACACGAACACGTCGATCTGCAATGTACATACCTACTTATTTTCCTGACAGATATTATAAAAAAGTTTGGGAAGATCTTTGAATGAATTTACTCAATCGCTCATTAACGACTGAACAATTTTAATAAAACTTGGTATTAAAAGCTTTGGGTCCCCGGAAAGGACAAATACTAGTTTTTATCACGGCAATCATTCCTTATAGCGGATAGAGGTGAAAAGAGGGGTTTGAGGCTGAAGACCGAGTAAAGCTGCCTGTCCACTGGATCGGAACGGAGCGAAGTACAGTGGAGATGTGTAAAATTAACCAATAAGATTACAATTCCCATTTAAATGCGCTTATTTTGGGTTTTACAAAGAAGTAGTTAATTTATTTTAACCGTGCCGCTTTAGCGAACAGGCGCCTAATCGCGAATGAATTCACCAGTGAGGGAGTTATTAAGAAGAACAGTTTAAAATTATGTAATAACAATCAAATTTACTTACTTTTACGCTTTTGTCAAAAGGAACCACTGGCTTAAACAGGAGCTGCACATAGTGAATGGGGTCGCGACGGTTTTTGCGCTGAGCAGAAATATTCAGATACGCAAGGTACTTGGGGTTATGATATGTGGAGTTGGCGTGCTCAAAGTCTACGTAGTATGTCTATAACAGTGTATTAGAAGGTGTTCTCTTGTTTGTGTAAAAAAATCGCCTAATTTTAGTTTGACTAACAACCGACGGTTTGCCTAGTATCAATTTTCATAACTATTGTTTTACCATAATGATCACTTTATCAAACCTCGTTTTATCTAATCATCATTTGAAATAAAGTTTGTTTGTTTTTTTTATATAAATTTAACAAATTTTTATTTATCGTCGAATGTTATTTTTTCTAATGATCATCATCTCGAAAATCGTTTTATCTAACAATAACAATGTCTTAAATAATTGTCGAGATAATGGACTGCTAAATTGACAATATTTCTGGACTTGCGTATTTTGTGTGGGCCATTTTTTTCTAAACTTGATAGTTACAAGATGAATAGCGAATTATAATTAAATTTGATTATAGTAGTATTGAAATTTTGCATTATGTGTACGATATATCAGATATATTAAGCTGCGAAAGGCCGATCCGATCTAGGGCTCTCACTGGTTAGGACGCGTGCCGACACAAAGCACCCTAGAGTGTTATTCCTAGCCCGGAGGCGCGGAGGGAGAGCAGCTCTCGCCCGCTGTAACAAATGATAGAGGCTGCGGAGATGAGCATGGGTGCCCACCATTTGTTACGCAAGGGCAATAGGACTACACTTCACGCAGCGCCGGAGCAGTTGAAGAACATCCAATATACTGAGCAGAAAAAAAATAGTAGACAAACTAGTATTTATAAGAAATAAAATTATACTAGTTGAATAATACATAAAATGAAATTTATCTATACAAAAATTACGCAATATGAAAATTAGACAAAACAAGATTATCCCAAATAATCAGTTGGGGAAAGTGACTTTAAACTAAATTAATATTAGGCAAACTGAATAAGTAGGTAACTATGCAAAGTTATTTCAGACAAAATTAAATTAGACAAAATTAAATTAGACAAGTTACAATTCGACAAAAAGAAATTTGAGCAAACAAGGGTAAACCGTATTAATTAGATAACTGCACATAATTTTTCGTTTCTTGTAAATTTTTCCAAGACAATATAAACATAATAATTAATAAACTACAAGAAACTATGTATTGTTAAGAAAAACTTTTACCAATTCCTTAGCGACTACAAATATTGGGAAGTTGTGGAACAATACCGTGGCAGCTAAAAGTAAAGCCACCATCGCGAGGACCTTACAATGCACATCTAAATACCTATTATTTTATGCCTTTGGCACTAGCCTCTGGATTACGCCATTATTATATTAATTTCAGATTGTGATTAAAATAGTACCAATCCAGTGATTTAGATATTACTGAATGGGCCAAGTTCTTGACTGTAAATTTTAAGAGTAAGTTCTCTATTTTCAGCCATGAACAAGGACAGATAGATATATGTTCCTTCCCTGTACATTTACTATTGAAGGTATCTTTAACATAAAGCAAGACTTCTCACTCGCATTGCCGATTATTTGAAGTGCAATCGAGAGGTCTGCTCGAGTTTATGTTCAGTCGAAATGTGAAAGAATGTAAAGACTTTTGGAAATTTGTTATTAAATAGCACAACATTGTGGAACGGATTGAAATTAAACTTGGCCTTCTCGCCATGGATTAAAATATAAGATAATTTTTCAACCGCGAATGATACAATATGTAAATGTTATAAATAAAATAATGTACTTAATTGTGAAATGAATATAAATTCAGGCTCAAACAAATAGCAGGTTAGATCCATAATCTCAGCGTTTATCGCTGTAACTTGGCTTGTGCACTCCAGTGTGTGGTGCACGAAAGGTACCGATTAAAATGATATCAGTGCTATAGCAATTTCATAGCGTTTAATAAAAAAAATTAAAGTAAATATTATTTATATCAGACCAGTTTTCGATCCATCCAGTTTTTTATTTAATAATATTTAATTTATGATTAAATACCTACTAAAATGTAAAATAAACAATTGATGATAGTTGATTGGCAATTGATTGGTAAATTATAGAAGGTGTTTATTCAGTTTTGTCTATGTTTTGCTTTAATTTCGTTTTGATCCTATTTATACTTGTATTTCGAAAGTCGTCCTAGTTTTTATATGTTATTATTTATGTAAATTTTGTTTTACTTTATATTTGAAATAAATCAAGTTTCTCATTGTTTACATTAATACCTACAATAACACACATCCTTTCCACTGGCGTATCCCCTCCTCAGGTATTCCCCCTGCCGGCTTACCCCCGGGTAGCTGCAAGGTACCCCTCTCCCCGGCCCTGAACGATTTTCCAAGCGTTCTAACCGCGCGGTTCTAGCGTCATTCTTTTTCCACGATTATTACCGCAACGAAAGAGCCAGTCGTTTTAATTATGGCCTAACTTCCTAGTTAGCCGTAGATACCGAGTGTGATCCTTCACACTCGGGAGTGGCTTCGGGATACATAAAAAATCTACTTCCAACAGTCGTCTATTTTAACAATATTTGCAGAAATGAGAATGCCGAAAAAAATGCCTTATTAACGCTGAATGTTCACCACCCTACGCTAAGAGAATATAAATATGGCCCTATGTCAACTGATTCGGTTCAGCCTATTCACAACGTAGTCCTTGCGCCCAATGCGCCAGCGTCACCCCCCCCCCCCCAAATTACTCCTGCGGCGCGGAGATAATCCCATTAGTGGATTAATACTCCCACGCAAAGTTCAAACTACTGGTAGTGAAAACTTTTTCAAGTGCTTTCTTTCTACAACTCCCTGCGCCTACCTTACGCATCGAGCCTACAGCCCATGCATATGGGCCCTATACGGACTTGTCTGTAAGACACGTCATAACTAGTTTTGTACAAGTCTCTTGTCCGACCGTATTTGGAATATGCATCAAAAGCTTGGAACTTTCGCTATGATATATACACACCAGGTGGAGGCAGTTCAGAAACGATTCCTGGGAGCCTATCATATGAAAAGTTCTCGAGCGCTACAACCTTAACACATTGGCAAGAAGGCGTACCTAATATGCAGAATGCAATGGTACTGTATAATATAATGTACATGCCACTACGATTGCCTGGAATTATCGGAGAGTATAAGTTTCCGAGCTCCTCCACATAGAAAGCGAACCAAGTGCCTATTCGCGGTCCCGATGGCTGCAACCAACGCAGGCGTTCAAGTACCTCTACGCAGAATATGTCAGCAATACAATAAAAGGCTAGTCTCACTTGATAAAACAATTATAATATAGTAACACGCGTGTCAATTTCAAGCATGAAGTAAACCTAATTTTGTGAAACAACCAATGGTTCAAGATGTTCTTCTCAATGAAGAATATCTATCTTCATTAATACTTACTTACACCGAAGTAGTACTCTCGTTCGCCTAATTCTTTAACGTAGTTTTCGTCTCGTTTTCACTTCTACGTTACTTTAAGCTAGTATAAAATGCTTTCATTTAAGTTTTACTATAGTGTTAATCAAGTGCTGTTTGAATGGCATGCCACCTTATTTACCTGCACAAAATCTCAGCGGGAATTGTGTTAGGATGTAGACTAAATACCTATACCTAAGATTCCTTATCAGTATGTAACTGTTTTGTTTGTTTTTTTTTCAATAAAGAAAATCATTATATTACGAGAGTGTTGTCGGTACAAGCATGCGGCCCGCCTGGTGGTATGTAAGCAGTCGCCTTTAGACACGAGGTCAGGAGCATTCGAGAGCCTTTAAGAACCTATTTACTCCCCTCTTGAAGAACCTCTTACCGTACCGGGAAAACCTCGGCAGGGAGCTCATTCCACATGCGGAGCGTCTGCGGTAGGAAACTCCTCTGGAACCGCACAGTTCTCGACCATTTTAGGCTCCACTGTGTGAGGATGCACACCCTGTCGATGAAGAGCAATGCGATGGTAGAAAGTGGCCGTGGGCATCATCAACTTTACTGTCGTAGGTACGCGTCTGGCCGCTGCCCGGTTCGTATTAGGCGTTCATGAGTAAGTCCGTTGGACGACATATAGAATATTGCAAGTGAAATATTTATTCGACTTTACTAACGTATCAATATCGTATCAATTCTTTGTTTCGCGAAGGTTTGAGACAAAGAAATAAACAACACACGTAGCGAATGTAATAATATTTTTATGCTTACTCATAAAATATATGTCTTTGTGTAAAACTGAAAGTACCTTCAAAGCGGTATTGTTTCTAGCTTTCTAGTTTAAATAAAACAATAATTAGAGACAGTTACAATATGTCATCAGTTCTTTTATTTTGAAAACTAGCGACCCGCCCCGGCTTCGCACGGGTGCAATGCTGATAAATTATGCATGTATTATACATATAAACCTTCCTCTTGAATCACTATATCTAATAAAGAAACACTTCAAAATCCGCCACCTGGAGGCCTATGAAGGTTGCGTTTATTACGCGATAAATAAGTGACAAGGCATCCGTCCCGTTTTGAGAAGATGCGAGTGTGAGTGACAGATGCTTTGTCACTTATTTATCCCGCGATAAACGCAACCATCATAGGACCCCACAAGAAAAAATATATAAGTTAATATACATTTATGAAACATGTAATGCGTAATTTTTTTTAATTACACACCTTTTTTATATTAAACCACTGATACAAAGGTAAAGCACAACGAAAAATTTATTGGATCGGATTTTTTCCGATTGAAATGCGCAACCTGGCCGAAGAGACCGGGCATCGAACCCGGTACCTCTAGATTACCGATCCAACGTTATTTATTATTTATTCCAAATTACGCATTAAAATCGGAAAAAATCCAAGTCCACATTTTTAACACTAGAAATAAAAATAAAATTGCTAAGAGAAAGTTTCGTGTTCGTAAAGTATGTAAATAATTTTTAGGCCAATGTATTTATTTTTACAACAAGCCTTTTTTACCTGATCTTGTTTTAAAATTAGCCTTTCCATCTATCAAACATTATAAAAAAAACTCTAATATCAAAGGCATATTATACAGTAGAGGACTATCTGATAGACTAATTTGCATGACCTGAACCAGAAACCAAGTAACTGACCCTTCTTAGATTGTACCTGACTGATCCTTCTTAGATTGTACCTGACTAGTTTAAGGGACACAGTTCTACTAAGAAAGCATATCAAACGTACATAAATTGTGATAAACAGTCATACTTTCTTGTAGTTTCTATTTTATTCTTACACTTTTCCTTGTTTTTATCTTAAAATACACTTTTAATATGTTTTCTTCGAGGACTACGTATAGGTAGGTACACCTAAATTCTTAAAATAGGTACAAATTAAGTTAATTTCATATTACCTACTGTAATAGTTAAGTATTACTGAAAAAATTACTGACTGTTGAGTTTCTTTCGGCGTTTCTTCTCAACAGTGGTCTCCTCTTGTGAAGTGCCAATAGACTCAGACATATGTAAAAGTGCCCTTGCAGAATAAGTTCAATATTTCATTATTATTATTTCAATTTTTCTTTGTGATTTGATTTTTGTATCAATGGTTCAATTTATAAGTTTTTAACATTCAAATATATCTTGATTTGATGACCGCATCAATGTAGCCGTATCCCAGTATCTCGCCGACATCATTGCTGACGTTGACGAACACCCGACCTTTTCGGAAAGGAAAGGTCTTTAGAAGAGGCAGATTCGGGATGAAGAGGTCCTTGAAAAAGTATGATTTCTGCAACATTCAGAAAAAGTAATATTATAGAATCTTATTGTTATGTTTGCATATAGTGGGTAGATCTAACTTTCAGCAGTCTGTATCTGGACATTAAACGTAGCACATATGTGTCCTGCAAATTTGGAGTTTTCTTTGGAAACCTAGTGCCAGGACATAACAATTGGCGACGAAATTGATTACTACGTGTGCAGAGAACCATTCTTCAATAAGTTGATTGAGGAAAATGGCTACACCAAGTGCAAACGTAATGTTCGGCGGCAGTCTCAGTTTTGACCACCGGATTCACGAATGGAGCATTTTTAAGAGCAGATTATTTCAATTTTGTACGGTTAATGATATAAATGAAACAACCGATAAGTCACAAGTGAAACGCCGAGCTGTGTTATTGTCAGCCTTATCAGAAGATACCTACCGCGTCCTGCGAGATTTAGTGGCGCCAAAGGAGGTGGACGGCACTGAATACAATGTTTTATTAGGACATCTTAATGCTCATTTCACGCCAAAGAAGAGTACCTTTGCGGAACGTTACACTTTCTACAAGGCTGATCAGCGTCCAGGTGAAGAGTTGCAAGACTGGGCTGCGCGAGTGCGGAGCCTGGCGCAATACTGCAGTTTTAAAAGTGAATTCGACACCGCGTTACGCGACAGGTTCGTCTTAGGGTTAGAGAACATAAAAGAAAAGGAGAAATTGTTTGCAGAAAGTATTGATACTTTAACGTTTAACAAGGCGCTGGAGCTGGCGCAAAGTGTCCGCTGTGCGAGATTGGCCTTGAAACAAACGCAACCTGCGGTGCCCGAGACTCCAGTGTTTACCGTAAATGCCTCGCGCACACAACGAAATTTGCGTACCAGTGTACAGTGTTGTGAAGTTTGCGGCTACAAGAATCATACGAAAGAGCAATGTCGATTTATTAATTATTCTTGTCAAAAGTGTAAGCAGAAGGGACATTTGAAACGAATGTGCAAATCGAAAGTGCAACGAAATAATTTTATAGCAGAGGACGATGACGATATCATACAAGGTGAGAGTGTTTACAATATTAAAACAGTTAATGGTGAACCGATGGTACAGTTGGTCGCGATAGCGGGCGAGCCTATTAGTTGTGAGGTTGACAGTGGGAGCGCGGTTTCAATAATGCCCCATGGCATCTACTCGTATGATAAGTATTTCTCGGATTATGAGTTAAAATCGCCAAAGATCGCATTGAGTTGTTATAACAGTAGTACATTAGCACTTAAGGGTACCGTCACCTTGCCTGTTATTTATGAAGGGGACACTAGGCCGATAATGTTTTTTGTTAGTGCAACTAGGGGTAGGCGTCCAACTTTACTGGGACGCGATTTTTTTCTGTCATTTAACTTGGAAATACGTAAGTCAAATGTTCATAACATCGTAGAAAATGACTTAGGTATTAAAATTATGACCAAGTACTCCAAATTATTCTCGGACGAGCTGGGTTGTTTCAACAAATATAAAATTAACCTCAAGGTCAAGCCGAATGTACCGTTAAAGTTTTTCAAGCCCCGACCGGTGCCGTTGCCGTTGAAAAGCAAAGTAGAAGCTGAAATTAAGCGCTTAGTCGATCTAGGTATACTCGAGAAGGTAGATCATGCCGATGTCGCCACGCCCATAGTACCTGTATTACGCGCCGATGGAAATATTAGGATTTGTGGGGACTATTCCGTTACGTTAAATAAGGCGTTATACGTTGATAACTATTCCGTTCCGCGTATTGAAGATTTGTTTGCTAAACTGTACGGAGGGGAGGAGTTCTCAAAACTCGATCTTTCTAGAGCATACAATCAGTTGGAACTGGATGAGACCCGGAATTTAACTTGCATTAACACCCATAAGGGGTTATATTGTTATAATCGGCTAGTTTTCGGTTAGAAGTAATTCGCCATATATTTTTCAACAGACACTAGAAAGTGTGCTGGGTGACATCGACGGAGTTTGTATATTTATTGACGATATACTCGTTACGGGCGAGAACCGGGATATTCATATTTATAGAAGGCTAGAACAGGTCCTAAGTAGGTTAGAGGAGGCCGGTCTACGATTAAAACGCGATAAATGCGAATTATTCAAAAAATCGGTTGAATATCTCGGGTTTATCATTGATAAGCAAGGGTTGCATAAGTCACCAAAGAAAGTCGAGGCTATTCTTCAGTGTGCACCTCCAAAGAATGTTACTGAGCTTAAGTCCTTCCTGGGCTTAGTCAATTATTACAGGTGTTTTGTGCCTCACACATCCAGCGTTTTAAAGCCTTTGAATGCGCTCTTAAAAAAGGATGTTAAATGGCATTGGACCGAAGAGCAGGAAAAGGCATTTAAAAGTATTAAGGAGGAGATGGGTTCCGAGCGGGTTTTGGCGCATTACAACTCCGAGTTGCTGACCATAGTGACGGCTGACGCTGGACCTGCTGGTCTTGGCGCGATATTATCGCAGACGCAGCCATCTGGCGAAGAGCGCGTGGTCGCTTATGCTTCCCGTTCACTTACCAAAGCGGAGTGTAACTACGCTCAAATACAAAAAGAAGCCGCGAGTTTGGTGTTTGCAGTGAAAAAATTTCACCACTATTTATATGGCCGTATGGTGCCATTCGTTCTCCGGACGGACCACAAACCCCTTATTACAATTTTTGGTGATAAAAAAGGGATACCCGAAATGGCGGCTAATCGCTTACAACGGTACGCCCTGTTTTTATCAAGTTACAATTTTAATATTGAGTACATAAAAAGTGAAGAAAACATCGCCGATTTCCTTTCGCGCTCGATATCCAGTTATGCACTGGCGGCTGTACAGGGTGATACCCCAGTCGTAGATACGTGTTTATACAATAATTACTTCACAGATAGTATGCTCAAACCGGTTACATTATCTGAAGTCAGGGACGAGACCACAGCTGACGAGATTCTTAATGAGGTTAGGCAATACGTCATAAAGGGTTGGCCATATAAACTTACAAATGAGACATTAAAACCATATTTTAATTGTAGATTTGAGCTCCATGTCGAAAATGGGTGTGTTCTTAGGGGGCACAAATTAATAATTCCACAGAAGTTTCGTGAGCAAATGCTAAATGAGTTGCATAGTTCTCATTTCGGTGTCGTCAAAACAAAAACGGAAGCACGATCGCGAATGTGGTGGCCTGACATTGACAAACATAACAAAAGATAGGGTCATGTAGCATATGCAACACAATGCGTAAGACCCCGCCTCGATCCCCGCTCGCGGTGTGGCCATACCCTAAACGTCCATGGAGTCGCGTACATATGGACATGTTTTCAATTGAAGGGAAACAATATTTGGCTATCGTTGATGCGCATTTCAAATGGGTCGAATGTTTTCCAATGCAATCAACGGACACAAAAGCGATTATTGATAGGTTGATGGAAATAAATAGTAGATTCGGTTTAATGCATGTTTTAGTTACGGACAACGCGCCAAATTTTTGTTCAAAGGAATTTGAAACCTATTGCTCGGTTAATGGCATAAAGCATGTAACAAGTCCTCCTTACCATCCGCAATCGAACGGCCAAGCGGAGAATAGTGTCGGGTTTTTAAAACGAGGTATAAAGAGTATAATATCGAACAGTAACGCGGAGCCCGTGAATAGGCAAATAGGGAATCTGTTATTTAATATAAGAAATTCGATTCATTGCACAACCGGTTTTTCACCCGCTCAGCTGATGTACGGCCGCCCGCTTCGCTGTCGGCTCGATCTGTTACAGTCATCGGACTCGTCTTATAACGATACGCTAGATAAGAATAATGAGTCACACTCGCAATCACCCATGATGTTGTTGTCTTCCGAAGCTAACCAAAATGTTTGTTCTAAACAGATCTCACAAACTAAGAACTATGGAGGCCGGCGGAAGGTTTGTTTTGAGGAAGGAGATCAGGTACTAGTTAAACATATTTACAACAACGGCACTAAGCACGTATGGAAAAAAGGTTATGTGAAAAAGTCGATAGGGAACAGATTGTACTTAGTTCATATAATAGATTTAGATTTAGTTGTTAAGAAACATGTAGACCAATTACTGTTGTATAAAGGAACTCGGAGTTCAAACACTGCTAGGTTTAGTGATAACACAGATATGTCCGATCTGGAAATAACGATTAACGAGTCTTTATCTCCAGATCAGGAGACGGTGGGACAGCCGGTCATCGAAGGTCAGGAGTACGAGTCAAGCTTGCTCGATATTAGGAATGAGCTGGTTGAGTCCAGCCCCGGGGTACCACCTGACCCCGCCGTCTCGCCGGCTGTCTTTGCGTCCCATGATGATGTGTTTTTAGATTGTGAGGTGGAGGGGACCGAGACGAACATGGATCCTATGACGAGTACAGATCGTCGTAATATCCGGCCGACTCGGAATCCAAACCCGGTTTATAGATAATTTAATTATGGGTTAGCCGAATTGTTTTACTTTAAGAAAGCTTTCTTTACTATTGGTGGAGGGATTGTTATGTTTGCATATAGTGGGTAGATCTAACTTTCAGCAGTCTGTATCTGGATATTAAACGTAGCACATATGTGTCCTGCAAATTTGGAGTTTTCTTTGGAAACCTAGTGCCAGGACATAACACTTATATAATAATGGCACACCCTCGACACAGATAATCGGCTTTTTTATTCACGAATGAAATGAGTAGGTTCTTCGTAGCTAAGTGAATGTTACTCATTGGTCAATTGACTTTTTCCTGTTGGTTGTTGCCATGGTGCTATCACCATTACCCCTGGGCCACTCCTTAATACTACGATTAGGTAAAAGTACGATTTCAGCGGTGATATTTGCCAAAAACTTTGCAATCGCATCAGTTACTTATGGGCCACGGGACAGAATAACAACGAGAGAAAAGTTGATCCACCCTCATGCTCTTAAATCAATTCTTAACACATCAATATTGTTTTAGTTTTTTCAGTATACAGCAGCGTAAGTTGTTCACACTAAAGTAAGTACCACAGGGATGGGACAGCTCTCAACATCAAGCTGCTGCTTGAAGTGGGAGCCGATGAACTTATCCTTGAACAAGAACTCGCAAATATTGAAGTGCATCTCCACGAAGCTGCGGCGGTACTCGTTGCTCAGAAACTCATACACGAACACGTCGATCTGGAATAAAATTGTCAAGAATTATTATCTTTTCCTCCGCTCCTTCCTATTTGACTATGCCCTGTCAGATATTAACGGTATGATTACGCTTGTCATTGGACTCTTTCTTATTTTCACAGATCCAGATAACGGATTTTTTTATCTGGTATTTGCCTCAACTAGAAACATAGGAACCAAAAAGAGATGCTTATCAACGATGATCATTAAGCTATGTCCTGTGTAACGATCAAGACAGTATTTTTAAATAAAAATAAAAATGATACCTCTACTTCATGAATTTCAGTACAGTGCTTTAAGCTTTTCAGTCTGCAGCCCAGGTAACACTCATCTGGAAGGATTTTTCATGACACACTGGAAAGGGAAATGAAATAGAAAATTAAAATATTTGCAAGGAAATATGCATAGGAAAAATCAGGAAAATTTTTAAGTATGTAGGGGGAATTCTTTTCAGATTAAAGGGAATCTATAGGAGTTAGGTAATCTAACAGGGGGACCTATGAGTTATCCAGATAAGAATAAATTAAAAATAATTAACTGAAATAATTCATCTTCTTATAGGAATCAACTTTTGAATCAACAGGAAATTATAGGAATCAACAGGAATCTTATAGTAA
Organism: Apotomis capreana; assembly: GCA_947623375.1. NCBI lineage: Eukaryota > Metazoa > Arthropoda > Insecta > Lepidoptera > Tortricidae > Apotomis > Apotomis capreana. The sequence continues at coordinate 28,136,201 of OX392506.1, forward strand.
CAATAATAAACTATATGAAAGCATAGAAAAATGGATATTAAAAACATAATGGGGATTTTGTCTAGACAATATGCATAAGTCATGAGGTTTTGAGTTATTTTTATTAGAAATAATACCTTCTAAGAAGCCTGTAGTTAATGTAGGGCAGGTACAGCTTGGGGTAGTGTTCTGGGTTCGAATCCCATAGCTAGGACTGAAGTTGGGGAATGGATTTGGATAATTGATTCTAGATCATGGATGTTAATTAAGTTGTATGTTGTATATTTCAAAATTATTGCCATTAGGAGCCATGGAGCTGTCCTTGCTTAGTATGGGATTAAGCCAAATTCAACCGCAGGAACCATATATTAATATTAAACTTTGGATGAGAACTGGACCATAATAGGTAGAATTAAGTATGTATTTTTAATTGTTATATCATATAATAATTACCCATATGCCTCAGAGTACAATTTAAACCAATTTTGAGTAAATAAGTATATAAGTAGAAATAATTGTTTGAAAGATAACTTACCTTATATGGTGGGATATTTATGCCACTTAGAGCCTTCAGAGGGGGATGCCTGGTCACTATGTTCATCATTCTTGACAATTCACAAAGAACAGAAGCCTGAAAATTATAGGAAATACTTAGTTTAGTAAGGAAATTTTATTAAGGGGATCGGTAGATTGGTTTTAGTCAACTTAGTTTGATGAGAGACTTATTGATTGAAATAGTATTAAAAAACATCTGCAATACACAGGGAGGAAAGTTTAGACATCACAAGAATACAAGAATGCTATTGTAAATAGAATTTATTGGGATAATTATAAAAGATAATCAGTAGCAAATTGAATTTTGTTTTAGAACAAAGAAAAATTTCCAAGGATTTGAGTAAAAGGGCAATATTAGTACTTACAGGTCTTAAATACATCCGTTCCATTTAGTTTTGGATTTTGAAATACTAAAGATAAGCTGGAAAAGAAGGAATTTTGTTTCCATTCTTCCAATGGACACGTGGTTTTAACACATTTGTGAACACATAGAATAACATGTTTCGGGCCGAATTATTGGTTCATAAGTATATCTTTAGTCTTGGAGACTAATAATTTGGATATTTTGAAAGCTGAAAAGGTCTAGATTTGGAGATATTTGGGTCGAAATACGGGTGATCGACCAATCAGACCTGATTTTGGGGCCTCAAAAACCAGAGAAGGGCTTGAAAATATTAATTGAAACTGGTACAAATAGGTAAGGCATATAATGAAGTTTTTAATTTTAGTACTGAATGGTTTGGGATCTATGGGAAAAGCGCCAAATTTGACTTTGAAAGATGTCAAAAAACATTAAAATCATAGAGAACAATACATTCGAGACACGATAAAAAGCTTGGCAAACGCCGAAATTCTAGCTTATTGGATTGACGGTTTTAAACCTTTCTTAAACAAGTTTAAGGAGGTCTTTCAATTTTCCCCACTTTTAGGGTAAACATTTGTTGGAATATTTACAAATTAGGAGAGGATAATTAAATATAAAGATATATTACTGAGAGATTTTAAAAGGAAAATATTTTATAGTTGGAATAAATTATAAAGAGAGGGATTTGGTAGTTTTGTGAATATTTGAGCAGGGAGAACGGAATTAGTGGGAAAACACTGGGGTAGAAAAGAAACTGGAAGGTAGGCTGAAAATTAGGGGGCTATAAAAGGCGTAGCGCGACCAGTATTCGGGATCTTTGACTTCAAGCAGCCAGCCACCTAAGAACCAACGGGAACGAGCCGGAGCCAGGAGCCAGAGCCACCTCAACGAGGCTTCGAGACCAGCTAAGCAGGCGCTGAAAATTTCAATCAGTGAGTACTTTAAATAATCACTGGGGATTTATATATAGCTAGGATACTGTTGAGGGTTTTTGGGCAGTTGATGGATTGGAGCTCAGGGGTTTATGTCTACCAGTCTAGACTTGGGGATTTAGAAGTGAACTTCTTAAACCTACGGTGACAATGACCGAAGTTCGCTTCTAAATAGGCAACTTAGCCTCGGTTGGCTGGTGGTGTGACCTCAGGGTTTGTGTCTATCAGACTGAACCTAAAATCTTTACAGTTGTATAGGCATTATTCCCAGTAGGCGAAGCGGTGGGGAATTATTGAGGGATTTAGAACAGTTAATAGGGGTTCTACGTGTGTAGCTATATTCCTTGGGATTATTGAGGGATTTAGAACAGTTAATAGGGGTTCTACGTGTGTAGCTATATTCCTTGGGATTATTGAGGGATTTAGAACAGTTAATAGGGGTTCTACGTGTGTAGCTATATTCCTTGGGATTATTGAGGGTCTTAGAACAGTTAATAGGAACTCTGCGTGTGTAGCTGTATTCTTTGGGGTAGAATTAGGATGTGGGAGTGTATTATACTGTTGTATGATGTATTCCTTTAGGTATCACGTCGTGGAACTATATTGTGTGTCGGCGTCTTCATGTAAACTTTATTTTAATATTAGAACCTGATGTTAGCTCAGTGGCGGATTATCCCTAAGGCAAAGTAGGCACGTGCCTAGGGGCGCGAGGCTGCAAAGGGGCGCGCGCAGCGCGCGCCTTTTCCAGTACTATAACTAAGAAAAAGATTTTTTTCCCTAAAAAACGTCATAAAATTAAATATTAAATAGTACATAATAATATGCACCAACATACACAATATAAAAGGCATCCAAAAATATTTCCAGTCACTTGTCATATTTAAATCAATTCAGTATAAAATCAATTCGAGAGCTTGTTTCGAAATAATTGAAATTTGTTTTTTTTTTTACGTTTACAGCCCCAATATTACCGCCATTTTGTAAAAAAACTAAAAACTGAATCGAACAAACTATTATCGAACCTAGTTACAAAATTAAATGAGAATCGTTTGAGAAATGCGACCGGTGGGCGAGAATAGCCGGCAACCTGGACAACAGAACATTCGAACATACGGACATACGAAAGAATGTTTGGCCAAGTTGTAACGGAAATGCTTCGCTCGCTCGGTAAATATTGGGCAGCCTTGAGTCTACTCGTTCGCGTAAAGGGATCTTCGGCTCGTAGCAAGATCTCTCGGTCCCGTGACTCAAACTTGTATTTAATTTTGATCGTAGTGCGGAAAATCATTTTACGTTATTGCTAAAGAAAAATTTCGCGCTCGCCGCGCTCGCGTTTTCATCTAGCTTTATTTTGACCCTTACTATCGAAAAATTACGAGCTCGCTGCGCTCGCGTTTTCATCTAGCTTTATTTTGACCCTTCCTTTCAAAAAAATTTGCGCTCATTACGCTCGCGTTTTCATCAGATTGTATTATGAAACGCGTCCCTTCCAAAAATTTCGCGCTCGCTACGCTCGCGTTTCCATCTTGTTATGTTATGCCATTTATGACATGACTATAAACTGACCCCCTTCCCGCTCATAAATGTACTTTATATTTTAACGTGCTTGGTGAAGCTTCCTATCCTTTAGCAAGGCTGTATTCCTTTTCCATACCCTGCATTTATATCAACTTGCCCCCGCGGGCCTTCGGCTGGCGATGCCCTTGGCTGCGTGCGAAGGAAGATTGTTGCGACACCCTTCAGTTCACAAAAAAGTTGGTAGCACGATAACCCGCCATTCTCCATGATACAGTTCAATTCATGACAAAAAAAATACTACGGCTTAAGTAGTCTGCAGTAATATATGGTCACTAGAGGGGCGCCGATGAGGTTTTTGCCTAGGGCGCTCTCGACCCTTAATCCGCCACTGTGTTAGCTGCAAGATGGTGTCAACGTTTTCATGAAAATTAAAGTAGATTCCTATGTCACTGGCCGCGTCTTCATTGAAATCTTAACTTAATATCAGAAGCTCACGATAGATAGTTACCTTCCTTTTAGGGATCTTTAGGAACTACACGCCGGATGAATGCCTCGCCTATTTGAATTATTACTGATATTATCTTATGGCTAATGTGGTGTGCATGTGTGTTTTAATCCGTTTAAATCCAACAGATTAAATCGGGTGAGTGCTAGTTGATAATTCCGTTGCTTTTATACTGTTTTACTGTTTGAAATATGCCCTTATCTGCTACATTCCTGCCATTTATTGTGTGTGATGCGTGCTTTAAAATATGTGTTTAGTCAATTTGTTTCATGTGCGGTTTATATGATAAATGGTTGCGTATTGGAATTTTATTCCTCGGTTATAATTTCCGTCGTTTTATACTGTTTACTGTGTTTATGGGCTATTCAATTTGATATATGCCTCTTTCTGCTGTGCCTTTTTTATCGTGAGCAATACGTGCTTTAAAAGATGTGTTTAGTCAACTCGGATTACGTGTGGTTATATGATAAAAGTTTTGCGTATTGGAATTTTATTTTCCACGGTTATTATCCCCGGTCTGGTAGATCATTTGGATAATGGGGAGGTATGAGGAAGAATCTGGCAACACCTGACGTTTACTTTTTTTAATAATTTTCTTCTTTTTTTAATTCGTTTATATCAGTTTATGGTAAACAATGACAAATTATGTCAAAAGTTCATTCAACGCTAATAATTGCGCTTGCATAGCTGTAAGGGACTCCTTGAGGCCCTGTCTGCGACTTGTACGGATGTAATCGCTCTATTATCCGATAAATATCATAACGGATGCTTGTACTTAAACATTAATTACTCACTATATCACTACGTCTACCTCTTACTAGGACGACACTAAACCAATAGTTATCAGTTTCAACTGCTATACTTCTCTTCATCCATGCTCTAATAGAAATACCTGAATTATCACAGATCTAATAGTTGATTGTATATTCGACTGCTATACTTCTCATCAATTATACTCTAATAGGAATACTTGATTCATCACAGTTCTAATAATTGTTGTATATTATACAGCTTCCTATTTGACATTTGACACTCCTCTGGGGTACTACAACTTCTAATTGGGCTATTAATAGTAATACAACTACATACCTACAGATATCTACATATTTAGGGGTAATATTGCCCTGGGAATTTATTATAATCTACTAATGGATCAATAAATAGATCCTTCAATAAACAAATTATGTCAAGGTAAAGTTACCTTGAATAGTGCTGTCTTCTCGGGATTTCTAGGCCGTCGAAGCTTTGATTCCGCCTGCTTGTGCTGTTGGTTGTAACGAGTCTAACACTTAGAGTGCTCACGGGCTTAAAGGTGTTAGCCATCAAATAAACGGTGCATCCTTTTGCTCTGGTGTTCAGATATCAAAGACTTTACAGTACTATTCAGTCATGAGTTGAAGTTAAGACCAAGTAAGGTTGTTGGGGGTTAGTTAATACAACAGAAGCTGTAGTTAATTCACTAGAAGGGTACTAGTTAGGAATGGGTAGGTTTCTAGACTTGTAACAATTATAATTATAATATCATCACTCGGATATGTCATAATCTCTTCAACTTTTTCATATATTTAGCAAGTTGTAGGTTTAGGCAGGTAGTTTAACCTAGCGTAGGCCTTGTGTAGTTAATTTAAGAAGTCTGCGCCAAAAGGCTTCCCCCAAAAGATGGACCCTTGACACTTGCCTTAGGATAGGACGTCATGCATAGATGTAAAGAGGTCCCACAGTGGTTTGTTCAGCTTAGATTAGGTGCGGAGTTCCCCATCCTCTCGCTGTTCGCTTTAATTCGATTTGCTTCTTAGGAATAGATAGGTAAAGCGTTCAGTGACATTCTCCGCGCACTTAGTTTGGTAGGGGACCATTACCAATTAAAATAATTTATTTTTTTTATACACCTTAAGGTTACCATCATCATTTTACTATGACCTAGCCAGTGCTAGTTCTTGACTGTATTGACTATAGCATATTCAAAGATTCCTAGTATTTTAGATTCTAGAAACCCTAATTATTCATGTAGGCAACTAAATGAAATTTATTTCATCTATCCTGTAGGAGGAATCTCATTGAGATGTCTTCTCCATTCCACCATAATCTAGCCTTTGCTAGTCCCTAACTGTATTGACTATAATATATTTCGTTCCTAGTAATTTTAGATCTTAGAAACTAACTATTTATATAGGCAACTAATGAAACTTATTTCACCTATCCTATAGGAGGAACTTTAGCTGTTTGTTTAAGATTTCTAATTTAAAGTTTATATACCATAAAGTTCTACATGAATTAAATATTAGACTTATTAGTATGGCTTAAGCTTCATAGGGTGACTGGGAGATAATCCTATAATAAAACCTGCATCATACTATAGAGGTTTCATTAAGATTATCCTTTATTCTAGACTAAAATAGATTCATAGATGTACTTCCACATTTACTTTAGGCTTTAATATTTCATGTTTAGTACAGACATTATGTAGGGTTCTCAAGTCTGCACCATATTATAGAAGTTCTATTAGGTCTATTCCTAGATTAAGATAGATTAATAGTTAAGCCCTCATACCTACATTAGGATTTAGTTGTTTTATGTTTAGTACTAGTAGCTTGTAGGTTACTTATTCAAAAACAAGACTCTATAAGACTCCAAAGCAGCTTAAAAAGGATTTGGGTTCTACGGACACAACGAGTAAACGGGTTCCTATATACCACTAACGATCACGACCATGGCCAATTTAATTCTCAAAATATATAGTTTAAGTCTTAGAATGTTTTCCATTTATTTTAGGTAATATTTCAGAAGTAAATAGTTCAATATGGTAGGAGAGGGAAAAACTTATCTACTTAGAAAATTACTAGTATAGTTATGGTATGAGTTTCTTGGGGTTTTCATTTCCTTACAGTTTTTTCATTTCATATTAATTTCAGAGCTTAGGTTAGATTCAGGCTTAGGCAAGTTTCAGCTAGGTTAATTCAGTTGGGCAGTTTCAGTTAGTATAGCTAGGGCAGGAAAAGGTTTAGGTTTTCCAATAATTTTCCAGCAGGCTTTCCAATATTTTCCAGTTTCCTTTAGCTTTACAGTTCGTTGTCTCTACAGTTCGAGTTTAGGTAGCTTTATAGTATAGCGTAGATTAGAGGGTTTATTTTAGGGGGAGCGTTTCAATGTGATTGCCGTGACCAGTATGTATAAGTAATTAGGTACGGATAAGGATTAGCTTTGTCCGTTTCAATTTGGTGTTAACCTTGATCAGGATGTATTTTAAGTTTATGGGTCACTACGGGTGATATTTAGCCGATGTTAGAATTTTGAGTCCTTTTAGCTAGGTGGGATATAGGCTTGACCTAGGATAATAAAGACCTGGTATCAGGTCAATTTGTTGCATGTGAAAATGGATATAGTTTGCATTGGAGTCTAACGGAGTCTTTTTAAACTTATTTTCATAAATTCTCATTAAGTTTTTCTCAAAATATTTTATAGTTTCATTTTGTAATGATAAGTAAGTAGGTACTAATGGATATTTCACAATAATAAATTTCACTTTTCTTTGTTTATCACTTGAACACACATTTACTGGCAGTATAGTACACACTAGAAGTCTGAGGGCGGTTTCCTTGTAATACCAATCGCATACTATCGGTTTGAATGCGATGATTGCTAAATCCGGGATAGATTTTAAAAGTCTGAGGGCGGTTCGGTTCCAAGTTCTCTCCATCATACGTTTCTTCTGATTAGGTAGTTCACTCTAGTCAATTCATCCAGCGGGAATGTATCCTGAAATATCGATATAATAAAAACATAGTTGTTGCATACATGAAGGATTTTAGACGGACTTTGTTTGGTAACACAAACCTTATTCTCAAAACTTTTCTGTATATTTAAATGTCTGTTGTTTAGTTTTGTTAATGTACATTCGCACATTCTAGCTAGATTTTAGGGAAATAAACACAAATTGCTTAAAAACTTAAAATTCAAGGAATGACTTACTAATAATTATCTTTGTAAACTATGACGTTGACGTATTAGTCGTTTAGTCGTATTAAATGATAGTGAATGGGTGAATGATTTATAACCATTCAATCGGTCCAGATCTCTGGCTGTTCTCACTTGAGGGTTGCATTTATCAATATATTAATTTTTTATTTATTTTAGGAACATTAAGGTCATGAAGGTTTTTATTACTTATAGAATTTGTTTATCGTATCGAATCTGGGTTTTGTGTGGAAGCACCACAAGTTTCATTTTATAATTATTGACACATAAGTAAATTGGTATTTAGTTATGAAGGTTTATTGATTCCATTTATTAGGAAATTGGATTTTAACGGGTCTTAATTTTATGATGTAGTGGAAAGTTTCATTTATGATTATTAAAATAATTTCATTAGGTGTATAAATTTATCACTTTGATTAGTGTCAGGACCACTGACTTGTATTTTTACTTAGTTTTAATTTACGTATTATACAATTTAATATTAGTAACGGATTTTAGATAATTTTTGGTAATTAAAACCTATTGAAAATAGTATAATATTACGTTATGGGTTTTATAAAAATGTCATGTTATCATTTGACAGCACCTTAGCCTAGTGAGTGAATGGAAATGGTGAATGAGCTCAAGATTGGGAACTTCGCATAGATGGGGGCGACATCTAGTGAAAAACACTGTTAAACTAAGCCTTACCTTCAATAGTATGGAAAATTTAGGGAATAAATTAGGGATATTGCTTGAATTAGGGTTCTAATGTATTATTCTTATTGAGATACGGTAGTGAATTGTAGAATTATGTTGTATGGTGTAGGGTTTGTTTGATTTGTTTGAAATAAATGTAGGTTAGTAAAGGGTTTCATTAAAACAAAAACACTTTCAAAATCATTATTCAAAACAGCAATAGTTTAACTGTAGCTTACTAGGAGCACCTGAATAAACGAGTATATTAAATTTCATTTATTGTTTTAAACTGGTAACATTCACAAATTATACTGTAGGTACTCTGAAGCATACTTTATATTATTTGGAAACTTTTCTACACTAGACATTTGCTTAACTATTTTACTCTACCTTCGTGTCGATTCTATTGCGGGTCTTTCGTTGTTTCTGCGTGAAGGCGCGGCGTATGGACGTACATACATGATATTTACAACTTTGCAGGTTCGTAGGATGCAACATTGTGGTAGGTTGTCGTGGGTAACATTGTGGTTGAATGCATGCACTTGTCGCATAATTTTTATACAATAGTTTACAGTGATAGCTTATCTATAATAATAGACTTATGAGTAGGAAGATTTAATGCTGGTTTCCTCTGTCAGGATGCAGTTATCAGAGGTGTCTTAGTATTCCGTAGGGGCGCCTAGACTGAAAGTTGAAGGGGGTAAAAGTTTTGTTCACGGAGGGCGGCGGTGTGCATTGTGCGAACGGTGTGGGGGCGGTTACGCCAGATCCTGCTGATGTTGTCCTCGTCGTAAACAGGTGCTAAGATATAGTGGCCCTCACAGTTGAGCGGGGAGGCGCAGTACAAGCTGGACGTTGTTGTGGTTGTAGTGCCGATTTTCCATTTCTCACTGAAACATTAAACAATAGGCTTTGTTAACTAAATCATTGTTTGGTTATCACCATCATAAACTATCATTATATGTTTTATAATTAGGTCTTTAGGAAATTCCACCTTTTCTTTCAGTTTCCATTAACTTTATTTTCCAAATTAAGCAAATTATTTGTTTAGTATCCCCATGAATTATCGTTATATATTTTAGCAATAGGTCATCAGGAAATTTTAACTTGTCTTCTACGGTTCATTAACTTTATTTTTCCAATTAAGCTAATTATTTGATTAGTATCACTATGAATTATTGTTATATATTTTTGTAATTCTATATTTTCCAAATTAAGCAAATTATTTGTTTAGTATCACCATGAATTATCGTTATACATTTAACAATAGGTCTTTAGGAAAGTCTAAACTTTATTTTTAAAATTAAGCTAGTTAATTGTTTACTTTCACCATAAATTATCATTATATATTTTATGAATAGATCTAGGAAGTTCTATAATTCTTTCACTTCATTGCTTCCATAACTACTTTTCGAATTAAAGTTATTTTGCTGTGATTGTGTCCATGCTTTTACTAAGTATATCTTTTCTTTTTACTGAATGCATGTTTCTAGCCTTACTATTATTTGTTTAGAACATATATTTCATTATTAAAAAGGTTGCCCCACACAATTCTTATTTCTTTCCACCATAATCTAGTAAGAAGTATCCTATAATTTTTATTCTTTTACTGAATGCATGTTCCTAGCCTTACTATTACTTGTTCAGAGCATATATTTCATTACTGAAAATGTTGTCCCATACAATTTCTTAAAGTATCTTATAATCAGTTTTGGGTATTTAGTAGTCTCCATATCAAAGCTAGTTAGTATCAGTCTAGCCATTTTAGTCTAGTGGCTTATCAAATAAACATTTATCGTTAAAAGATGTAGTGCTATTCATATCACAGGGCCCAAACAAATACTTTGTTGAGATTTTTCCTGTAGTATTAAAATTCCAATACCGTTTTGTATCCTACCATATGGAAAACTTATTTATAATCTGAATTTAGCAGATCCTACTCTAATTATTTTGTTTTCACTTAAGTAATGTAGATTTGTAGACATAACCATAATATTTGCATTTGTGCAGTACTTGCTAGTTGGTTAGTGGAGTAGCATGGTGGTGATGTTGGCCTAGTGCAGGTAGTAGGCGGCGTCGGCGCGCTGGTCCTCGACGCTATCCTAGGTCCCTGGAATTTGGAAAAACAGAGTTGAAATAATATTTTAGGCAGGATTTGAGTAGGTTATCTATATGATTAGGACAAAGGGTGTGATGGTTCAAGTCCACATACTGTTAGGGTACCGCCATGCTATTTTTCCAAAATTTTGACAGGGAATGACTTACTGGTTCCTCATGCAATTTTTAGATTTCAGAATAGTAGTTCAATGTCCAACTTGAAACTTCATTTGTTTTGGGCCGGATTTTGTCCAAGTTGGTTCGGTAATTTTAGCAAGAGTGTCACAGACAGAGAGTTAGGTAGACAGCAGATTGAATTTATATTCCATATTATTAGAGGAACAGTCTGATACTGGTGTGTTAGCTATCCAATTTTATTATAAGTAATTTATTTCATACTTACATTTTTAAAAGCAGCTGGGAATGGTGTTATAAGCTATGAATCCGATTGTTTTTGTTGTATTCCGGATGGAATTGAGTGTCTTCTCTATAATAGGTCTTGTTTTAAGTGTCTGGGTAGAGTTGTGTACTGGGTCCTGGTGCCCGATGCTGGAGTGGACCATGACTGGTTGTGGTGCCGGGGGTTAATTTTCTTTCTTGATAGTTTGATTGGAGTTCAGGATTGATATTCATGTTTTGGGGGTCAGTAACACTGGTGCTTGATAATGTCATCATTGTACTGAAATGGAAAACAATACACTTTTAAATTTTTATTACAAATGCAAATATGATAATAAAAAAAAAAAGAAACAAACAATACATATAAAGGGAGATGCCTTATTTGTTTTATGTTACTAGGTTGTATATAGTATTAATAGTCCTTACACAATGTAGTATGGTAATTTACAAATCTTACAACAATTATCATTTATGTAGGAAAAGAAACTGAAGCATTTATAAACAAAATGTTAATGTATGAAAAAAAAAGATAATAATAACTAAAATAATGTAATAACAAGATACAAAAGGGACAAACTTATACACTTACTTTCTTTTCTGGAACTAGGATCTTAATAGTACCTATTCTTCATTTTCTTGTCATTCTGATGTTTGCTTTATCTGGTTGCATTGTCATTATATTCCGGGTTTGAAGTTGTCCTCAGTTGTTATCTCCAGTTGTAACTGTTCATAAAAAAAAAAAATTTAACATAGCTAGTATACTTAATTTATTTCAGAGAACTATTGCATAAGGCTTGAGGACACTCATTAGATATCTATGTATATATTTTTCATATTTTACTCATTAGGAATTCTTTTACAACTTAAAATCAACACTAGAACAATAGGTTTGGTGAGTCTGGATGGACTAATGGTCATAAATAGTTTTGTTATAGGCATCACATGCTTCTAATCTATATATATAAAACTTTTATAACTTACCTACAACTCCTTATGTTTTAACAAGTATGTGACTTCAAGGTTTTGAACGGAACTGTGACAGCTTCAATGTTTCACTTTTCACATATTTGGTTAGAACACACTGAAAACGAAAATAAAGTATTAGTATACATTGTCTGTGTAGTGGAGATAGGTAGATAGATCTTTTGCTTTCATATTAGTACTTGTCGTTCTTGCAGTGATCTTTTGATAATTACCCTTGAAAGATTCTAAGATAATTGACAGTGTGACAATAAAAATTACCTCGACGCAGGTAGCTATATTATAGTTGTCGTAGGCTTGGGGCTATTAGTTATGTAAAATTCGAAAATACGATTTGTCAACTTTGTGCATTTAAAGTTCAGTAATAACAATGAAATTCCTTACCTGTAGTCTTCAGCGCAATAGATATTGAGCTATATACACCTTGGTAGTTACGACTTTCAAATCTTGCAATTCTTGCGAGTAAGTTCTATGTCTTCATTCATATAGGTTATCTCACTTTGGCGCGACATTTTTCGCCAACAATAAACTCGTAGCTTTAAAACTGTCTTAGTTTCATTATTTTGATGATTACTGGAAGTATTCTTTTGTAGTTTCGTGGTTCAAAACATTGAAGACACAATATATTTCACTTTTAAAACACAAGTTCAAATCACAAATTGGTCGGTTTTCGTTTAGACTAAGCGTTTGTTTTCGTAGCTAGATTCGCATTATTTACGCAGTAAAATAAAAGTAAACTTGTATTTCATTACGATACGTTTCCATAGTTTGTTAAAATATAAGATATCTGCATTATTTAAGTTAAAGTTTTCATGACAACGAGTAACGAGTTACGTTACAGTTTCACTGCAATTTAGGCGCCATATTTTAGATTGACATTTGAAGAGGAAAAAAAATAGTGACGTACCATAATCGATGGTTACCAATTCCCTTGTCGGTTGGTCCGTATCTTAGAATAGTTATTTTATAAAACTTATATTGTGGAATAGGTATTTGTGTTAAAAGGAATCTTGTAGTATTTATTTATTTAATTTTCGGAGTAAAGGTGCACGGTCGTATTAGTAGTGAAGAGTGAGACAGAAAAATAGTATGACATTCTGTACAATTCACCTCCCTAGTAGAAACCTTTCTCGCGATTATTTTACAATTTCGTTACTAAATGACAAAAAAAATATATATTAGTTTTAATAATTGGTAAATTTTATTATTAATCTGTACAACGGAAATAATTTCAGGCGTTTATCTTTGGTATTAATAATTATTCACTTTCAGGATCACCAACATGACAAAGGGTAAATAATAAGTTTGTTATGTTGGTCAAATCACGTTTACGATTAGAGTTGGCGTGTGACCCAAACTTACCACAGATAGTTTCGGAGTGGTCTAGTTTTACGATATTAATTATTATTCTCTTTCAGAACTACCAATATGGCGGAGTGTAATGATAAGTTTGTTATGTTGGTCAAATCGCGTTACCAATTAGGTTGGCGTGATTTTTAAACTTACCACAGACATGACAGATAGGTTAGAGTCCTTTAGTTTCAACCAAGATTGCTAGGTGGCGGTACTAGCAGTTGTAAAGTTAATGCGCTGTTTAAAATGTGTCAGTATGAGTTCGAATGTAATTTTCTTTAGTTCATTTCACTTGTAATGTTTACGGTTTTTGCTTATTTGTTTATTTTATGTACACGTGTTCCTTTGAGGTTGGGTTTTGATTCACAAATATCGTCGATTTTTATTTAGTTATTTTAGGTTTTACGTGAGATAAAAATAGTGTATAGCGGGTGATATTCGTGCACGTTGAATTCTTCAATACAATGTAGTAGGGTATATTTGTGTTTTATGTTTTTCTCAAGGGAATTAAAAATAACAATTGTAGATTATAATAGTATTTGTAGAAGTTGTTTTCAAAATAAATAGTACGTAGTATAAGGGGATATTGATTCGATATCTAGCAGGCGCGAAATTCAAATTAGATAAGCTTCATTATCGAGTTATCGTGGTTCAGTACAGGGGAATTAGAATCGTGTTCTTATGCAATATTTAATACATATGTTTAATTTTATTAATCTTGTTTAGTTGGGTGTTACCTGTGAACTGTTACGGAACGGTGCAGTAAGTTAATTTTGGAATTTGAACTCATTAATAAGCTGGCAATTATGGCTGTCAAAACTGTCAAAAGTGAGGTGTCAATAACTTAGGTTTAAAAGTTGTTTGTTTGAATGTAGTTTGTTAAATAATTTAGTTTCGAATCGAAGTTGTGGTGATTAAAAAGACTAATGGAAGTGTCGTTTTCAAAAGCTATAGATAGTGAAGTATTAGTTCTATTAATGTTGTGCTTTACATTCAAAATTTAAACGATAATTGGGACGTGATAGTCGGGACAAAGTAAGTGTAATTTTTGTTTGGGAGATAGTTAGTTAGGGGTGCTTGGTTTTAGTAAATTAGAATTTAATAGTAATTGAGATCTCACCGGCTACCGACTCTGGGTGGGCGAATGGGGTGTGTGTAAGGGCGATGGAAGGCGCTTTGGAGGTTGAAGGTTGAAAGGTTTAACGCAGAAAGAGGATTTGAGCTTGGTGATGGGTAAATGATGATGTATGAGAGTGATGGATATCAATTACGTATACGAGGGCTCATTGGCTGACACGGAGGTCAGCTGTGGGAGATCGCTCATGTCGCCAATACGTGGATCAAAAATGGGGGGGTTTAAATGAATACAAAAGAATGCTGCATAGGCTAGTAGGTGTTAGGTTAAAGAGGATTGTCATTAAACGACCTAGCTTAAGCAGCATTATACTCTACCCGGTAGGGCAGCTGTCAGTTGGGGTCGCTTGACACTTCGTAGGATAAGTGGAACAGGTTATTTCGGCATGTCTTTATTTAGACAACATTTTGGTCTTTGCCTGGTTCACTTGTTCGCACGATAACATGCTCCAAGGTGGTGGTGAAGGTTTTGGCTGTTCTTTATGAATCGTTACTGTCACTCTATGGACCTTAAATGTCTGGATTCGGTAAGCAGACTCTTCAAATTGACGCGAGGGTATCGCATTTAATACTCACTGCGGCCGGAACGTCATGGCCTGATTCGGATGTGTTAACGTAGCGACACGGAGTGATTCGTATGTCACAATGCCAGTAATCAGGGTAGAAGGTGCGAGACTGGATCCATTAGGGGTCTCTAGCCTCACAACCTAGATCGCAGTTGAATTGGGGGCTCTGTGATGATGGGCCTTTATGTTTCAATGGGTGGAAGCTAGAGATTTGTAGCTTGCAGCCCTGACTGGTTACCATAGCCTTGGTTTAAAACCACACCACATACACACTTAGAGACAAATATTGGCGATTTGGGTAGTTTTAGTACCTATTTGATTTTTTTTTCCTTTCCAACCACATATGTGGTTTCCATTACGAAAAAAATCGAGGGCGGAAGCTGTAACGATCAAGACAGTATTTTTAAATAAAAATAAAAATGATACCTCTACTTCATGAATTTCAGTACAGTGCTTTAAGCTTTTCAGTCTGCAGCCCAGGTAACACTCATCTGGAAGGATTTTTCATGACACACTGGAAAGGGAAATGAAATAGAAAATTAAAATATTTGCAAGGAAATATGCATAGGAAAAATCAGGAAAATTTTTAAGTATGTAGGGGGAATTCTTTTCAGATTAAAGGGAATCTATAGGAGTTAGGTAATCTAACAGGGGGACCTATGAGTTATCCAGATAAGAATAAATTAAAAATAATTAACTGAAATAATTCATCTTCTTATAGGAATCAACTTTTGAATCAACAGGAAATTATAGGAATCAACAGGAATCTTATAGTAACAATAATAAACTATATGAAAGCATAGAAAAATGGATATTAAAAACATAATGGGGATTTTGTCTAGACAATATGCATAAGTCATGAGGTTTTGAGTTATTTTTATTAGAAATAATACCTTCTAAGAAGCCTGTAGTTAATGTAGGGCAGGTACAGCTTGGGGTAGTGTTCTGGGTTCGAATCCCATAGCTAGGACTGAAGTTGGGGAATGGATTTGGATAATTGATTCTAGATCATGGATGTTAATTAAGTTGTATGTTGTATATTTCAAAATTATTGCCATTAGGAGCCATGGAGCTGTCCTTGCTTAGTATGGGATTAAGCCAAATTCAACCGCAGGAACCATATATTAATATTAAACTTTGGATGAGAACTGGACCATAATAGGTAGAATTAAGTATGTATTTTTAATTGTTATATCATATAATAATTACCCATATGCCTCAGAGTACAATTTAAACCAATTTTGAGTAAATAAGTATATAAGTAGAAATAATTGTTTGAAAGATAACTTACCTTATATGGTGGGATATTTATGCCACTTAGAGCCTTCAGAGGGGGATGCCTGGTCACTATGTTCATCATTCTTGACAATTCACAAAGAACAGAAGCCTGAAAATTATAGGAAATACTTAGTTTAGTAAGGAAATTTTATTAAGGGGATCGGTAGATTGGTTTTAGTCAACTTAGTTTGATGAGAGACTTATTGATTGAAATAGTATTAAAAAACATCTGCAATACACAGGGAGGAAAGTTTAGACATCACAAGAATACAAGAATGCTATTGTAAATAGAATTTATTGGGATAATTATAAAAGATAATCAGTAGCAAATTGAATTTTGTTTTAGAACAAAGAAAAATTTCCAAGGATTTGAGTAAAAGGGCAATATTAGTACTTACAGGTCTTAAATACATCCGTTCCATTTAGTTTTGGATTTTGAAATACTAAAGATAAGCTGGAAAAGAAGGAATTTTGTTTCCATTCTTCCAATGGACACGTGGTTTTAACACATTTGTGAACACATAGAATAACATGTTTCGGGCCGAATTATTGGTTCATAAGTATATCTTTAGTCTTGGAGACTAATAATTTGGATATTTTGAAAGCTGAAAAGGTCTAGATTTGGAGATATTTGGGTCGAAATACGGGTGATCGACCAATCAGACCTGATTTTGGGGCCTCAAAAACCAGAGAAGGGCTTGAAAATATTAATTGAAACTGGTACAAATAGGTAAGGCATATAATGAAGTTTTTAATTTTAGTACTGAATGGTTTGGGATCTATGGGAAAAGCGCCAAATTTGACTTTGAAAGATGTCAAAAAACATTAAAATCATAGAGAACAATACATTCGAGACACGATAAAAAGCTTGGCAAACGCCGAAATTCTAGCTTATTGGATTGACGGTTTTAAACCTTTCTTAAACAAGTTTAAGGAGGTCTTTCAATTTTCCCCACTTTTAGGGTAAACATTTGTTGGAATATTTACAAATTAGGAGAGGATAATTAAATATAAAGATATATTACTGAGAGATTTTAAAAGGAAAATATTTTATAGTTGGAATAAATTATAAAGAGAGGGATTTGGTAGTTTTGTGAATATTTGAGCAGGGAGAACGGAATTAGTGGGAAAACACTGGGGTAGAAAAGAAACTGGAAGGTAGGCTGAAAATTAGGGGGCTATAAAAGGCGTAGCGCGACCAGTATTCGGGATCTTTGACTTCAAGCAGCCAGCCACCTAAGAACCAACGGGAACGAGCCGGAGCCAGGAGCCAGAGCCACCTCAACGAGGCTTCGAGACCAGCTAAGCAGGCGCTGAAAATTTCAATCAGTGAGTACTTTAAATAATCACTGGGGATTTATATATAGCTAGGATACTGTTGAGGGTTTTTGGGCAGTTGATGGATTGGAGCTCAGGGGTTTATGTCTACCAGTCTAGACTTGGGGATTTAGAAGTGAACTTCTTAAACCTACGGTGACAATGACCGAAGTTCGCTTCTAAATAGGCAACTTAGCCTCGGTTGGCTGGTGGTGTGACCTCAGGGTTTGTGTCTATCAGACTGAACCTAAAATCTTTACAGTTGTATAGGCATTATTCCCAGTAGGCGAAGCGGTGGGGAATTATTGAGGGATTTAGAACAGTTAATAGGGGTTCTACGTGTGTAGCTATATTCCTTGGGATTATTGAGGGATTTAGAACAGTTAATAGGGGTTCTACGTGTGTAGCTATATTCCTTGGGATTATTGAGGGATTTAGAACAGTTAATAGGGGTTCTACGTGTGTAGCTATATTCCTTGGGATTATTGAGGGTCTTAGAACAGTTAATAGGAACTCTGCGTGTGTAGCTGTATTCTTTGGGGTAGAATTAGGATGTGGGAGTGTATTATACTGTTGTATGATGTATTCCTTTAGGTATCACGTCGTGGAACTATATTGTGTGTCGGCGTCTTCATGTAAACTTTATTTTAATATTAGAACCTGATGTTAGCTGCAAGATGGTGTCAACGTTTTCATGAAAATTAAAGTAGATTCCTATGTCACTGGCCGCGTCTTCATTGAAATCTTAACTTAATATCAGAAGCTCACGATAGATAGTTACCTTCCTTTTAGGGATCTTTAGGAACTACACGCCGGATGAATGCCTCGCCTATTTGAATTATTACTGATATTATCTTATGGCTAATGTGGTGTGCATGTGTGTTTTAATCCGTTTAAATCCAACAGATTAAATCGGGTGAGTGCTAGTTGATAATTCCGTTGCTTTTATACTGTTTTACTGTTTGAAATATGCCCTTATCTGCTACATTCCTGCCATTTATTGTGTGTGATGCGTGCTTTAAAATATGTGTTTAGTCAATTTGTTTCATGTGCGGTTTATATGATAAATGGTTGCGTATTGGAATTTTATTCCTCGGTTATAATTTCCGTCGTTTTATACTGTTTACTGTGTTTATGGGCTATTCAATTTGATATATGCCTCTTTCTGCTGTGCCTTTTTTATCGTGAGCAATACGTGCTTTAAAAGATGTGTTTAGTCAACTCGGATTACGTGTGGTTATATGATAAAAGTTTTGCGTATTGGAATTTTATTTTCCACGGTTATTATCCCCGGTCTGGTAGATCATTTGGATAATGGGGAGGTATGAGGAAGAATCTGGCAACACCTGACGTTTACTTTTTTTAATAATTTTCTTCTTTTTTTAATTCGTTTATATCAGTTTATGGTAAACAATGACAAATTATGTCAAAAGTTCATTCAACGCTAATAATTGCGCTTGCATAGCTGTAAGGGACTCCTTGAGGCCCTGTCTGCGACTTGTACGGATGTAATCGCTCTATTATCCGATAAATATCATAACGGATGCTTGTACTTAAACATTAATTACTCACTATATCACTACGTCTACCTCTTACTAGGACGACACTAAACCAATAGTTATCAGTTTCAACTGCTATACTTCTCTTCATCCATGCTCTAATAGAAATACCTGAATTATCACAGATCTAATAGTTGATTGTATATTCGACTGCTATACTTCTCATCAATTATACTCTAATAGGAATACTTGATTCATCACAGTTCTAATAATTGTTGTATATTATACAGCTTCCTATTTGACATTTGACACTCCTCTGGGGTACTACAACTTCTAATTGGGCTATTAATAGTAATACAACTACATACCTACAGATATCTACATATTTAGGGGTAATATTGCCCTGGGAATTTATTATAATCTACTAATGGATCAATAAATAGATCCTTCAATAAACAAATTATGTCAAGGTAAAGTTACCTTGAATAGTGCTGTCTTCTCGGGATTTCTAGGCCGTCGAAGCTTTGATTCCGCCTGCTTGTGCTGTTGGTTGTAACGAGTCTAACACTTAGAGTGCTCACGGGCTTAAAGGTGTTAGCCATCAAATAAACGGTGCATCCTTTTGCTCTGGTGTTCAGATATCAAAGACTTTACAGTACTATTCAGTCATGAGTTGAAGTTAAGACCAAGTAAGGTTGTTGGGGGTTAGTTAATACAACAGAAGCTGTAGTTAATTCACTAGAAGGGTACTAGTTAGGAATGGGTAGGTTTCTAGACTTGTAACAATTATAATTATAATATCATCACTCGGATATGTCATAATCTCTTCAACTTTTTCATATATTTAGCAAGTTGTAGGTTTAGGCAGGTAGTTTAACCTAGCGTAGGCCTTGTGTAGTTAATTTAAGAAGTCTGCGCCAAAAGGCTTCCCCCAAAAGATGGACCCTTGACACTTGCCTTAGGATAGGACGTCATGCATAGATGTAAAGAGGTCCCACAGTGGTTTGTTCAGCTTAGATTAGGTGCGGAGTTCCCCATCCTCTCGCTGTTCGCTTTAATTCGATTTGCTTCTTAGGAATAGATAGGTAAAGCGTTCAGTGACATTCTCCGCGCACTTAGTTTGGTAGGGGACCATTACCAATTAAAATAATTTATTTTTTTTATACACCTTAAGGTTACCATCATCATTTTACTATGACCTAGCCAGTGCTAGTTCTTGACTGTATTGACTATAGCATATTCAAAGATTCCTAGTATTTTAGATTCTAGAAACCCTAATTATTCATGTAGGCAACTAAATGAAATTTATTTCATCTATCCTGTAGGAGGAATCTCATTGAGATGTCTTCTCCATTCCACCATAATCTAGCCTTTGCTAGTCCCTAACTGTATTGACTATAATATATTTCGTTCCTAGTAATTTTAGATCTTAGAAACTAACTATTTATATAGGCAACTAATGAAACTTATTTCACCTATCCTATAGGAGGAACTTTAGCTGTTTGTTTAAGATTTCTAATTTAAAGTTTATATACCATAAAGTTCTACATGAATTAAATATTAGACTTATTAGTATGGCTTAAGCTTCATAGGGTGACTGGGAGATAATCCTATAATAAAACCTGCATCATACTATAGAGGTTTCATTAAGATTATCCTTTATTCTAGACTAAAATAGATTCATAGATGTACTTCCACATTTACTTTAGGCTTTAATATTTCATGTTTAGTACAGACATTATGTAGGGTTCTCAAGTCTGCACCATATTATAGAAGTTCTATTAGGTCTATTCCTAGATTAAGATAGATTAATAGTTAAGCCCTCATACCTACATTAGGATTTAGTTGTTTTATGTTTAGTACTAGTAGCTTGTAGGTTACTTATTCAAAAACAAGACTCTATAAGACTCCAAAGCAGCTTAAAAAGGATTTGGGTTCTACGGACACAACGAGTAAACGGGTTCCTATATACCACTAACGATCACGACCATGGCCAATTTAATTCTCAAAATATATAGTTTAAGTCTTAGAATGTTTTCCATTTATTTTAGGTAATATTTCAGAAGTAAATAGTTCAATATGGTAGGAGAGGGAAAAACTTATCTACTTAGAAAATTACTAGTATAGTTATGGTATGAGTTTCTTGGGGTTTTCATTTCCTTACAGTTTTTTCATTTCATATTAATTTCAGAGCTTAGGTTAGATTCAGGCTTAGGCAAGTTTCAGCTAGGTTAATTCAGTTGGGCAGTTTCAGTTAGTATAGCTAGGGCAGGAAAAGGTTTAGGTTTTCCAATAATTTTCCAGCAGGCTTTCCAATATTTTCCAGTTTCCTTTAGCTTTACAGTTCGTTGTCTCTACAGTTCGAGTTTAGGTAGCTTTATAGTATAGCGTAGATTAGAGGGTTTATTTTAGGGGGAGCGTTTCACCTGTCAGATACCTATTTTCAATGAGAAAGTTTGAATGTTATTTACTCAATCTCAAAATTTGGTATAGAGACACTTTTGAGTCCCGGGAAGGGACAAAGGACGAGAATAGTTTTTTCTCAAACATGCAATGAAATATCGTCGTAACGTGAATTAGAACAGGCTTCGAAGTGTCAAATTTCGGGCGGAACAATTCGAGAGAACTGTAAAGGAATTTCATACAAAATTAAAGGCCTAAGCCGGGAAGTAATTTGTTTTTAATTTTAATGTAAACATGGCGTCTGTGTGTATGAACAGCTGATATTTTTTTTTTCTAGTAGCTACCCATTCAGCCATCGGACCAACAATATCCGTGTTAATGCCTAGTACACACGAACTGAAAATACCGTCTATACGTAAGTCACCAGAGACCAAAATATAAAAATCCTCATTAAAAATCCTCTGCCTTGATTTTACTTATTATAGAAACTAAGATTCTTATTATCAGGTTGTGTATATTGGCCCTGATATTCGCACACTACACACGTGGATTTATAAAAGAAAAAAAATATAGAGGGATTGGAGGGAAAATTAAAAATACTTTTTTTAAACATAGCGTCTGTGTTCATGAACTGGCTGAACAGCTGAATTATGTTTTTTTGAGTGGTGTATTTTTTTATTTCATTGCATATGTTTGAGAAAAGCACTATACATGCCTTAGCCGTGAAAAGGGCTTGCCGGCTTCGTATAACTATACCTACTCAGCCGGCAAGCCCTTACTTCCCGGCATCTGCAGTAATGTACTATTATCGCGAAAAAAATATTATTTCAGTTTTGTATGAAATTCCTTTACAGTTCTCTCGAGTTGTTCCGACCAAAACGTGATACTTCCAAGCCTGTTATAACGCACATTGTGACGACATTTCATCGCATGTTTGAGAAGAAGTCATTAATTTATTATCTTCAGCAGTGAGGGAGCGATAAAGAACTGTTTTGAACAAAATTACAATAAAATTTACTCACTTTTACGCTTTTGTCCAAAGGAACCAGTGCCTCAAACATGAACTGGACATAGTGAATGGGGTCGCAACGGTTTTTGCGTTGAGCATAAACTTTCACATTAGCAAAGTACTTGGAGTTATAATCGGTGACGTTTGCGTGCTCGAAGTCTGCGTAGTATATCTATAACATTTAAAAAGCTACCGACACAAATTGTAGCTCATAATTTTTCGTTTGTTATTACAGATACAAATGATACAATGAATTTTTCCTTTCCGCTGAATATTTATTTTCAATTTGTTTTCTAACCGATAATATTGAACAATAAATAGGGTCTCGGAGATTATTGTGTAATAATCTCCGAGACCCTATTTATTGTTCAAAATACTCTTACCAATTCCTTAGCGACTACAAATATTGGCAAGTCGTGGAGCAATACCGTAGTAGCTAAAAGTAAAGCGAATGAAATTCCTGCCACCATTGCGAGGACCTTACAATGCACTACATGTTATTTTATGCGTTTTGTATTAGCCTTTGGATTAGGTCATTTGTTTCAGATAGTGATCAAAATATTACCAATCCAGTAATTCAGATATTACTGGACAAATATTGGGCCAAGTTCTTTAGTTACATTTCGGGGTTCGTTCTTTATTTTCACCCTTTAAGAGGAACGAAAAGTACAGAAAACTTCCGTTCCCTGTAAAATTGTTGAAGTTATCAATAACATAAAGCCAGACTTCTCATTCGCATTTGCTGTTTCTTCAAAGTGCAAGCGATAGATCCGCCCGCGTTTATATTCAGTCAAAATGTGAAAGAATGTTAAGATTTTTGGACAGTTTTTATTTAATAGCACAAAATTGTGGCATGGATTCCAATGAAACTTGTAATCCGCTCTTGAAAATAGATCAGGCCATGGATTAAAATATAAGATAATTTCCGAACTGCAAATATTAAGTTATGTAAATGTTGTCGTCGCTGTTAGATCCAAATTCTCAGGTTTTATTGCTATAACTTGGCTGGCGCACTCTAGTGTGCGTTGCACGAAAGGTTACAATTAAATTCATATCAGCGAAACTCAGATGAAAAAATGCTACAGCAATTTTATATCGTGACATTAGGATAAAAGATAAGCGATAGTGCCTACTACTTACAGGCAATTATCCTCCAACAATAACTTTTGAAACTATTACTGTATCTGATGCAGAATAATTATGTCGAGCATTATGATGGTTCAAATAACTTTTCTTCAGATAAGGTTGTATTTAACCATACTTTACCTCCAAGAATGCTTACTTTCAGATAGAAATGTCAAAATAATATGGAATTTTGTCATTGCAATCCGAGAATAAGCGTTATTTTCGGAACAAAGTTAGTTCGAATGCAGCCTAAGTCGTACACCTCTTGTCAGAGTTGGCGCCGCTGCTTGGATGCCGTATATGGTTGGAAGTTCACTTCCAGTGTTTTCTTGATTTGATGTTAACGCTCTCTTTTGCAATTATCCACTTCTGGCGGTTGAGAGCGTTGCGAGAGGACTCACCTCGGATGATTTGGCCGCTATCTTAAGAATTTTCATTCTTCATCGGGTAGCAGATCATCGTCTGTATCTTTTGCCGTCTTCGTTTCCCTGTACTAGCAGCCGCTCCACTAATCCCTCGTTTCTCACGACATGACCAATGGCGATACATATATCGTCATTGATTTGTCGTCTTTCGTATTAGCACCGATTTGCTTTCATTCGCTGAAAGTACCTTTAAAGCGGTATTGTTTCTAGCTTAAAAGTTTAAATAAAACAATATTTTATTTATTTATTTATTTTATTTATTTATAAAAACATTTTTATGACATTACAGTTATAAACCTATGCGTCACAAAACTTAAATTAACAATAAAAGGTTCACAATAATATAAACAAACAGCTTAATTTGGAACAGTAGAGCACCTAGTATCCATCGCCTCACAGAATCTCAGGCATTCACTACACACTGCCGCCCATCGCCACGCAAACAAGTCACACTCGGGTGTCGATGTCAGGAGCGCATTGAGAAGTGAGAGGGCGCGGGGCAACGGCGAATTCCTGAGCGACACGGTCCTCGACGACGGCACAGCCAACAAGTCACGCTGTCGAGGTCTCAGGGCTATCCTCGGGACATCAGGGACATACAGTCGCACCAGACGCTCCACAACCTCGGGACAGTCCGACTCACCACGCAAGGCCTGACATGCCGAGATCATCAGATGATAATTCCGCCTGACCTTCAAGGAGTTGTACCCGAGGGAGCCGAGAAGGTACTTTGTTGGGTACAGATACGGATAAAATCCGGATGTTTTTTTATAAAGGAACCTTAAAAACGCTTTCTGAACCTTCTCAAGGAGTAAGGCATACGTCGATTCATAGGGGTTCCATATGATCGACGAAGTCTCCAGCTTACTCCTTACTAAGGCATTGTAAACCATTTTTATGGCCACCGGATCATGAAAGTGGCGAAGGTTTCGGATCACAAAACCCAGTCTCCGAAAGCAGCTAGTGGCAAGCGAAGAAATATGCTCGTGAAAAGTGAGCCGCGTGTCAAACACTACACCCAGATCTTTGACGGAGAAGACACGATTTATCGGCTCTGTCTCCAACATATATTGAGCATATATGGGATCGTGAGAGCGGCCAAATGAACACACACAGCACTTGGCAGGGTTAAAAAGAAGTTTGTTCTCGAGACTCCACTGAAACACCAAGTCGATGTCCCCTTGTAATGTCTTGCAATCAGCCACCTGCTCCACTCCATACATCAACTTGAGATCATCAGCATACAAGAGACATTGAGCCGCCCGAAGAACCGATTGGAGATCGTTAATCATGATCCCGAATAACAAGGGCCCTAGTATGGAGCCTTGGCTAACACCAGATCGGGTGTGGTAAGGAGCCGAGACAAAACAACCATGTCGGACGAACTGCTGTCGATCGCGCAGATAGCTGGCGAAAAAGGTTAGCAGTTTGGCAGAAAAACCAATTTTGTCAAGTTTGCTAAGCAACACATCGTTATCCACTCGATCGAAAGCCTTCGTGAAGTCAAAATAGAGCACATCGACCTGGATACCTCTATCGAGATGAACAGCAATATTGTCCGTTAATATCAACAGATTCGTGTTGACCGAGCGACTAGGACGAAAGCCATGCTGCGCATCGCACAAGAAGGGCCCAGTGTTGGGCAAAAATTAATTGAATAAGAATAAGAATAAAAACAGAAATTGTATTCTTATTCAAATCGATTTGAATAAGAATAAATTCTTGTACTCGTAATTCAAATAAAATTAATGTGAATAAATCATGTAATTTTTATTTTAAATGAAGAATACAAAACGAAATAATTATTTTGGAAATGGCATAATTTAAATACCATTTTATTTGATTAAAATGTTAATTGAATAACGTTAATTTGTAGTATGGATGTTATACCTACAATCGGTTTTATTTTGTAAGTCGATCTTTACTAATTTTTAATGTTTGGATTTATGTGAAATTAAGTAGGTTTTATGACAATAGGTATTTTTTGGTATCTTCGAAATGTTGATGATGATCTGATGATGAAGCTAGAAACTGAACAGCGGAACTCTTCAATGGGTACTACCTATAGTATAGCCCTCGAGTATGGGCTCATTTGGTTTGTTTTTATGAGTCCTATACATTACAATTGGGGAGGTTAGTTTGATGATGGAGTCAGGAGTTGGGTGATGGAACTCTTCAATCAATGGCTACTAGTATACCCCTCGAGTGTGGGCTTGATAAGACAAAATACTACTATCTCTACATATACCTAATAAGTCATATTAACAATCCAGGTACCCCAACCCTTACATTCGTATTCGTGGAATATTATTTGAATAAAAAAATCATGATTAAAATTATTTGATTAAGAATAAGCTATCTTCATTCAATTTTCTCAGCGACGAATTATTCCCGACGAATTTATTTGAATAATCTTGACGGGATTAAAATCGGCATGATTTTATTCTTACGAATTCTTATTCAAATTACGATTTTATTCTTGAATGCCCAACACTGGGCCGAACCTGTGAGGACAAAGTCCGGTGAAGTATAGCCTCAAACAGCTTACCAAGAGTAGGAAGAACGGCTATGGGCCTATAATTCTCTACAGCGGAAGTGTCACCTGTCTTCGGGATCGGTTTGACTCTAGACAACTTCCAACTTCGAGGATATGACCCAGAAGAGATGGCCAGGTTAAAAATATACAGTATTGGGGTCGTTAGGAAATCCATACAACCCTTTACTATATACGCTGGCAAGTTATCGGGTCCAACGGAGCTATTAGCCTTTAGGCGTTTTATCCCCGCTTCGACTTCCTGCAATGTAATTGATTTTATATCAATGAAGTTGGCGCTAGGTTTCCTATTGGAATTATTTAACAAGCTCGGATCAAGAAGCGGAATGTCAGGTAGGAAAACATCCGAGAAATAGCTAGCAAAAGCGCCCGCCACGTCCCTACCTACAAATTCTTTATCTTTAAGCTTCACTCGAGAAACAAAACCACCATTTGTCCGTAGACTACCAACGTGCTGCCAGAAAGCGCGGGGATTGGCTTTAACTGTGCTTTGGATTGTCTCAATGTAGCTATCATAAGCAGACACTAAACGTCCCTTTACTTTAGACCTCAATGTCGCAAACTTTTTGTAGACATCTGTATCCCGTGTAGCCTTCCATTCGCGATGCAGATTACTCTTTTGTTGGATGTCATGGATGAGGTCAGCCGTGAACCACACAGGATACCGTCTACTTGAGCCGGTTGGTCGCCTCCGTTTAGGTACGCAGAGGTCAAAAATCCCATACAAAATATTGTAGAATGTGTCCGCAGCGATGTCGACATCGCCAGCACTGAGAACTTCCTGCCAGCTTGTTTCAGAGACTAATTTGTACATAAGCTCAAAATTACCTTTAGTAAAGTTCCAGTCCCGACGCATATCCACATTTCTGGGATCTAGACGCTCCGCAGCTGAAGGACGCGCACAGTTTCCCACCGGAACCGAAATCTCCAACGGGGGATGGTACATATCAGATCTAGGGACCAGTCCCTCTCTCGTTATCTCTGAAACCACGGCGCCAGTGATGCGCTCCGACATCAACACAACATCTAGCTTACTCCCACGTACATTCATTATTTCGTTCATCTCATTCAAACCACAAATATTTAAAAAATAACAATAATAGCTAAGGATACTCTGGGACACATACATCGGGTTTATATTCAAGTCGCCGATTACTAACACCACATCTCTAAGAGTGTCAATCACCGACTCCACTTTCCGAAACCACCGCATATAAGTCCAAGTAGCACAATTGGGTCTAAATAGCTCGTATATCATATCTAATTAGATGCTTAAGTGAAATTTACCACCATGACTAAGTGCTATATAGGTGGCAAGAACCCTTATGCCACCAGTATAGAACCAAAAGGAGAAAAATTGCAGCCTATTTTTGGTGCTAAATAGAATCCATAAGAGATCTCACAATAACCTTAAGTGGAAATTAGAACTATGGGTGAAAGTTATGCGTCCATAAGAGATCTCACAATAACCTTAAGTGGCAATTAGAACTAAGGGTAAAAGTTATGCGCAGTGAACGAATGAAAACATTTCAGTTCGGTCAATGAGTGATAAATGAGTCGCCAAAATTATCTTTGAGTGGCGAGGCAACTGTCAAATTGAAGTAATACGTGATCTGCCATATTCATTTTGGATTTATATGTCTGTTTGATGAGTGATTAAAACTTTACGTTATACAAGCATCGAAATAAGCACGAAATTCTTGCGATTTTTTTTTTACTGTGAAACTATAGTATGTTTTCTTTGTAAATTTCGACGCGCCCTTCATTTGATCAGGAATATTAAAAAAGAGAGTGCTAAATTAAATAAGGAATAGATACTGATAAGAAATAAAACTGTTAAAAACCTGACCTAATGATTGTAGGTTACGTACAATGTTAAAGTAACATCGTCACAACTATCAAAAGTCTGTGATTATGCGTCAGTGTGATAAAATTCTGGTTAAAATAATCAATTTTCATAGGCTTCCATTTGTAAACATGGCGAAACAAAAACCGTCCAAGAGCATGTCGGGCCACGCTCAGTGTAGGGTTCCGTAGTTGGCCGTCCTTCACAATAGACAATAAAATCGAATTTAAATTACGAGAAAGATTTCAAGCTCTATAAAAGGTCGTAAACGCCAAAGTAACTGTAATTACTTATTACCTTCTAGAAGTTATCGATTATACGCACCAGATTGAGCGAAATGTTTTAATGCAGTATGGCACTTAACTAATATGTGTAACGTTCGAAGTATAAGAACACCGCGGGGCACTTACGTCATTTAAAAGAAAATTATGAATTTTTGCGATAACTCAAAAACGGCTCGACCGATTTTATTCAATATAGTTTTCATTGAAAGTACTAATAGGGCCTTATTTTCATGAATTTTTCCATAATTTTTTGACCCGTGGTTGAGAAGTTAGAGGGGGGGGGACACTATTTTTTGGATTTACCGAGCGAATATTTACAAAACTGCTGACTTTATCAAAAAATGATCTTTGAAGGCCCCTATTGTTTTTAAAAGACCTATTCAACGACACCCCACACGCTAGTGTTAGAACGAAAAAAAAATCACCCCCACTTTAGGTGTATGGGAGATACCCGAAAAAAAGTTATTTTTTTAGTTTTTATTTTACCGTTATGTCGGCGTGATACATACACATACCAAACTTCAGCTTTCTAGCACTTATGATCACGGAGCTAAGCCGCGGACGGACAGACGGACAGACGGACATGGCGAAACTATAAGGGTTCCTAGTTGACTACGGAACCCTAAAAAAGATCATACAGTGTTTATTTTCACTTATTTGTTCCTTATTTGGAACTATCAAGTCTAATAATCACTTATTTGTATCTTGCGAGTGGCAAAGCAGTGAATGACATTACCAATAGGAATTATTTGCTCTTTTGTAGACTATTAAACAAGCAAGACTATTAAATATATTTTGACAAGGCGCAAATAGGAACAATAATAGAACTTTTAGTTCGTTAGTGGTTCGAAATAAGTGAAAATAACTGCTTTTGGTTCCAAGAACCTCCTACTGACACCTATTTATGCGTTGGAGTGGCAATAAGGTACTTCTTAGGCCTTAAAGTTGCAATATTTTTTGGTTCCAAAAGAGCCGTAAAATTATCCCTTTAGCCACTATTGGTGATATAATTCGCTATTGTACTAGTCATTTGGAACTTTTAGTTCCAAATAAGGGTATGTTCCCACTTATATGTAAAAGTGGCTTATAAGTGATTTTAAGGCCTTATATAGCACTATTGCTTCTTATTGAGTGACAATTTGAACCTGCATGCAACTTTAAGTAGCAAAATCGACTTTATCCCACCATAAGTAATAAAGTAGAAACAAAAAACGTTCCTATGCAACTACAAGTGATAGGATGAACTCATATACAGTTTTGAGTGGTGTTTAAAGCTATAAGTTGTATCAAACACTGTTAAACCACTCATTTAGAACTTAAAGCTATAAGATAAGCTGCAAAATTCACTAATGTGCTGCTTGGGAGTTTCCTCCGAGGCCCTGGGAGGGATGTACACGACGCATGCATGGAATACCACTTGGCCCACCGTGAATGTGACCCATAAGTCCTCGCCGTTCGGCGTCTCCAAATCGGCACGGCGTTGCAGCTCGATGCCAGGGCGCGCCGCGAAGAGCACGCCACCGCCGCGCGCGCCGGTAGCACGGTCCCGGCGCAGCACGCTCCACCCACCGCACGCCAACTCAGCATCGTTAACGGCCTCGGTAAGCCAAGTCTCCGTTACCGCGACGACGTCACAATCAAGAGCTAGCAGGTTTTGCTTGTAGGTAGGTTAATCAATTCTGTGTAAATAGTTACACATGATTAGATAGTCATGCTTAAAAATGTTGTGACTTATGTTTCGCGTTTCGAATCAAACAAAATTTTAAATATTCAAATAAAGCCGTGACAAGCCAACTAGTTTCAAAGATATTTGGGTAAATGTGCATAATGACTTGTCTCAGTTGGGCCATATTTTCTAAAGTTGTACACCCCACATTTTTTTTAACCGACTTCAAAAGAAGGAGGGGGTTCTCAGTTCGGTTGTGTTTTTTTATGTTTGTTACCTCAGAACGCCGTCATTTATGAGTTGATTTGGAAAATTCTTTTAAGGTTCAGGAATAGACTTGGTGAAGATCAGATGACGAGATCCATGTGGAATCGAAGGAATTCCTGAAATTGTATAGGCACTCATAATATTTTTCATATATTTTCTAAAACTATTTAAGTATTTGCATATGGTAGTCATCATCTTCCAATGCTGAGCTGATTATGGAAGGTACAACTCCTTAACGGTTAGGAGTTAGGAGATAATTCAAACGAGATACATACCTTCAAGACCTCCCTGATCACTCCGCCATAAGTATTTTATATGAATCACTAAAAAGCAACAAAAAAAAATTAACAAAAAAAAGAACCGACTTCAGTAGATTTACTGAAGTTGGTTCTTTTTTTTGTTAATTTTTTTTTTTATTTTCGATATTTTTGGTATTTTCTACTAAGAATCACGAGCTCTTTCGATCTAATTAGAAAAAAAAAGTGTCCCAATGTTTTTTCGTTCCATTCCGTTACCATTTCCATATAACCTACTACAGCGGTAACGGAATGGAAAAACAATAAATGTATGAATATTTTTGGACACTTTTTTTCGCCTAATTAGATCGAAAGAGCTCGTGATTCTGAGTAGAAAACACCCAAAATGTCGAAAATTAAAAAAAATGGGGTGTACAACTTTAGAAAAAATGACCCCGTTACGATATGTACAAAAACAATATCAGTACTTACTTTTATTATGAAAACTAGCGACCCACCTCGGCTTCGCACGGGTGCAATGCTGATAAATTATGGATGTATTATACATATACTCGTAAACATTTATTCACTAGTATCTTAGATGCTTTCCGAACGATTAATTTTCTATTCTGCACCCACTTGAAGCATCTCTGTTTGGCCCTATGGTTGACTGGTAGAGAATGCCATTAGGCATTAAGTTTGCTATTTGTACTGACTTTTGCTTTGTGCAATAAAGTTTAAATAAATAAATAAATAAACCTTCTTCTTGAGTCACTCTATCTATTAAAAAAAATACTTCAAAATTCGTTGCGTAGTTTTAAAGATCTAAGCATACATAGGGACAGACAGACAGACAGCAGGAACCGACTTTGTTTTATACTATGTTATGAAAATTTGCGCCACCTGGGGGCCTATGATGGTTGCTTTTATTACGCGATAAATAAGTGACAAAGCATCCGTCACATTTTGAGAAGATGCGAGTGTGAGTGACAGATGCTTTGTCACTTATTTATTCCGAGACAAACGCAACCATCGTAGGCCCCCTGTATTGGGTACGTATTACAAGCCCGAAAGTTTATACTTAATATCTACAGTCGAAATACCGATGGTCAAAATACCGAAAGTACAAAAAGCCGATGCAAAATACGTATTTTCAAATGATCGAAAGTTCAAAACCTCGAAATTTTATAATCCCGAAAGTCAATGAGCCCTTTAAAAGTGTCACGGCACTAAACTAATCTGACTTTTTTGTGGAACCGATCTGCTCCGGCGCTGCGGGATGTGCAGCCCCTCCGCCCTAGCGTATGAAAGTGCGGCAGATCGGTGACTACGTCGGAACAGATCGGTTCCACAGAAGAGTCACTTACGAGTATAGTATAGTAGTAGGTAAGTGGATTACGTAATTTAGGTTAATATTATTTGTATAACATAAATATTACAATATGTAATACTTATAGGTACTACAGAAATATAATTCTCGAGAGTAGATATAATATTCTGGATTACAATCTTCAGGCAGGATCATAGTCTTCAGGATATAATCTTCGGGATTATAATCTTCGGGATTACAGTCTTCGGGATTACAGTCTTCGGGATTATAATATTCGGGATTTCATCCTTTCGGTCAAACGTTTTTTCGGGATTTTAAACTTTCGGTCAAATAAACATTCGACATTTTAATGTTTGGCCTTCCGTCCATAGGTCTTATGAAACTCGGTATTTTGAACTTCGGCATTGTAATACGTACCCCCCTGTATTGCATATATATGTATACCAGAATCGGTTGAAAATGCGACTTCTAGGCGAGAACAGCCGGAAAGCTTCTGAACAAATATCCAAACATCCGGACATGCGATTTTTTTGGCCAAGCTGACGCTTTGCTCGCTGAGTCCAAAATATTATAGGAGTGGCTTTGTGAGCTGACCTCGCGAATTTGTGTGGAAATTGCCGACTGTAGTCATTTTTACCCGACATTTTAAATTCGAAGAAATAAAACAACAAGAAAAAATACATAAGTTATACATTTATGAAACATGTAAAATGTGTCATTATTTTTAATGTGGGTACACCACATTTTTTTATATTGAACCACTGATGCAAAGATCAAAGAACAAAAAAAATTAAATGCGTTACCTGGAAAAAACAATAAATAACGTTGGCGCGGCAATCCAGGTTCCCGGGTTCGACCCCGGTCTTTTCCGCCAGGTTACGCATTCCAATTTTTCTTTGTGCTTTGATCCTTGAATCAGCGGTTCAATTTATAACTTTTTTACATTTAAACAAATCTTGTTTCGATGGCCGCGTCAATGTGGGCCCTTCCCACCATCTCGCCGACATCATTGCTGACGTTGACGAATACCCGACCTTTTCGGAAAGGAAAGGTCCTAAGAAGAGGCAGAGTCGGGAGGAAGAGGTCCTTGAAGAAGTATTTTTTCTGCAACATTCAGAGAAAGTATTAGTATTATAGAATCTAATAGAATAATGGCACACCCTCGAGAAGATATAAAAACAAATACAGATAACAGAAGAAATTAAAAAGCTACAACAGGCGGTCTTATCGCTAGAGAGCAATCGCTTCCAGACAACCTTTGGTAACGGATTTTTTAATTAACGACTGAAATGAGAAAATACTAGGTAGTTAAGTGAATGTTATTCATGGGTCAATCAACTTTTTTCTGTTGCTCGTTGCCGTGGTGATGTCCCCTGGGCCACTCCTTAATACTACGATTAGTTAAAATCACAGCGATGGGAGGGCCAGGTCACAATTGTGACCTTTATTTCGTGACACGCGGCGCGGAGTGAATCCCCCTTGGTAAAATTACGATTTCAGCGGTCATATTTACCAAAAACGTTGAAATATTGCAACAGTTATAAGCCCATTCTTATGTAAGCTATCTCCTGACAGTACCCAGCAATATCAATTATCAACATTTTTGGGAGGAGTTTAATCACTATTGTTCAAACGTTGATCTACCCTCATGCTTTAAGAGAAATTCGTAAAACATAAATATTGTTCTTTTTTCATTATAAAAATAGCAGATCTTTACAAAATTTTTAACAAAAAAAAGAACCGACTTCAGTTAAACTAAAAAGCCAAAAATAACCCGTTCAAGTACAGATTACATTTGCCTCACCCTTTGAAATCGATCCCAAACCACTCAGTTATTATATTTATATATTAAAGTTAACGTGAGGTTTGGCACCGACTTCAAAGGGTGAGTCAAATGTAATCTGTGCTTGAACGGGTTATTTTTGGCTTTTTAGTTTAACTGAAGTCGGTTCTTTTTTTTTGTTAAAAAATTTTTTTTTCGCTTTTTAGTGATTAGTATAAAATACTTATGGCGGGGTGATCAGGGAGGTCTTGAAGGCATGCATCTCGTTTGAATTATCTCCTAACTCCTAACCGTTGAGGAGTTGTTACCTTCCATCATCAGCTCAGCATTGGAAGATGATGACTACATATGCAAATACTTAAATAGGTTTATAAAATATATGAAAAATATTATTAGTGCCTATAAAATTTCAGGAATTCCTTCGATTCCACATGGATCTCGTCATCCGATCTTCACCAAAATTTTATGGGACCAACCTTGAGATGTCTATTCATAAACCTAAAAAGAATTTTCCAAATCGACTCATAAATGACGGAGTTATGAGGTAACAAACATTTAAAAAAAAAAAAAAAAAAAAAAACATACAACCGAACTGAGAACCCCCTCCTTTTTTTGAAGTCGGTTAAAGAGATAAGTAGTTAATTTCAAAATATGTTGTAGGTAACTACATAAGTAAAGTTGTTCACACTAAAGTAGGTACCACGGGGAGGGGACAGTTCTCAATATGCAACTGCTGTTTGAAGATGGATCCGATGAACTTGTCCTTGAAGAAGAACTCGCAGATATTAAAGTGCATCTCCACAAAGCTGCGGCGGTACTCGTTGCTCAGAAACTCATACACGAACACGTCGATCTGGAATTGTCAAGAACTATTTTTTCCTCCGCTCCATTTGACTGTGCCCTATCAGATATTAACGGTTGATTACGCTTGTCATTAAATTCTTTTGCATTTGCCTCAACTAGAAACATAGGAACGAAAAAGAGATGCTTATCAACGATGATCATTAAGCTATGTCCTGTCAAATATTTTAAATGAGAAAGTTTATGAGGATGTTTGATTGTTATTTACTCAATCTCAAAATTTGGTACAGAGATACTCGGGAAAGGACAAAGAACAAAATTAATTTCGATCACGAAAATGATCCCTTAAAAAGGTGAATATGCTCTATCGTTGACTGGTAGAGAATGCCTTATGGCATTAAGTGCAATTTTTATATAAATAAATAATAGAGGGGTTTAGGGCCAAAGCATCTTCCCGATCCAAAGCTCTCTCATTTGGTGTAAAAGTTATTAATTCATTATCTTCAGCAGTGAGGGAGCGATTAAGAACAGTTTTTGAAAAATTAACATTAAAATTTACTTACTTTTATGCTTTTGTCGAAAGGAACCACTGTCTCAAACATTAACTGGACATAGTGAAGGGGGTCGCGACGGTTTTTGCGTTGAGCATTGAGTTTCACAACCGCAAAGTACTTGGGGTTATACTCGGTGACGTTTGCGCGCTCGAAGTCTACGTAGTATACCTATAACATTGTGTAAATCGTAAATATATATTAGAAGGCCCGGGCACAAATGGTAGCTCATAATTTTTTGTTTGTTATTACAGATACAAATGATATCCCTTAGAAAACAAATGAATTTGTTTTCTAAGGGATTATAATATACACAATAATCTCCAAGACCCTACTTATTGTTAAAAATACTCTTACCAATTCCTTCGCAACTACAAATATTGGCAAGTTGTGGAACAATACCGTAGTAGTTAAAAGTAAAGCGTATAAAATTCCTGTCACCATTGTGAGGAGCCTACAATGCACTACATATTATTGTATGCCTTACCTAGCCTCTGGATTACGCTATTCTATTTATTTCAGATTGTAATCACATTATTACCAATCCAGTGATTCAGATATTGCTGAACAAATAATGGGCCAAGTTCTTGAATTTCGGTAGATACCAGCCGCCATGAAGAAGGATGAAAAGTACAGATACCTTTTCCTGTACATTCATTATTGAAAGTTCATCATTAACATAAAGCCAGATTTCTCACTCGCATGTGCAAGCGAGAGGTCCACCCGAGTTTATCTTTAATCGAAATCTGAAAGAATGTAAAGATTTTTGGGCATTTGTTATTAATTTGCTCTCTCTGCTCTTTCTTGAGTGTACGTAACTATTATTTCACTTTTGGTTGTTAATTCTGGTAATAGGTGACCATATTTAATTAGTGCATCAGTATTAATGTAGATTTTTTATCTTTACCTTTTTATTATTTTTTGTTTGTTTGTTTAGTTTCGCATTTTCGTTTTACGCTGTTACACTGTCCTGAGTACTTTTTGTCTATCATCTAGAAGTCGAAGAACTCTAACCCCTGAGACACAGGTTTCCCACCTAGTTCAGGGCCCTATTCAATAAACATTACAATCCGACAAATTTGTAAAATAGTGACATAATTGTAGAATTGTAAGGTAAAAACTTGTTCAATAAAAGTACAAATTTGTAATTGTACCACTGCTAAAAAATGTTAAAATGTCACACTTGTAAACCCTGTTCAATAAAACTTTACAATTGCAAAAAACGCCTGTCGCTTTCGATGACAATTGTAATTACAAATATGTCATGGTAAGTTACAATTTACAATTAAGTGTAATATTATGTTTTTTAATGACTAAGAATGACGGTAGAATAAAATTCAATTGCTAACTTGTTCGACAAATTGCATTTCAGAGTACGTTCACGTTAATCACAGTTTAATTCCAGTTTTCAGGCCAGCGGACCTCATCACCGAAGAATCTGTTAACAATTGAAGTTGTCACCCGTGTCAGACAGTTGTGTACAGTCGCTTTAGAAATTCCATGCGTACCTATCTGCTATTTATTATATGGTATTGTGAGCCAGAACCCATCCAATTCAAAGCGCACAAAATTAGCTCGGCGGGTGTAAGAGCTGCGTTTCTGTTACTTCCGTGAGCAAGCTTGTTGCTCATTGCATTTATCAAATATTCGACGGTAGTTTTGCTTACTCTAAATTTCTCATTAAATGTAAACTCGGTAACATCAAGATTGAAATTCCTCCTTCTTCGAAATATTCGCCTGCGTCGCACAATTTTCACTACTTGATGATCACGTGAGCATCATATTAGGTTTCGAAAAGCTACGAGTATGTCTAAACTGTATTCAAATTTTTTACACCGGGTGAGTGCGCCTGTCAGAATTTTGTTACAATTCTATAAATATGTAAACTTGTAACTACAAGTATGCGTTTAATAAACTGGTTTTTCTGACAAAATTGTAAATTATTGCCTGTCAAGTGAAAATCTTTATTAAACAGAGATATGTAAAATTGTCGTTACAATCCGACAATTTTGTAAATTTTTCACCATTACAAAATTGTAACTTGTATTTTTTATTGAACAGGATATACATAAAAATGTAAATTGTAATTGTAATTACAAATTGTAAATTGTAAGTTTTATTGAATAGGGCCCAGGGGTCGGAAGTAACCTATTGTATCTGACTCCAATGTACTCGTACTTTGATATTTTTACTTTACCTGCGTAACGATTACTGTTATTATGTACAATAAATTATTATTATTATTATCTCCTTTATTTATTTTAAAGCTTAGATTAGGTTTTTCACAATAAAGTTATGTCAAAAGTAAAATAAAATAAAGAAATTACAAAATATAAATACATTATAAAAACGGATTACCTACAATGACTCTTGGCGAAATAGATTAGGCCATGGATTAAAATATATAAGATCTGCAAATATTTAATTATGTAAATGTAAATTATGTTGTTTTAAATTAATAATGTACCTAATGGCTTCAAAAAATACACTCGAATAATAACATTAATTTAAGTTGTTTAAAATAATATTAAAAACAATAACAACAAGCATGGAACTTTCTGGGCTGGGCAATCAAAGAGTCCACAGCGCGTTTTTAAACAGCGTCGCTGTGAGATCCATATTCTCAGGTTTTATCACTGTAACTTGGCTGGCGCACTCTAGTGTGCGTTGCACGAAAGGTAACCATTAAATTGATATCAGTGAAACTCAGATGAAAAAATGATACAGCAATTTTATAGCGTGGCATTAGGATGAAGTTAAACTAATTTAAAATTGAAACTCTCATTGGGCCATAGACGGAGGAAATGTGAACGCTAGTGCCTACTACTTACAGGCAATTACCCTCCAACAATAAGTTTTGAAACTAATACTAAACTAATGCAGAATAATTATGTCGAGCATTGTGATGGTTTAAATAATTTAACTTTTCTTCAGATAAGGTTGTATTAAACCATACTTTTACTCCAATAATGCTTACTTTCGGATAGGAATGTCAAACTAATATGGAATTTTGTCATTGCAATCCGAGAATAAGCGTTATTTTCGGAATAAAGTTAGTTCTAATTCTGCCTAAGTCGTACACCTCTTGTCAGAGTTGTCGCCGCTGCTTCGATGCCGTATATGGTTCCAGTGTTTTCTTGGTTTGATGATTTAACGCTTTCTTTTGCAATTATCCACTTCTGGCGGTTGAGAGCGTTGCGAGAGCACTCAACAACGGACGATTTGGCCGCTATTTTAAGAATGTTCATCGGGTAGGAGATCAGTCTCTGTACCTTCTTCCATCCACCCGCCCCTGTACTACCAGCCGCTCCACTGATCCCTCGTTTCTCGTGTATCGCCATTGGTCATGTCCTGTCATTTGTAGTAGCGCCGATATTGTTTTCATTCGCTTAAAAATATTCATCAATAAACACGAATCTTATTTTCAGAATAACCGTCATATCAAAAGAAAGTAGAATGAAATATTACCAAATGAATTTTGGAATATTTGAATTATATGCATGCAATGGAATATTATTTATTCAGTCGGGAACGAATGTAATTTCCCGTGAAACTAATAACTCGGTGCACACCGCAAATTATTCACAACCGCAAATTGTAGGTCCGTGCAGTACGAGTTTAATACACGGGAGCCTAATTAGGCATAGGATCTAGTAGCGCAGAATCATCATAATATTATCTCTTATTGTAACGAAAGCAGTACCGCCTGTGCCTATTCTCCTAGAGACTAAAAACGATGACATTTAACCGAAATCTCCTAATTGTTCTCTATGTGTAATTTTAGCAATGTGCTTTGTTCCAAATAATATATGCGATAGTAACTAACTGTTTGGTCACCTTATCCGACATGACGCTTTTATAAGCAATATCATCGAAAGAAATAAAACCAAGAATAAACTACATAAAACAGATAAAAGAGAAGATAATAGTCATGTCGTAGTGGGAAATCAAGTAGTTAGTTGGCTATGGATAGTGATAGATGGAGACACATCAGCTACACAAGAGTTTGACTGTTAAATGTATTTATTTATTTATTTAATCTTTATTGCACAAATGAAAACAAATCGTACAAAAGGCGGACTTAATGCCATTGGGCATTCTCTACCAGTCAACCATCGGGCAAAGCAGATAAGATGTATGATGATGAACTATTAATCAAGAATTAAGGTGTGACAAATCGTTGCTCAAAATGCACTTATGCATCTTAAACGTAGTCAAATATTCTGAAAAAAAAAATGGAATGCGGACGTCACGTGTCTTGTGTTTTTTTACAAATTTGTTGACATCATAAATGGGTCAATCAAGTGTTTGCATATCCCACGCATATACAGCCCTAATATGACTTATTTCAGCTGTGTAAGGGCTGTGTAACTTGTTATACAGCATGGTGTGCTGCTTGGGAGGCCACGATAAAACCGAAGATATTCCTAAATTGTAGATAAAACGCCTCGTATGAGCACCCGTAGTTAATATTTTCTCAAAGTTGCGAATGTTTTTTTCTCCGATTTATAAACGAATCCCCGGTACGGACGTCGCAGGTTTCAGAAGACTCCATTTGTAATGCCCGGCAAACATTTGTTCCCTTCACTCATTCGTGTCTTTTGACACTCCTCACATTAATGCGACTTGTGCGACGACCTGAGATGATAACTAATATATATTTTTATGTATCCGATTTCCTGCAAACGAAAACATTTTGTCGGGAATAGCTGGACATCTAAAGATGGTTATAGTATACTTTTTACCCGACTAAGGTAAAAAAAAAACACACGGACGAAGCAGTATTCTATAACCTTTTTAATGACGCCGAGAAAAATATTTCAAAATAGTTTTGTTAATCAGTGCACCCGGCAATATTACTTATTTTCAGATTTATTCAACAACGTTGAAAGGGCGTGAAACGTCTTAGCCGGATAAGAGTTAGGGTGTAGACACGTGGTGCGTTTTTCTAGAAATTTCCTTCCTCGCATGACTGCATTGTGGAATGAAGTGTCGCTTGCGGTATTTCCGGACCGGTACGACCTTCAAACCTTCTAGAAAAGAGTACTCCCACTTGAAAGGCCGGCAATGCACTTGACTCCTCTGGTATTAGTGGTATTACAGGTGTCTATGGGCGACGGTAATCGCTTTCCTTCAGCCGATTCGTTTGCTCGTTTGACTCCTATGACAGAAAAAAAAATTGGCTGTCTGTAAAGTCGGTTTACGGACGATAATTTTACGTGATATCGTACGCCGGCCAATGAGTGGAAGATAGATAGATGCGTCACAAGCTGAACGCTTAGGCCGATTGTGCCTATCTGTCGCTAGTTCCGGGCCCCCGCTTGCACGCTCGGCTCAGGCGGAACTCGACATTCAGTCATGCTTTTTCGTGCGTGCAGCCGGGATTTATAACACGTTATCACGTCAAAATAACAAAAAGACTAGTAAAAAAATAAAAAACAATGTAGTAGTAACAATGAAGTAAAGAAGGTTCACCCTCTTGATCTTAGTGAAAAGAGCGCGTAACCACGAGCGGGTAAGAGAGCGAGTCATTACTGGCAATAGTTGTTCTCCCATTCGTGGATTGCGCTCGTTGCGCGTGGTCACTGGTCGCTACTCAAATTCCTTTATCCCCAACAACCGCTGATTCTGTGAGCAGTGTCCTGCCCAGTTTGTGTCGAGTTATCTAACTGATTTTTTTTTAATACGCCAGGCAGCAAATAACATGTTTCCTTTCAAAAAGTATTTTAAAAAGGTAAAACCGGCCAAATTAAAGTCGGACTTGTGCTAGAAAATAAGTCCTATTATATTTTGTTGTTATAGTGACTTTAGTAAGTAATATACATTTTTGTAATACCTATATTTGGAGTAGGTAAGCTGTTATGCTATTATATGGTTCATAATTAAAAAGATATTAGGCACAATTTTTAAATTCATAATATACAAAATACACCGGAAAAATACGTATTTTATTATTTATACATAATCACCCTTTTTAGGGTTCCGTACCCAAAGGGTAAAAACGGGACCCTATTACTGAGACTTCGCTGTCCGTCCGTCCGTCCGTCCGTCCGTCCGTCCGTCTGTCACCAAGCTGTATCTCAAGAACGGTGATAGCTAGACACTTGAAATTTTTCACAGATGATGTATTTCTATTGCCGCTATAACAACAAATACTAAAAATTAAATAAAATAAATATTTAAGGGGGGCTCCCATACAACAAACTTGTTATACCTATATATACATATATATAGGTACGGAACCCTTCATGCGCGAGTCGGACTCGCACTTGCCCAATTTTTTTATTCTACACTTCAGATTTAATCACTATTGGGTGATTAAAATATTTATTGTAAATAAAACAAAATTGACACAACAAGAGAGAGAGTATTATTATAAATTCCACAAGTAATATTTACACAATAAACAAATATAGCTAAATCGACCAAACAATGAAAATCTATGCAACAGTGAAAATCCTATTGTCCTAACACGTCCTTTCGAGCGCACGCCTGTCGTCAGAAGAAGGAGGCGCGCTACTTTCCGCTGGTATTTATGCCCTCGCTGCCCGAGGCGCCCTCTAGTGGTGGTCAGCTAACACGGCCTCTCCTGACAGGGCAGCGTCCCGATGCCCTCCTTGGTTGGTCCAGGCTCCAGGTCTGTGGCAGAGTCATCACTTAGGCCTTCGTCACCTGTGGAGCAAAGATACATATGTTATGACAAATATAACAATAAGTATACCAGGGCCGATCGGAAGTTTTAAAGGTTACAAATTAAGAGAAGTTAACTGCACACTCATAGACTGCAACATGTCGCAATAAGATGGTTATCGACCTACGAACGTACAATAAACAACATCATCTACAGTACATAAGGGAAAACGTTACTATGCATATTATGAACTTTTTAACTTTACTTGTAAATTATATTACCTATGAGATTATAAATCGGTGATCAGTGTTATCTATGCACCTTGTCAAATATAAAACTGTTTCGTTACCGCACCAAGACTGAGGTTGTCGCGCGAGCATTAACACCTATCGGAGTCTGTTGGGAGGCCCCATATGTAGGTGCTTACACCCGTCGGAGACATTAGGAGGCCACGGCGGGACTTACACCTGTCAGAGTCTATAGGGAAGCCACGGAAGCACATACGCCCATCTAAGACCTTAGGAGGCCACGGCGGGACTTACACCTGTCGGAGTCTATTGGGAAACAATGTATGTACTTAAACCCATCGGAGACATTAGGAGGCTGCAAGAACTTAAACCCATCGGAGTCTTATATTAAGTGCAGGGTAACGTCACAAAAATTTACACATGACATCTCGCAATTTATTACTCAATAAATGATAAAGCCACAAAATTAGAAATTGGGAAATAAAAGAAAAATGAAAAGTATCATAGTAAATATTTAAGGGGAGAATAAGTAAACATTTTTTTTTTTGGGAAGCATTGGACAGATTTGTTAAGAAGAGTGAGTATATGTCTTACTTTCAAAAAAAGCTGAACAGGTCTCGGGGGTCCACTCTCCGCTCCAGGGCAGCATGTACTCAGCGGCCGCCTGTGTAGTTTTGCCAAAAGAGCCAGCTACGAGTCGCAATTCGTATCGGCTATTTGGCAGAGCGGTAATGACACGATATGGACCCCGTACACCGCTATCAAGCTTATTACTAGCTTGAGACGATTTTTTGACGAAGACCAGGTCGTTGACAGCAAACGGTCGTGGAGCCTTCCTATTTTGGTTAACACGTGCGTCCTGGCTTGCCTGGTTTTGGGTCAAAAGAGCACTAGCCTTTTGCCGCCGCATATCACGCAAAGCTGCCCGATTAGGGGTAGTGCCATCTATCGTCACATCGCGGATAAGGGCATTTATGGCAGGCGTGGTAGTCTCACAGCCGATGAGCAGATTTAAAGGTGAACATTGTGTAGTTTTCTGCTTGTTAGTATTTAGTATCAACTGTAACCTCCAAAGAACGTTGGACCAGGATTCACTTTTGTAATTTACTTCTATTCTAACCATGTTCAAGACTGTCCGACAGTACCTTTCTACTTGGCCGTTTTCTTGATGAGATTCGGGGGTTATAAAATGAATTTTAATACCGAAATTGGATGCCCAATTACCAAAGTCAGTACTGTCGAACATTCTCCCTCTATCACACACAATTAATTGAGGCGTACCAAAAATCGATACTACATTTGTAAATAATCGTATGAGTTCC
Source organism: Apotomis capreana (assembly GCA_947623375.1). Classification (NCBI taxonomy): domain Eukaryota; kingdom Metazoa; phylum Arthropoda; class Insecta; order Lepidoptera; family Tortricidae; genus Apotomis; species Apotomis capreana. The sequence continues at coordinate 28,179,812 of OX392506.1, forward strand.
GCGCTTTCTTGTCTATACATGGCACATAAAAAACAATACTTTGTGAAAGCGTCTACAATTATAAGTATATACTTGTATCCGTTTGATTCGAGCAATGGGCCTAGTAGCTGGGGTGTTAGTGCACGACACCTTGCACTTTGTGACTATGCGCTGAAACTTGGCACAGTCGATCCTTAGGTGGCCTTGAGTGAATTCAGACCGGTAGACGTCGATAGACACCGCGCGTTTAGTGGGGGGGAGGGGGGGAATTTCGACGCTGCCACGCTTTAATTTATGCAACTTTTCTCTAAAACTATACATAATATGTCATGTGATATATCATTTTCGGATAAATAAAGGATAAGGAATCTATTTTTTGGACAAAAATAATGCACTTTCTAACTAAAAAAAATTAAAAAAGTAGAAAAAAGTGAAAAACGTTATATGTGTTTTTTTATATATTTGCCAATTATTTTAAAAGTATAACAGTAATCTCAAAACAAAAAATATAGTCGTGAAGCTAAACTTATGTAATTTCTAAAAATATATAGTTTATTATATATATCTGTTCATACAAGGGAGATAATAAATATTATCAAGCGTAAGTCAGGGCGATCTCAATGCATGATCGTCCGTGAAGTAGGGTTTAGGTACTGTGTTAAGCAACATTTCTCTAAAACTATACATAATATGGCATGTCATTTATAATTTTCGGTTAAATGAAGGATGAGAAATCTATTTTTTTAACAAAAAGAATGCACTTATTTAACAAAAAAGGTACTAAAAAGTGGGCTAAACTGAAAAATTACATTTGTTTTTTTTACATAATTTCCAATCATTTTAAAAGTATAACAGAAATCTCATAATAAAAAATGTAAACATAAAGCTAAACTTATGTAGTTTCTAAAAATATATAGTTTACTATATATATCTGTTGATACATGGGAGATAATAAATAATATCAAGCGTAAGTCAGGGCGATCTCAATGCATGATCGTCCGTGAAGTAGGGTTTAGGTACTGTGTTAAGCAACATTTCTCTAAAACTATACATAATAGGGATGTGATTTATAATATTCGGTTATATGAAGGATGATGAATCTATTTTTTTTAACAAAAATAATGCACTTTTTTAACAAAAAAGATATTAAAAGTGGGCTATAGGTACGGCACTCATTCACTGACGTACGCGAAGCTGATCTGAAATAATAATTATGATATACAATATTCTGGTTTTAGTTTTGAGATCCTATTATATTTATTACTAGCTGTTGCCCGCGACTTCGTCCGCGTGGAATCTTATCTTGAACAGTTTACATCTTTATTATATTATTTTCAGATCTAAACAATGTTGAAATTACTTTTCTTTTTTTGCAAGTTGATGATTTTGATGTTGGTTACTGTAATTCAACAAAAAATAAATAATAATAAATATTGAAGTGCTGCTCCCATACAATAAACGTGTTTTTTTTTGCCATTTTATACGTAATGGTACCGAACTTCGTACGCGAGTTCGACTCGCTCTTGGCCTCTTTTAAGTTTTTTTTTCGGCTAAATTGCTCTAATTACGCGGAATCATTATGAACTCAGGTTTCAAGTCCCGCGCTCAAAATAAATATTTGATATTCAAACAAATTTTCAACCCCTTTTTCACCACCTTCTGGGCTGAATTTTCAAAAACGAATTCACTTTTCTTGTATTCTGATAATATGCCCTTATACAAAGTTTCAAGTCCTGCGCTCAAAAAAATGTTTGATCTCAATACAAACTATCAACCTCCTTTTTACCGCCTCAGGGGTTGAATTTTCAACAACGCTGAAATCACTTTTTTTGATTTCTAATTATATGCCTTTATACAAAGTTTCAAGTCCGGCGCTCAAAAAAAGGTTTGATCTCCATTCCATTCCAAACATTCAACCCCTTTTTAGGGTTCCGTACCCAAAGGGTAAAAACGGGACCCTATTACTGAGACTTCGCTGTCCGTCCGTCCGTCCGTCCGTCTGTCACCAGGCTGTATCTCAAGAACGGTGATAGCTAGACAGTTGAAATTTTCACAGATGATGTATTTCTATTGCCGCTATAACAACAAATACTAAAAATAAAATAAAATAAATATTTAAGGGGGGCTCCTATACAACAAACTTGTTATAGATATATATATAGGTACGGAACCCTTCATGCGCGAGTCGGACTCGCACTTGCCCAATTTTTCACCATCTTCAGGGCTACATATATTTTCAAAAACGCTGAATCAGTTTTTTTTGTATTCTAATAATACGCCTCAAAATTTTTTAATCTTCAAACTACCTTTCAACCCCTTTTCACCACCTTCAGGGCTGAATTTTCAAAAATGCTGAAATTTCTTTTCTTGTATTCTAATTATATGCACTAATACAAAGTTTAAAGTCCCGCGTCAAGAAAAAGGTTTGATCTCCATTCAAAGTTTCAACCCCTTATTTACCAGTTTCAGGGATGAATTTTCAAAAACACTTAAATCAGTTTTCTTTTATTTTATTTTAATACCTATTTACAAAGTTTCAAGTTCCTAGCTTAAAATTAAAATTGAACCCCGAGACAAAGTTTCATCCCCCTTTTAACCCTCTTAGAGGTTGAATTTATAATGACGTTAAATTAATGTTCTTTTGTTATTATTATATATGCCTTAGTCAAAGAATGTGTAATGGAATCAAACTTTCAACCCTTTTTAACCATTTTAGGGGACGAATTATTGAAAACGCTGAAATTACTTTCCTTGTATTTTAATTATATGCCTTTATACAAAGTTTAAAGTCCCACGCTCAAGAAAAGGTTTGATCTCCATACAAACTTTCAACCCCCTTTTTACCACCTAAGAGGATAAATTTTTAAAAACGCTGAAATCACTTTTGTTCCATTTTATTTGCATAACTTTTTACGAAGTTTAAAGTTCCTAGCTTAAAATTAAATTTGAACCCCAAGACGAAGATTCATCCCCCTTTTAACCCCCTTAGAGGTTGAATCTTTGATGACGTTAAATTAATGTTATTTTGTTATTATTGTATATGCCTTAATAAGAAGTTTCAAGGAATTTGTAATGGATTCACACTTTCAACCCCTTTTTAACCCTTTTAGCGGACGAATTTTCGAAGACGCTGAAATAACTTTTCTTGTATTCTAATAGTATGCCTTTACACAAAGATTCAAGTCCCGCGCTCAAAAAAATACTTGATCTCCATACAAACTTTAAACCCCTTTTTACCCTTTTAGGGGTCGAATTTTTGAAAACGCTGAAATGACTTTTCTTGTATTCTAATAGTATGCTTTTACACAAAGATTCAAGTCCCGCGCTCAAAAAAATACTTGATCTCCATACAAACTTTCAACCCCTTTTTTACCACCTTAGGGGATGAATTTTCAAAAACGCTGAAATCAGTTTTCTTTTATTTTATTTTAATATCTTCTAACAAAGTTTCAAGTTCCTAGCTTTAAAAAAAACTTGTATCCCATACAAACTTTGCACCCCTTTTTAACACCCTTAGGGATTAAATTTTTCAAAATCGCTTCTTATCTCTAGCCCACGTTATAAAAGTAACCTACTGTGCAAAAATCAACTCTCTAACATTGGTAGTTTCGGCTGTGCGTTGATGAGTCAGTCAGGACTTCTTCTTTTATATATATAGATTTTCAAAAGCAGAAAAACTGACCTATCATATAATGTTACGACATATTTTGTGATAACAGCTATTACCTCCGCAATACGGCCCTCGATTGCTGACTCGAAACCTACAGTTAGGTCTGGAATATATGTATAAGATAGATAAGATTTTTTTTATTGCACAATTAACAATAAACAAATTACATATTTATACTATATGAAGGAATCGCAACCAACACGAAGACACAAAAAACCAGCTCGTTCGCGCACTTGTATTCCCCATATTCCTGTACGCCGCAGAAACGTCGACCCTGCAGGAAGTTGAGGAGAAGAAGATAGGCGCCCTAGAGATGTGGTGTTGGACGAGAATGCTTGGAGTGTTATGGACTGAATTCCGTACCAACGATTCTATACTTCGAAAACTTGGCATCAAGCAGCGTTTATCGTCTTTAGTACAGTATCGTACCACCTTCTTTGGCTACGTATGCCGCCGGGGGGCGGAGGCTATTGAGCGCTTCTGGTCCACGGAAAGGTTGAGGGTACCAGGCCACGAAGAAGATCACCTATGTTATGGACAAACTAAATAAAAGCTGCAATAAATGCATCATCGTTACTACACGAATGCACGAAGAACGCGGCTATCAGGTAAGAATGGCGGCGTGTTGTGAAGCCTATCACCAATATCTGAAATGATGACCACGACCACTCTGCCGAGAGTGAAACCAACGAAGAAGAAAGAGGTCATGGAGGGAAGGTTTCCCAAGCTTCAAAAGCACTTCTCTTTCCTTTACCATTGAACCAAGATACCGTATCACATCCTGTGAATGCGTGAAAGAGGGTATCTTAATACTCTTGCTCTCTGTGGCCCTGTAAATAAACAAATCTGTATAAAACACCTGTATTTTCTTAATTTACTATGACCAGATATATCATTTTTACCTATCGTGGTGGCGATATCATGATAGCACAGATATTGGTGATGTTATCTTGTTCCTATATGCACCCAAAGTTCCTCAAGCTGAGGTAAAGCTTGCATTGCTTGTAACTGTCAGTACCAACACATCAGTATCCACAGTACGAGTATCATGAGTCGTGAGGCCTCGATCATAGTAAATTAAGAAAATACGGGTGTTATATACATATTTGTTTATTTACAGGGCCACACAGAGCAAGAGTATTAAGATACCCTCTTTCACGCATTCACAGGATGTGATACGGTATCTTGGTTCAATGGTAAAGGAAAGAGAAGTGATTTTCAAGCATGTATTATAAATCGGGCTTGCAGGCAGTAGCTTTGAAGAGAAACTCAAACTCAGAATATAATTGGATTTATTCCAGTAGTAATTACGACCATTACAGCACTTTTTAGGACAACTCACAACTATCACAACCGTTGTCGTTTACGACTCAGGCAAGAATGGCCGCCTGGAGCCCAGCTCCTAGGCCAACCGATCGTCATTATGGCGGGAACATGCAGCTCCCCGATTGGCTCGCGTCATCGCGTGATATTCGTGACGCGGTCCAATCGTTGAGCGTTGTCTGTTTTCCCGCCACAATTTTTACCAATAGAATACATACAGTGTTGTCATATACTTGAACGTTAAATATTACTAGGATAAACCATAGACTAGAAACATTAATTTTATACAAAAATTGGCAAAATAAAACATTATAATTAAACAATCAAAACATTATATAGTAAATTCACGATAAATCAGAGTAAAATTAAAATAACCTAACAATCGTCCGTCCTGACATCGTGTGCGTCCCCGCACACGACAACAGGTGGTAACCTAACAATCGGGTATCATCATGGCCAACCTACGTAAGTTATAGCTAATTAAGTACTTAAGTTTTAAATGTGTAATACCTATGTATTTTAATTTAAATGTAAAGTATCAAATTTACTATACTTTTAATTATTCCAAACATACTTACTTAGCTAAAATTGGTAGATGCAAAAAATGAAGTTATAATAAGATATGAATTAAATATTAAAGTTTGATAGCGACTCTAAAACAAAACAATTAACTTCCAAGGCAATTCATATTACGACAAGTTACATTCAATTGGATTATGTAGACTACAAAAAGCAAAACAATTAACAGCAATCGATTTGCTGAAATTAAGACTACTTAGTGAACACGAACGATTGATTTGTTGAGTTAACGAACATCAAAATAAAGTCACGACCGATCGATTATATCGTGACAGAATTTGTTGTAATCGAAAGAGTATTCTGAACGATCGATTAATCAGAATACCTTAATCCCTGAACGATCGATTAATCAGGGTGCCCTATCCTCCTGAACGATCGATTAATCAGGATGCCTCGCGACGCCAGTCCGAGCCGATCGATTAATGCTCGTAGTGGCAGCCGAAGGACTTGCTTTGACAATCGTTGCACCAAGCCGCGAACCGATCGATTCTCGCGTACTTGTTCTTAATCCCTGAACGATCGATTAATCAGGGTGCCCTATCCTCCTGAACGATCGATTAATCAGGATGCCTAGCGACGCCAGTCCGAGCCGATCGATTAATGCTCGTAGTGGCAGCCGAAGGACTTGCTTTGACACTCGTTGCACCAAGCCGCGAACCGATCGATTCTCGCGTACTTGTTCTGTAACAACGAAAAACAATCTGTAGTAACTGTAACTTAATTCGTTACAGCTAGAAAGAAAACAACTCCACATTATACTATATATCGTTGCCATTATCATTATCAGACTCAAGACTCTCATCCACATCATTTTCCTTAACTTCTAGAGCAGTTACATGAATCCACGGTTTCATGCGGTCTGCGGCAACGGTTGTTGATCGTCTATTTTCGGTATTGACTAACCCTGGTATTGGCGCTACGATATACCGGTCGTTGCCCAAAACTTTGCTTACGCGGTATGGCCCTATATAGGAGGGCATTAATTTTTGAACTTTCCCCGTTGTTACTAAAGCAAGTCTTTGTTATTTTAACGAGTTCTCCTTCGCTGTAAACTCGGGAGGGTTTCCTATCTACGTCATATCTATCTTTTTGCTTGATTTGCTCACATCTATCCCAGTCTTAACACTATGGCGTATGTCAGAAACGCCTCTATCTTCACGAGTAACTGCCGTAGCGTCATTAATTAAATTGAATGAAGCATTGGGTTAAATTCGCCGTTCATAGGGGTTCCAAACATCACCTCTGATGGTGTCCTCCCTATGGTTTTCTGAACAGTGTTGTTCAAACCCCATTGAACGCGTCCTAAATGACTATCCCAACTCTTTTCCCCATGCTTTATGCTTAGCGCCTTTAAAGAGTCAAGAATTGTGCGGTTGTACCGTTCCACCTGCCCATTTGATCTAGGGCTAGCAACTTCATTTAAAACATGTTTCCACCTGCCCATTTGATCTAGGGCTAGCAACTGCATTTAAAACATGTTTTATTCCTTTATCAAGGCAGAATCGTTTAAACATATGAGAGGTGAAACAGCTACCACGGTCGCTGATAAGCCGATCAGGATTTCGAAATATACTGAAGATATCTTCGAGAGCCCTTATTACGTTTTGGCTGTTGGTGTTTCTGACAGGTTTGAGAAAACAAAATTTAGTAAAACCGTCTACAATCACTAAGAGGTGAGTAAAACCCCTAACGGATTTCACAAAGGGTCCAAGGTGGTCCAAATGAAGGGCATGGAATGGAATCTCCTCTTTTGTGATGGGGTGTAATAATCATTCGCGACTACTAGAATTGTTCCTTGCGTAGGCACATTCAATACAGGCGCCTACGTACTTCTTGACGAATCTGGACATTTTTGGGAACCAATAGTTACTTCTGATACGTTCCAGAGTTTTCTCAACCCCAAAATGTCCAATGTCGTCGTGATTGAGTTTACACACTTGCCACCTTGCCCCCTTTGGGTACTACCCACCTGAGTTTTGTCTTATTTTCATTCAAGCAGCGAAACAATTTGTTGTCTTTAAAAACATAATTTTCTTTAATATATTTTAGTCCTTTTTCGTCTAAATCACTCTTTAAAATATTTACTATCCTACAAAGCTCTGTGTCACCTAACTGAAGAGTATGAAGCCAATCCTCGCTGCTAATAGACATGACTACCGGAAACTGGTCCTCGAGTGATTCTGCTGGTTCAACTGGATTTCGAGACAACGCATCGACGTGGCTCATTTTAACCCCAGGCCTATACTCGACAGAACAGTTGAATTCTTGTAAAGTCAAACACCATCGTGCTATTCTTGGGATCAAATCGCGCTTTGAAAAAGTGGAACGCAATGCACTACAATCGGTAATGATTTTGATTTCCTTCCCTAGCAAATATACCCTAAACTTTCGAAGTGAACAAACCACCGCGAGGGTTTCTAGTTCGTAAGAGTGAAAGTTTTTCTCCTCCGGGGAGGTTTGCCGGCTGTAAAATGCCACAGGGTGAAAGTTCTCACTGCCCCGCGCTCGCTGCAAAAGGATTCCACCGATTCCTATCCTGCTCGCGTCAGTGTGCAACTCCAATTCAGCCGTGGGGTCATATATCGCAAGGACAGGCCTATCAACCAGAATAGACTTCAAGTTCTCGAATGCCCGCTCCTGATCATCGCTCCACTGCCAGACTGCATCCTTTTTCCGTTCGTGATGTGACAACCTGTATGGGCGATAAACAACTGGCCGCTGACTATTAAGTACTATACTCATTTCGGTGACGCTCGTACAACCTAGATCTTTCAAAGAGAAGGCAAAGCAATGTTGATATTTGCCTAACAAATTCAATAGCCTCCGCCTAACATCCTCTGGTACCCCTTCACCCACGCGCACCTGACTTTCATCGAATGCTTGACTGATATTTGACTCTACAAAAGTTTCATCAACCACCCGATTCACAACGTCGACTCTCTCAGCTCGGCAGAAGACTAGTTTCGATGGGATGTTGCAAGACTCTGAACCAGGCACAACCAATACATTAATCAGTCCCTTTATAGACCGATAAAGTCCTCCGCTGATGTAGTACTGGTCGTTCGGCTTTCCTGCTACACTACTTTTGACCAGCACGTTACCATCAAAAACAGTTTGAGTTTTCACCCTAATAGAGGCAGCACCAAAGATTTTAATAGTACTGGTGGGCGAAAACATCAATAAGCAGTCACAGTCTTCAACTAGTTCGGAACTAGGCAACTCATTCCCTATATTAAAGAATCTCAATGTATTATTATCTTTATAGACTGATATATGTGATTGCTCAGTGAATGTTTGTCCCATCGGCACGGGAACTTCTAGCAAATGGTCATTGACTACTTTACAAGCTACCTTGGCCTCCACCCCGTCGACACTCAAAAATGAAATGATGAAATGAAATGAAATGATTAATGAAATATCAAGAGTTACATTTCCAAGTGACTCGACTAAACTGTTGCCAAATCCTTTCATAAATGTGGGGACGTTATCGTGAAGCAGACCTAATTTCCTCGCCGAGGATTGTCTAATGAGGGTAACGTCACTTCCAAAATCGATAAAAGCTTTTAACTCAGTGTTATTAACCTTAATATCCTTCAAAAATTTGGAACCCGGTTTGTTGCCTGTAACTGTATTGTGGCTATCTATAAAGTCAATTCTCATAGTTCTCTGCACTGCACCTTTAGTGATCGCCTATCCTTTGTCATCTGACTTAAAACACTTTTCCGCTACGTGGCCAACCTTATAGCAACGCGTGCATTTAAGCAGTGGTTTAGGGCAGTGCAAGAAACTATGGCCCTTCTCTTTACAATTGTAACACCCAGTAATAGGATTAGACCTGATACCAGGTTTAGGACTCGCTGTGTTCGGAACAACTGAACTATCGGCATTCCTATTCCTGAAATGCGGATGGTCGTGATTAGATTGATTGTAATCCCTATTGCTAATCAAATACTGCAACAGTTGATCGGGATGCGTGCAACGGAGTGCCAAAGCCCCCGATTTTAGAGTCTTATCTGTTATACCATGTATTATGCACTCGGCTGCGCGGGTTCCAACTATTTCGCATTGGTTCACTAGACTTAACTTTTCATAGTAGTACACCTCTATTGATTCGCCGTACCTACTTTTCCGCCTTATGTCTTCCAAGGTCTGGCCATAGTTCTGTTCACATGGAAAGGCACTTAATAGTTTAGTTTGCCATTCCGGCCAAGTAAATAAAATAGTGTTCAGACTTTCGTACCATGTCTTGGCCAGACCTTGCAACTTTTGCATAGCAAAATGAGTGGTGGTTCTCTCATCCCACCCGTACACTGAAGCGCACTCGTTAACCTTTTTCAACCAGACATCCATTCGCTGGTTCCTGGAAGAAGGATCAAAGTTTGGTAATATATTTTTATGGTCGATCTTCTGTAATGGCAGTTGTGCGCTTTGGTTCACGGGTGGTAATGCTAGACTAGACCATCTCTCAAATTTTTAAACAAGTCACATAAATCATTTTTCGATAAAGAAGGGCTACGTGACCTTTCAATCCGGTGTCGGCTGTCGCGCTGCCGTGATCCTTGCTCAGCCCGTCGCTCTGCACGCAGCTCAGCATCCCGGCGCCTTGTTGCCTCGGAGGTGCTACGTTGACTGCTGCGGCCGTGGGGCTCGTTGGTGCGTCGCGCAGAATCGCGCAGGTATTCCGCAGCGCACACGCGATCGCGTTCACGGCGAACTTCTTCCTCCAGCATCCGTAGTCGCTCACGTCCCAGCTCGATGTCCGACTCCGGAGGACGGCGGCTTGCGCTTGAACCTCGCAGGCGACTACGGCTCCGCGTGGTCGAGTTCACGTCTCTCGGTCTCGGAGTCGAAAAGCCTTCGTCGCTCCGAATGCTCCGACATAGTCTGAAATCTCACGTCCAAAGAATTTAGAACCTTAAAATAATATTTAAAAAGTTATTGAACGGGCCAGCTACCAGCACAAAGCGTGGATAGAAAGTAATCTGCTCCTTAGTTACTTACGAGTGGTTTACAACGAAACAATAAAGTGATTTGATAAATATCTACAAATAAATATTAAATAAACTGTGCAAAATTATTATTTTCCAGTACCCGCTACTTAAACGTACAGATAATTCATGTAACAAGGGAAACTGACAAGCAAACATCGTTACAAAATGAATAAAGATTAGGGATCTAGAGAGGCTACAGCTAGACAAATTGGAATAATTATACAACTTACTTGGATAGTCAACTGCAGCATAGAATACTGTGCTTATTTAAGCAGACGCTGCTGGCGCCTACCCTAACTAGGCATAAACATGAAACAAGACTATTGTCTGGGATTCGAACCCATTTGTATTATTTTATCTAAAATATTAAACCACTGATCCAGTCACCGCATACAATAGTGACAATATCGAAATTTACTAGCCAAACATGCTTAACTGGTAAAAATAAATCTACCCACTATAATGTTAAATTTAAAGAGCAATCATTGATAATTATAAGATTAAGAATGCTATGACAATGAAAGAATGGTGACCATCGACCGTACTTAAACAGGGACGATCTAGAATTATAACGTTAGTAAAAATATGACTATTTTTTCTGTTTTAGTTCACTTAGCACTGAGAAAACTTACGAATTTGGGCGTGTACTTACGTTTTACTTGTTCTTGTCACTTCTGAATTATTATAAATCGGGCTTGCAGGCAGTAGCTTTGAAGAGAAACTCAAACTCAGAATATAATTGGATTTATTCCAGTAGTAATTACGACCATTACAGCACTTTTTAGGACAACTCACAACTATCACAACCGTTGTCGTTTACGACTCAGGCAAGAATGGCCGCCTGGAGCCCAGCTCCTAGGCCAACCGATCGTCATTATGGCGGGAACATGCAGCTCCCCGATTGGCTCGCGTCATCGCGTGATATTCGTGACGCGGTCCAATCGTTGAGCGTTGTCTGTTTTCCCGCCACAATTTTTACCAATAGAATACATACAGTGTTGTCATATACTTGAACGTTAAATATTACTAGGATAAACCATAGACTAGAAACATTAATTTTATACAAAAATTGGCAAAATAAAACATTATAATTAAACAATCAAAACATTATATAGTAAATTCACGATAAATCAGAGTAAAATTAAAATAACCTAACACATGGAAGCCTTTCCTGACGTACTGTAGGTTTCGAGTTATTGATCAAGCGATGCATTGAGGAGGTAATGGCTTCCATCGAAAAATAGGTCTTAACATCATATGATAGGCCAGTTTTTCTGCTTTTGAAACTGATATAATAGAATAATAGGATCTCAAAACTTAAAAAAGAATATTGTATATCATACTTATTATTTCAGATCAGCTTCATGTACTTCGGTGAATGAGCCCATATGTATATTTTTACCAAGATAGACCAGCAGATAGAACACCTCCCACCGACCAAAGCCACTTTGTATCAGCATTTATCAAGAGGTGGGGGTTTGGGTGTCAGTTATCACGCACTTGGGGTAACTACTTGGGTTGGACGAAGGTCAAGAACAACTGGGAGCCTACATGGACAGACTTGCAATAAATTAATTTCAATGGCGTTGTTTCATTCTAAATACTTAGACATAAACAATACAATATATGCACTTTTTGTGTGTCTAAAACATTAACTAAACCCTACGTCACGGACGATCATGCATTGAGATCACCCTGACCTACGCTCAATATTATTTATTATCTCCCATGTATCAACAGATGTGTATAATAAACTATATATTTTTAGAAACTAAATAAGTTTAACTGTATGTTTATATTATTTGTTTTGAGATTTCTGTTATACTTTTAAAATGATTGGAAAGTATGTAAAAAACACAAATATCATTTTTCAGTTTAGCCCACTTTTTAATATGTTTTGTTAAAAAGTGCATTATTTTTGTTAAAAAAATAGATTCTTCATCCTTCATTTAACCGAAAATTATAAATCACCCGCCCTATTATGTATAGTTGTAGAGAAATGTTGCTTAACACAGTACCTAAACCCTACTTCACGGACGATCATGCATTGAGATCGCCCTGACTTACGCTTGATATTATTTATTATCTCCCATGGATCAACAGATATATATAATAAACTATATATTTTTAAAAACTGCATAAGTTTAGCTTTACGATTATATTTTTTGTTTTGAGATTACTGTTATATTTTTAAAATAATTGGCAAATATATAAAAAAACACAAATTACGTTTTTCAGTTTTTTCTACTTTTTCAATGTTTTTTGTTAAAAAGTGCATTACTTTTGTCAAAAAATTAGATTGCTCATCTTTAATTTATCCGAAAATGATACATCACATGCCATATTATGTATAGTTTTAGAGAAATGTTGCATTAAGTAAAGCGCGGCAGCGTCGAACTTCCCCCCCTCCCCCCCACTAAACGCGCGGTGGTTCTTGACGTCTACCGGTCTGAATTCACTCAAGGCCACCTAAGGATCAACTGTGCCAAGTTTCAGCGCATAGTCACAAAGTGCAAGGTTCCCATACCACAGCGTGCATTATCAACCCAGCTATAGGACGTCAGCGTGTACTGTATTAAATGGACTTGCGGATTTAGTCCATGAAACAATGGATTGCAGAGGGGCCCTAGGCACCCGTTTCTGTGTTAAGCACACTACACAATGGGCGATGTATTTCTTGACGAATTGGCGCATATTAGGGAACCAAAAATGCTTCAATATTAAATCAATTACTTTGTCATTATTAATATGCCCATGTTCGTCATGAAATACACGCATCAAACTTAATCTAAAGCCCTTCGGTACATAACACAATAATCTTGGCTGCTCGCCCACAGGGCTGTACTTGTAGTACAGTAAATTATTTTTCTTTACATATCGTGAACTATCCAATTGACCCTGATCTAACATTTCGATTAACGAAATTGTTTCGTCATCGGCGGCCTGGGCTACCTGAGCCCAGTTCCGAGGTTGCTGTACAGTACACAGATTAACAGGGTTACGGCTGAGATAGTCCGCGTGAGGCATAAATTGACCTTTTCTGTATTCGAGTGTGAAATCAAAGTCTTGTAAGTACATCCACCAGCGAGCCACCCTAGGAAGGAGATCCTTTTTGCGCTGAGTCATTTTTAAGGCGTTGCAATCGGTAATAACTTTGAAATGTTTACCTACTAGGTACTGCCGAAAATGTTGCAATGCCTTAACAACAGCGAGGGTCTCCAGTTCGTAGGAGTGGTATCTAGCTTCAGCGCCTACAGTAACTTTGCTATAAAATGCTACCGCGTGTTTACGCCCATCTTTGCCCGTCTGCATCAATACCGCCCCATAACCTAACGAGCTTGCATCTGTATGGACCTCGGTAGATAACGACTGGTCGAAAATTAACAATGCGGGTTCGCTAGTCAAGACAGTAATTATATCCTGTCTTGCTCGCTCCTGTTCATCTCCCCAATGAAAAGTTACATTTTTACGAGTCAATGATGCAATGGGGGCTACTTTGGTGGCGTATCCTGGGATATACCTTCTAAAATATCCGGCCAGGCCGAGAAACTGCCTCACTTGTTTAACAGTTTTAGGAACTGGAGACTTCACTAATGCAGTTATTTTTTGAACGCTCGGCCGGACCTGACCGTTACTAATTGTCCTCCCAAGATACTCCACTTCGGCAGTCAGGAAAGCACACTTGCGTAAATTTATAGAAAATCCCGCTTTTGTCAAAGTTTCGAGGACAGAGTCGAGCAAAGACAAGCCCTCTTCCACAGTGTCGCTTAGCAACATGACGTCATCAATGTATACGAGAACTTTACCTGCATCAATGAAAGACCTCAATGTATCGGATATGATTCGCTGGTAAACAACAGGTGCATTTGAGAGCCCATACGGCATTTTGAGATATTCATATTGCCCCTCTGGCGTCACAAATGCGGTACAATGTACCGAATCTTCATTAATTTTGATTTGATGGAAACCTGTTACCATATCCAATGCAGTGAAGTATTTACATCTCCCTAGCCTATCTATGTGGTCTTCGATTAAAGGAAGAGGGTACCGGTCTTTTATGGTGATGTTATTTAGTGCGCGATAATCCACGACCATTCTATCTGATCCGTCCTTTTTTTTTACGAGCAAAATCGGACTCGCGTACGAAGATTCTGATTCACGAATTATACCCTTTTCCTTTAAGTCGTTGACAATTTCACGCACGCGTAGCTTTTCATCATGTGATAGCTTGTATGGACGGTAATGTATAGGTTCCTCGCTAGTAAGACGAATGTGCATCTCGCCAGTTTTAACCGTAGTAGTGGCTGTGCCACTGAGAAAGTACTCCGAGTACCTTTTTAACACAGATGACAATCGCGCTTTTTCGTCTCCACAGAGCGGCGTATTAATCGAGTCGAGCTGCACATTCGGTTCACTATGAGTCACGGTGTTTACATCCAGACTGGTTCTAATTATTCGCTGAGAATCGCCTGTTCGAATATACGCAATACCCTCCCTGTTAAGTACGTCAGTGCCTATAAGCACTGGTGCATTGAGATAATCGCGGGGCACAACGTAAAGATCTACTTCCAATGTAACATCGCTAAATTGGATAGGCAAGGTGACGAATCCATCAGAACGCATTTCTACCCCACCTAATGCGCGTAATATTTGTACTTTCGGGTTAGTACGGCAAGAAAAGTGTTTTACGAGCTCACTTGATATTAAAGAAATGCTTGAACCGCTATCAATAAGCACGTCGGTAGGTACACCGCTAATTACTGCTGATATGATGTCACTTTTTGAATGGTCACAAGTTATCTCGCGGCAAAAGTTCACGTTTGCTTTATTTCGCGTTTCAGAACGTTCCTTCGCAAAACACTTCTCTTCGAGGTGACCTATTTTTTTGCAAAATGTACACACTATTTTTGAGGCGAATTTACTCGTGGGTATGGGGGTAGTCTCAGATTTAGTTTCATTTGTACTACTATTTTTAGATTCAGTTTTGTGACGTTTCGGGCAAGAGTGTGCTTTGTGTCCATATTGGTTGCAATTATAACATCGTGTCTGTGCATGTGTACTTGTACCAGGCCGCTTGCGGTCGCGTCTATTGTCCGATGAATCATTAGCTAACCGGTTAGCGCGTGTCGGTGTAGATGCAGGTATTCGTACACTTGCACTAGAACGATGGGGTTTTGCATAGATTGATAGGAACTCCACGATTGTTTCCGGCGTCAATTTTGCATTGGTAGCAGCCGCACGTATTTGTGGATCTTTTATACCGCGTACTATTATAGCGCATAACAAGTCATCGCTTAACCCCTTTACGATACGTAGCCGTAATAAAGATTTTCGCGCGAAATCAGCATACGTGGAGTACCCATCAGAATCCTTGCACATGACGTCATAAAGGATGTTCGCAACGTCAATGCGGCGTGGACAAAGGGATTTCAGTTCTAATTTAAAATTAGACCAAGTACGATCGTTACTAGACCACTCGCGCAACCAGGAGCGTGCATCACCCTTAAGAGATAACCCCACGCGTGCTAAGCACTCCTTTTCATCCCACTGGTTTTGCGAGCGGGCACGATCCACTTCGTCACACCACGCATAGGCGTCATGAATACTGGGATCAAAATCTGAGACATAATAGTGGTTTGATCTCACCGGGTTAATAGATTTTAAGGCGTCAATGAGACGCTCCGTGATGTCCGTTGAAGCCATCCCTGGTGCGTTACTGGTACCCATAGTGCTTGAATCTGAAGGCACGCTGTCCCCACGTGGCACGCTGTCCCGACTTGGCACGCTGTCCCCATGTGGCACGCTTGCCGCGCCAGACGGCGCTGCCGCAGGAGCTTCAGAGGGTGGCGTGACCCCGTCCTCCTCGTGCACACTGTCGGCGCGAGCAGACAGAGTCTCCTCGCTGGCAGGTGGTGTGCTGACTCGCTGCTCCAGTGTAGCGAGGCGGTTGAGGATAGCCTCCATGGTTGCTTCTATTCGAGCTGTAGAGGAAAAGGATGGCGGAGGCGGGCGCTCTCGCGGTACTCGTTTTCTACTACTCGACATTACTACTTTAATAACGCGAAATCAGAAATAAAATAGAGGCAATGGCTTTCTATCCCAGTTCTGATATTGGGTGATTAAAATATTTATTGTAAATAAAACAAAATTGACACAACAAGAGAGAGAGTATTATTATAAATTCCACAAGTAATATTTACACAATAAACAAATATAGCTAAATCGACCAAACAATGAAAATCTATGCAACAGTGAAAATCCTATTGTCCTAACACGTCCTTTCGAGCGCACGCCTGTCGTCAGAAGAAGGAGGCGCGCTACTTTCCGCTGGTATTTATGCCCTCGCTGCCCGAGGCGCCCTCTAGTGGTGGTCAGCTAACATCACTATAAATACTGCCTTTTCTATTTCATCTACTCGTAATATTATGAAGTAGAATTAGGTGTGTAACATTTTATCCAATCATGCCAACTAGTGGAATTGAGTTTATACCCTCGGTCCAGATCGGTTGCAGTTATTTGACGCATACCATTGATGTTCGATTTGGTAACAAACACATTACATGCTTTCCCTTTTATCATTGTATTCTTTAATTACTTTTATGTGCCATAAAGTGTTTAGATACATACGTCTCGTAAAGCACAGCGGAGTGGTAGTACAACAGCCTGGACACAATGGGTACGGCGCAATTATTGCTTTAATGCCGAGTTACGAGAGCCCGTAAAGGCGCGTCTAATGGCTTGGTACGTTATTTGTATGAAAAAGGGACGTGAACCCGATATTGGACTAAATATGAGGGTACAACCCGTTGAAAAACATGCTGGAAAAACATTTCCTCACGTGTGCGGAAATGTTGTCCTTAAGTTCTTGAAAATACACAGTGAACTGCATTTGGGTTCAATCGAGCGCTGGAAATGTATTTTTAATACAATGTTTCCTGACCAAATATCACCTACCCAGGTTGAAGAGACATATTTTTAGGTATGATGACTAATTGTATGTAAGTATCAAGACTAATTAGCGTTTAGTCGCATTTTCACTCGCGTTACCGAGAATGACGTATCTAACATTTTAGTCCGATATATGACATTGACATTGAAATTCGTGCAATATTTTACATTCTAAACATTGAATATTGAAACCTCATCATATTCTGCATTCATAAAATAATTGTTTTATATACGTAACTCAAAGGGCAACGGCGACGACCAGTGCTACACGTGCCTCGAACAACCGATGGCGGTGAGGACAAAAATGTGCCTGAGTGGCGACGTGGAAAGGCTCTCAACAAAGTGGACGGACGACTTGGTCAGGACTGCGCGACGCCAGTCAATGAGGGCGGCGCATGATCATTTCTGATCGTTGTGGAGGACTTTGGTTGACGCTTTTGTCTGCATCAGTAGACGTCCCGGCTGGTATGATGATGATAATATAAGTGACATTCTAAATCCCAGAGTTACCTAATGATTTGTATTCATCCATTTTGTTAAAAAACAAAAACATCGTTATGTCCCAATTACTGGCGCCAATCAGTCGTAACAATGACATAGTTCAAAGCGAGATATTGTTAACGGAAAATTAGTCAATTGCTCGTTAATTACCTTGTTTGATGTTATGTTTCGCCTCATTATAATGTGCCAATAGATTCCTGAGGTAGAAACATACATAATTCCTGTCCATTAATGTTGTCCCTCCATAGCATAGATTTATTTATCACGCACGACTCATTACCGTATTTAGTCAGGTAAAAAGTAAATTTTAAGTAAGTACTTATTTAATTATTACTAAGCGCTTTACCTTTGGGACTTGGATCATGGAATAAAAAAAGTTCTTGGGACTTAGATCATGGAATAAAAAAAGTTCTTGGGAGGAAAAAATTGGAAACTGTAAAATTTTTCAACATTAAATTATTTTGGGAATAAATAAATTATTATTTTATTTTTTATTTTTACAACTTAGTTTAAGTATTTTTTTTAATCTGTTGTACACGTTTTGGGAATTCAAGTTGCACTTTAAAGCCCTCGGGCAGACGCACATTTTGACATATAAATGTAGCCCATCCACGTACCTGTCATGTATTTTCGAAACGACAGGCAAATGTCAAATTTCATAAATCGGGGCACTACTCGATCACTACGTAAACATTTTGTATGTTATAAATGATAATATTATTTATCCTCAATTTCATTTAAGCGGGCTCTTAAATCATACCCTCAAATTATCCCAACATCCACTCATGATCTTATTAAATGTACATACATTTTCAAAGGTTACTTTTGTTAATTCTTATTTGACACACCTTGACTAGCAAAAACCGACGTATTCAGATTGAATAAAGTCTACATTTCCATATATTCCGTCAGTCACGTATATGTGGCTTATAAAATATTCTTAGGCCAAATTTGACGAGGTCTTGCAATATCCTCAATTTAGCAATATATCAGCATTATATTAGCAATATATGTTAGCAATAAGTATATTAAAGGAAATAATTATGGCCGAATGTTGTGTTCTCGTTGCTCGTGCTTATTATTTGCATTAAAAACTTTATTAAAAAAAAACATTCGAATTAAGTGGTAAAACTATTTAAAAACCTAAAATCTACACTAACCTAACTCTAGCCAAGGTCGGTCATTGGCGGAAATGATCCCAAGATGCTGGCGGCGTTTCCCCGCTGCACAGCAATATTATACTGAGCCTTTGTCCGAGAAACGCGCCAGCTCTGGGATCACAGGTAGTTCGTATTAGTTTTTTTTTAAGGGAATCAAACAAATTATGAGCGGCTGGGCCCCATGGGCCTAGAGTCTCTACCGCAAACGGCACGAAAATATAGTTGTCACCCAAACACGTATATTTTCGGCGTTTAGCCGCCTCCGCGTTTGTGGCCGCCCCACCTGGATTTTGGCACGTTGTTGCAATGTGTGACGGTGCCAAAGTGTCCACACAGGTGGAGTCCCACACTAAGGGCCGCCCCAACCGCCACGGTACTAACGTCATGCCGTCGGGTCTCTTGCCATCATCTCGTGCGAGGCCATTTGGTTCGAGTACCGCAGGCACGTTGACGCTGACAAGAGCCCGACGTATGATATCGTTTAGACAAGCGTGGCGGGAGAGTCTGCCGGCGCTTTTGGGGCAGCTAAGGCCGTGGTGACCTAAACGATCTACCTGGTATCCGCAACGACATTGGTGTGGAACGACGATGTCTAGGCCTAGACGAAGGCCAACAGCCACCCTGAAAGAATTGTCATCTAATAAAGTACCGAAATTAACTGAGGGAAGTGCGTGAAGCCAGTATCCGGACTCGCGAGCAGAAACTGCAAGGAGCCTGGCCTTGTCTCTCGGGGTGGGACTTGTGTCAGTAAGGTGGTTGTGTACTCTTAGATTTATCGGCATGTCCCACAATTTCTGGATCTCTGTACTCGTCGGAAAGTCTGTACCAGGGCAGGCCTCTTTCCAAGCGTCCTTGGCCTCTGACAAACAGGCCACCTCAGAATCGGAAAGTAAAGGGTATAATATTTTACCGATAAGAGGTAGCGAGCTATGTGTCGAGGACAAGAACGCTGGAAGGGCGACACCTGAGATTTGCCTTACGCCGAGGCCACCGAACCGTACAGGTAGCGTAGCCTGTAAAAATTGACGAGCGTCAAATTTCGCATTAATGATTTTTTCTAAGTGAGCGTGAATAATGTTGTCAATGTTTTCACACAGTAATTTAAATTTCCAAAAGGGGCAGCATCGCAGGGCATACGTGAACTTAGGCACAAAAAGGCATGAACGTAGTATAAAAACGGCCATGTGGGCATGAATTTCTAATAGACGATCTGCGGATTCTTCAAACTTGCTTATCTTATTCTCTACAAAACTAGGAATCCCTTCATCAAAGATGGGAACACCAAGAAGGTGAAGCGTTTCTTTGGATAAAATCTTGATTCCTGGACTAGCGGACTCAAAAGCTTGTTTGACCGATAAAGTGTCGAAGTTGCCATCTAAAAATACTTCGCATTTGTCAAAATTCAACTGTAGACCGATCGAATCGAATTTCTTTTTGATTAAGCTAAGGTCGTTTAGGACAGAATCCGCATCTCCTCCGAGAGTACCATCATCGAGATACCAAACATTAAATTTAGAGGTTAAATCTGAAATGATTGGATGTATTGCCAGGCTAAAAATGGCCGGACCGAGAGGGTCACCTTGCTGACATCCGACAGATGAGAGCAAAGTGTTATTTTCAAAAACAAGATTGGATGCAGTACCATAACATTGCCAAAGATAGTGATAAATATCAGGGACTACTTTTTGAATTTCAGATAACATAGTGTATCGATTGATGGAATTAAATGCGTTCTTAACGTCGAGTTTCAGGAGGGCTTTTGATGAGGAAGTATTAAGAAAAGTGCGACAGGCATGTACTGCTGCTTCACAGCCGCCTTTACAACCGAAACCCAGCTGAACTGGTTGAAACTTTGGCTGCAGCAGCGGGAGAATATGCCTGCAACAGATCTTGGAAGCAATTCTCCTAAAAGTAGACCCAACCGCAATGGGGCGAATCCCACCATCTTTTTTTAAAAGAGCGCAGAGGTTGGCACCATATAGAGTATCAGTGACAAGTGGGTTCACCTTTCCGGCTAGCATGAGGTTTATGAGATTGGTTAGGGCTGTGAGAAGTGCATTATTACGTCCACCAGGGACTGTTAGGAGATCCTTCAGATGTTGCGGTGAAATCCCATCTAGACCACCGGCTGAGCCGTTCTTGAACGACATGACTGCAGCAAAAACTCTATCTTCTGATGCAAGAAGGCAAGGTAACGTTGGATCAGGAGGGGTGGGTAGCTGTGAAGATGGAGGAGCTGGAGGATGTTTGCTAGAGAGTGCAGCTAGGGTCGTGGCTGAATTTGGGGCACACGAGTCATTTGAAAATAGTAAACGGGCTGCTCCTCTCAGATCTCCGTCATTAAATTTAGTTTCTACCTTTTTAAAGATTGGCTGAGATGGTCTTTGATGGGATGTTACTGATGAAAATTGCTGAAAAGAAACGGCTCGAGAGCAATTATCTTTTAGTTTCTGAGTTAGAGAAACCTCGGGGTGTCCTTTGCTCACATGTAAAGTGTTATAAGAGAATGACAATAATCGTAGCCAGCTTCTTTCCGAATTTTCAGCAGTGCAGTCGTCAATGGTTTTAATCAAGCTATTAGCAACGGTGTGCCGCGCCCCACGAGGTATTCTTTTCAGAATAGGCGTTGATCTTTTCAAGGAGCTTAATAGGGTTGATAAGGAGCAGTGTTGGGGAGGTGAAGAAAGTTGAGCGGATGACTGTTGTGGAATGGATACATTCAAATGTGCTTTGTGTGTTTTACTGATATGGATATTAAGACCTCGCTGACCTCGGAAAACTTTAGTTGTTGAGCAATGTGGGCACTCGACAAAACCTTCTGCAGGTTGACTGTTGGCAGGCATGACGTTTTACCAACAAAATAAACATATAAACTACGTTGATTACGGAAACTTAAAAAATCACTATTTACACAAAATATTTACAAAAACCACAAAAACATCACACAGACGTATGTCAAAGTCACTGACACGGAGGCTGCGCCCTGGCGAGAGAGCGACACGTAGGTTGTAAATATTCTTGATGCTAATAATGTGTTATTTCATATATTGAGATATAATTGTACAGGATATAGTCATTCACATGCTATATTTTCGTAACTTCTTTTTAAAAGGCATCCAATGCATGTAGATAATATTTTCGATATCGATAATATCTCTATATTTACGCTTTAAAGAGCTTCTTTTAATATTTTCTAGTTGACGTACAACAACACACTACGCCATTTTTGTTACTTTTTAGTAATCACTGGATATCTCAGAACATTTCTCTTCTTCGCGGAACTTTAAATTGTTCGATATGGCAGATCACTTAGTAAGCTGTGTTGTGATAGAGATTTGTTTCATTTGTACTACGCTGATTATTTAATTTTAATTAATTCTATCTGCGTAGGAGAAGACAAGGCAGCAGTAGTAGGGATTCGCCGATACTACGATACGGGGCGGACGGGCCTGATGGGCGGCATCCAGGGCGGATTTGGCGGACCACCAAACCTAAAAAAAAAAAAAAAAAAAAAAAAAAAAAAAAAAAAAAAAAAAAAAACAATTAGCCCCCTACTTAGAGCGTTTGGAATAGGTCCCAGGACGCTCAGACAGCTCTGTCAAGACTTACAGAACGCCCTACGCTAACAATGCAACACCTTCCCCGACCCATCGACCCTTTTCTATTGTCTATCCGAGCTCGGGTTTTATTGCCCTCTCGGACGCCGAGCTCACTTTTATTACGGTCTACTATTGTTTCCCTCTTTTATATTTCTCTTTGGCTACAACTGTCTACAACTTCCTTTGCAAACGGTATACATCTTTTAAGAACATTCTTTAGGTAAAGCTGGACAAATACCTAAACATCTCATACCTAAACTATCAGAATAGGTCCGTCACCTTGGTTCTTATTGGAATCGCTGTTTCAACGCAGCCTGTCTCACATCGTGTCTTTACTCCAGGTTTCTTACTACGTGATATGTGCTACGGTGTACGTATCACTAATCTAAGCTAACCTATGCTAGATCACAATTCTAACCTAACCTAACCTAAGCTACAGGACTACGCCCAGCTAACGCAGGATACGTTACTTGACTACTTAACTTCAGGTAGCCTTACTTCAAAGTATGTCTCTTGTTACTCACTACATATGCTGCATTTGGAACGTTGTTCTATTTATATATTTTATCTTGTTCAACTTAACATTACTTCTAACTTAACTATCACTTAACTTCAAAAACTAATTTTGAAGAACTGCTTTATATACTTACCTACTTAAAACCAGCTACGAGCACAGCACAGTTGTTTTGGTCTTAAGAACGCTGTTCTAACCTAACCTAACCTTGCATAAATTTGACTACGTACTCAATGTTACTTTCATTTCTTTTTTGTAATAACCGACTTCAAAAAGGAGAAAGTTCTATGTAAAAATATTGCATGTAGCATAAGGATAATACGAATCTAATCTTACAATAGTAATGCGGTATTTTATACAGTAATAACTGCTTCAAAACTATACTAACTTATTTAAGCTGTAAGTTAAAAATACGAGTTCTATTTTTGCATATTTATTTATTTCGCCAAATATTATGTTCTTGAATAGATTCTTAAGAAAATACCTGAATAAACTTTGTAACTTGTACTAACGTGTATTTGTAGTGGGCTGAACTAAACTCGTTGATTTTTTAATTTGTTTGTTGGGTCCATATTGTTTGTAAAGATTTATGACAGGTTTCTTCTCCGAATCATCAAAAGATTCGAAAGTCTATTATAAATTTTATTACTGTTTGTTGGTGGCTGTTGGGCGCGGTACAAACTAGTCGAAACGTGATTTTAACGGTAATCTATTGTCACATCCTTATAAAAGCCGATGGACAGTGACGATCTATAAGTATTCAGAACCGAGTCGTGCTTGTTACCAGAGCTCTCTCAGTGTACAGTGACATAGTGTTGAATCGTGCTACAGTGCTTATAAAAAATGGCAAATGTAAGTATGTACTATTTTTTATAAAATATGTATGTAGTATTTTTATGTACTATTTGTTTAACAGTGTTTTTTTTTCTGTAACTTGTGTTCATCGTGTTACTTGTTAAGTGTGTTAATCGGATGTATAACTTATTGTTGAATATTGTTACAGTTCACGGAAAACACTTTCAAGAATTTTTATTACCCTGAACATGAACATGATGATTCAGGGAGTGATGAAGAAGGCACACTCGGTTTTAAAGTGAAACAAGCCATAGCGAAGAAACGTCCTGCAAATAGTATCGAGAGTTTCTTTGAAAAACCGCAGAAAAAAGTGAAACCAGTGAAGAGATCTTCCAGTGTGTCGCAAAGTTCCCATACCGGTGTTGCTTACCTATCTTCGGGTAAAGACGATGCTGCGTATGCATCACACCTTATTAAAATAGAAATATACGATCTTGAAAAAGTTAGGAACATTGCACCAGAAGAGCACTGGAAGCACGCCGGTGTGAGATTAAAATCTTACATCTCAACTGAGCAAGATCCACAGCTTGAGACTGTCCGTGATGTTATATACAACATGACGAAAGACATAGCTTCGAAGGACACGTGCGTGAAATATTTTATAAACAATACGAAAAAGTAAACTAAGTGTTTGTGTAGTTTTAATACTAGGTTAAAACTGTATTTATTATATAAGACATTAGATAATATTTTATAACATACCCTTGTGTACTACTAGTATTATATATTTCTTACTGCTTAAACAACAACTTTTTGTTATTCAAAATTGTTAAGACTCGTTTTATAACCACATGTTGTAATTTGTTTTGTAGCCTAATCATATTGATCTATTTCTCTTTGCAAATGTATAAAACTCTCCACCCTTTAATATAAAATCACTAAGCTACGTTTGTTATTTTAAGGAAACAATTTGTTGTAATGTAAACACTATTTTCTTAGACACATCTCACGATGGACTGTTTAAGCTGTGATGTTTACGATTCCGAGCTCGTCAGGCTATGCGAAGAAATTGAAAGTGATCAAGAAATGTATGAGATCGGGGAATTACTAAGCCAGCTGCATAGTCAAGGGTGAGTACTCTTGTTCCAACCTGTTATATTGTTTATTGATATTGTACTTGTATATTTAGACATGCAATTTAAACAGTTTATTCTTGTTCAAACTTGTACAAAACCATTGACCAGTGTCATTGAGTTGTTGCCTTTTTATGGCTCAGTTTCATTGTTCTCTGTTGGGTGGGGATCCTGGAAGGTTCTTTATAAGCGACGTCTCTGGTGTAGAAATCATTCATTATTCCAGTTACTGTGTTTGTGCTAGTACTGTGTCTGTGTATTGTACAAAATACTGTTTTAAAAATGGTGCTTGGATACTTTCATATGGGAACTAGTTTAACCCACGACAAAATTGCAGTTTTAAGCAAAGGATTCATTTTAAAAGTATTTCATAGAAACATAAGATTGTGGTATATTGACAATCAATTACCTCAGGCGCTTTTGGAAGATGAAGATATTATACCCTATTACACACCATGTGATGGGCATATCAATAAGTCGATGCATAACTTGTCATCAGATGTCATTGATGGGGTTTTAACAATGCAGGCATATTGCCAGCAATGTCGAAAAAACTTAAGTTAGTATAATGATAATAATTTAATCATTGTTTTGAAGTTTTAAATCTTGTATTAAATACTAACGTTTCACTTTTTCTATTACAGATCTAACCAAGTGGGACGGGGGAGAAAAAGGACAGCTACAAGTACGGGTGCAGAAGTACCAGTGAAGAGAAACTACCCTTCCAATAGTCGTGATATGTCTACATCCTCAAGCGAAGAACCATTATCCGATGTCAATGTAAGTACAAAAAATAATTCTGAAATTGAATGTTCGGTGTGTAAAAAGTTCGTGTCAAAAAGATATTTTGGTAACCATTTAAATAGTAATATTCACAAAAATAATGTGTTGAGATCCGATAGTGAATATGTTAATGTCCAATTAATTGAAAATGCATTCAAAAACAGAGTCGCTACTTACAGAATATTATTTAATGAAATGGATCACCAACCTCTTGATCCCGAAACTATTTTACAAAAACACAAGGATAAGATCTTTACATTATTAGATCGTTCACTTAACAAACATCACGCTTTAAAAGTAAATTTTATTCTTAATGCAAATTTTACACAAGATACCAAACAATTAAATAATACATTTGATTTCCAATTAAGTAATAGTATTGTTGATATCAGCACTGATAAAGCTGCTGTTTTTACGTCCCTAGTAAATGAAATTGTGATAAGGTTGTCAAACTTTGAAAGAAAAGATAGTGGGTGGAGTTTAGTAACATTTAATCATATCGATCTCAATATTAACAAATATAATCCATTACGCGGCTCTTCTTTTATCGAATTACCTCGTGATATAAAGAATAAAAAAGCGGTTATTAATGTAAAAAACAATGACCATGAGTGTTTTCGATGGGCTGTATTGTCTGGTTTATATGAACCCAAAAGTCATTCAAATATGGTCAGTTCATACATATTACATAAGAATAAATTGAACTTTGAAAATTTAACTTTTCCATTTAAATTGGGAGATATCCATAAATTTGAAAAAAATAATGATATTAGCATTAATGTATTTGGTCTCGAGTACAACTCTCAAAACAAGAAACACGATGTTATAGGCCCACTACATTTAACTAAATTAAAAAAGTCTAATCACTTAAACTTGTTGTACATAACTAAAGATAACCAAGGACATTATTGTTTTATCAAAAATTTATCGAGGTTAGTGTCTAAGCAATTGTCAAATGCACAACATGCTGTTCATATTTGCGATGGTTGCTTAATTAAATTTACATCACACGAGAGACTAAACCAACATCAAAAAAACGACTGCTTCCACGTATGCACAAACTTACCATCCGAAAAAGAAGACACAAGAAATTGGTTTAACGAATATGTTCCATCGAATCAAGTTACTTTTAATAATTATGAACGACAATTAAGAGTACCTTTTGTTGTATACGCTGATTTTGAGGCATTTTTAAATCCAATTCAATCCTGTTCTAACAACCCCAGTACATCTTCTACTACCAATATTCAAAAACATGAAGTTTATAGCTTCGGTTACTATATTAAGTGTTCTTATAATGACAAGTTATCTGTGTACAGAACATATACAGGTGAAGACTGTGCAAAAACATTTATGAAAGTCATAAAAGAAGATTTAGAAACTATTTGTAAAAGTAATGCGTTTGCTAAAACTTCTTTCCCTCTAACAGATGCTAATAAGGTAGACATTATGCAAAGCCATGCTTGTTATATTTGTGATAGAAATTTGAATGATGACTCAACCGTTTCTTATAATTATCATACTGGACTTTACGAAGGCGTTGCACATAAATTTTGTTCTGAAAAATACAAACCACCCAATTTTGTACCTGTATTTTTCCATAATTTGAGCAATTACGATAGTCATTTTATTGTACATGGACTTGGTCTTGAAGATGGTGACATAGAACTAATCCCACAAAATAAAGAAAAGTATATTTCGTTTTCTAAGTCTTTACAAGTGAATAATCGTGTTGTAAAATTGAGATTTGTCGATTCTCTTAAATTTATGTCGAGTAGCTTGGATAAATTAGCTAAAAACTTGACTACTGACCAATTTTACGAATTGAAATTGAACTTTCCTCGTGAAGAAGACTTTAAACGTCTAATACGGAAGGGTGTCTATCCATATGAGTACATGACTTCGTATGATTCACTGAAATTAACTTCGCTTCCTACACAGGATCAATTCTATAGTTCTCTTACTGACAGTCACATTTCCGAAAACGATTTCCTACATGCTCAAGATATTTGGTCTCATTTCCAATGCAAAAATATGGGGGATTATTCCAATCTTTATCTGAAAACAGATGTTTTATTACTAACTGACATATTTGAAAATTTTAGAAATGTGTGTCTTAAGACATATGGTTTAGATCCCGCCCATTATTATACCGCGCCTGGAATTTCCTTTGATTCGATGTTGAGGACTACCAAAATAAGTTTAGAACTTTTAACAGATGTCGACAAAATAGCTTTTATAGCGAAAAACATTCGAGGAGGGATTTCCCAATGTAGCAACAGACATGCAAAAGCAAATAATACATTTATGGAAGACTATGATCCAAATATTCCTTCATCTTTTCTCATGTACTTAGACGCAAATAATCTCTATGGGTGGGCTATGTCACAATGTCTTCCGTCTGGCAAATTTGAATGGGTAAATAAAGATACCGATTTCAATGTTTCAGACGATGCTGAATATGGGTTTATATTAGAAGTTGATCTAGAGTACCCCAAGGAATTACATGACTCTCATTCAGATTTGCCGTTCTGTCCAGAAAATGTATGTCTAGGTGATTCTAAAGAAAAAAAATTGATTCCCAATTTAAACAATAAATATAATTATGTATTACATTACAGAAATCTTAAACAATGTTTAAAAAATGGGTTGCGTTTAGTGAAAATCCATCGTGTGTTGAAGTTCAAACAATCTACTTGGTTAAAAAGTTACATAGATTTGAATACCCGAATGCGTTCGCTGGCGACATCTGATTTTGAAAAAGATTTCTTTAAACTTATGAATAATTCTGTTTTTGGTAAAACAATGGAAAATGTCACGAAACGTGTGAATGTTAAATTATTAAGTCACTGGGAAAATCGCGGAAAATCCCAAGGGGTACAGTCCTTAATATCTAAACCTGAATTTCATAGTTTATCAATATTTTCTGAGAATTTAGCTGCTGTGCAATTGAAAAAAACAAAAATCTTTTATAACAAACCAATTTACCTTGGATTCTGCATTTTAGATCTATCGAAAACTTTAATGTACGAATTCCACTACAATTATATGAAATACAAATATACGGAAAATCTCAAGCTCCTTTACACGGATACTGATAGCTTAATATATGAAATAAACACTGCTAACTTTTATGAGGACATTAAATCTGACCTGAACTTGTATTATGATACATCTGATTACCCACCCAACAATGCATATGGTTTACCATTACTAAATAAAAAGAGGTTAGGTTTTTTTAAAGACGAAAATAATGGCAAAATTTTGAAAGAGTTTGTTGGTCTTAGATCAAAAATGTATGCCTTAGATGTTCAAAATAGTGGTATTATATCCAAAGCTAAAGGAATAAACAAGTGTGTTACCAAAAAATTAACCCTTAACGACTATAAAAGTTGTTTATTTGATAGAAATATACAACATGCTCAAATGTTACGATTCCGATCAATAAAGCATGTTTTATTTACGCAAAATGTCAATAAAATATCATTATCTTACAACGACACAAAACGATATTTATTGAAAAACACTTCGGATACTCTTGCGTGGGGTCATTATAGAATACCTCATAATTCTTAAAAAAAAAATAAAAAAAATACACGGAACATTCAATTTTCATATTTATTTTTTGTACATAATATTGTATTTTAGGATGTTTTTTTTTTTATTTTTTAAGTTTTGGCAATAAAATTATTGGCGAAAAATATGTTTTTGTAAATTTTTATGTGATTTATCTAGAATAATATAAATATTAAAAAATATTTAGCAACATTTTTGTTTTTTTTTTTTATTTGTTACCCCATTTTTTTTTTATTTAAAATTTATTTAAAAAGCTATGGTCTAGAAATTTTCTCATTTGAAGTCAATCCGTTAACATATGAACACACATATTTAAAAATTTATAATGATTCATTTTAACCACCCTTTCACTACAATAGTAGCGGGTCCAAGTGGGTGTGGTAAAACTCAGTTTGTTACCAATTTTTTAAACAATGCAAAAGAAGTATGTTATGTTGAATTTGATGAAATTATTTGGTGTTATGATGAAATGCAACCTTTGTACAATCTGGAAAATGTAAATTATAGCCAAGGAATACCAGATTTTTCTTTATTTGATGGAAAAAAGCCCAAGCTTCTCATAATTGATGACTTGATGAGAGAATCGGATGGACGAATCGTTGATATTTTTACAAAAGGAAGTGTCCATAGAAACTTAAGTGTTTTTTATATTACTCAAAACATATTTCATCAAGGCAAAGGACAACGTGATATTTCATTGAATACCAGCTATATTGTATACTTCAAAAACCCGAGGGATAAAACACAAATTCGCTACTTGTCACGACAAGTTTATCCGGAGAACCCAAAATTTGTAGATGAAGCCTACAAAGATGCCACTAAAGATGCTCATGGTTACCTTATGATTGATCTGAAGCAAAATACCGATGACATATGTCGTTTTAAAACTAAAATATTTCCTTTTGATGGGCATTGTACCGTATATGTTCCCAAGAAAGGGTTTAAATACGACAAGAATCAACACGTTTTAATCAGTTCCAAATAATGCATCCAAGAGTACACACATATAAACATTTACTTGAAGCACTGCAGTTACTTAAACCAAAGTATCGCACAGCGTTGCTAAAATCTTGTGAAGATGAAGAAATTAATATTATTTGTGAGTGTATTTATAACGTTTTAAAAGGGAAAATACCACTGGAATCAAAAGATAAATCAAAACTAAACAAATATAAAGACACATTACGAAAACTAGTTTCGAAAGGGAAACACAAATTGAGGAAAACTGTTATTATTCAAAAAGGAGGTGCATTTCTACCTATTATATTAGGTGCAGTTTTAAGTGCCTTAGTAAGCTCCGTAACATAAAATAAAATGGAAAACACAAAAAAAATGTTGTTAGTTGAACCAGACTTTATTGAAAGACTCAAACGAAATGATAGCCAACCCGAAAATGTATCATCTCGCCTAGACGGAGAGATGCAAAAAATCCTGAAGAGTAAAATTAATGATCGTGAAAAGTGGGCATTATATTCTCAAGCACTACAACGATTTTTGCACTTTATTGAATCAGATCGAAAACCATTTAAAATACCAATAGTGATGGAGGGGTTTGATCAACTCAACGATGAAAGTAAGGATTTAAACTTAAAAGTAAACAAAAAGGAGGAGGATGAAAATTATGAATCAGTTGCAAATAAAACACTACCAGATGGTGATGTTTCTGCAGTTACTGCAGCTACACCGTCTGGTACAAAAAATCCAGAAACTGTACTATTCAGTCCATCTCGTATTATAGATAATTTACCAAAATCATATGAGAAAAAAACCAGAACATTATTGACTTGTATTGTGTCAAGCAGACCAAAAATATGGTGGAAAACAAATGGTGAAGTTGTAATAAACAATCGAACTATTCCAAACAGCAATATTCTCGATCTGGTAAGCGATACGGTTAGATCTCTTAAACGCCCTAAGCCAACAGGATGGGAAGAGTTTGCTTTATTTTTAAGAGATATAAAAGTTCCTACGTCTTGTATAGGTAATCCTACTAATCTAGAATTTATAAATAAACCTCAATCGAGTGAACCTCACGCATCATCTGCTCCATCAAGTGCTCGATCGTCATCGTCATTTAAAGACACAAGCGCCAGTACACCTCTTTCAAGTGTACTGCTCAAGGCAAACAAAAAGAAACTAGATTGGGAAAGATGGAGCCCTTATTAGACATTCATGCAATATACTACGATGTATCTAATCCAGCAGGCTACAGTAGTTTAAATAAATTAAGTAAACAAATGAAAGGACGAATGAACAAAGACGAAGTAAAGAACTGGTTACAATCTCAAGAAACGTACACACTGCATAAACCGGTTCAAAGGCGATTCACAAGAAATAGATACGTCTTATCTAACTTTAATGAACTCTGGCAAGCTGATCTGAGTGATATGGGTACTTACAGTCAATATAATGATGGATACAAATATATTCTGTGTGTTATTGATGTGTTCAGTAAATATGCTTTTGCGAGAGCTATGAAAAAGAAAGATGCCACAACCGTTATAAATTGTTTTGAAAGCATATTTACTGAAGCCAATTCTACTCCTCGTCACATCCAATCTGATAAAGGCACCGAATTTGTTTCAAAGGCAGCAAGGGATTACTTTAGGAGCAAAAACATTAACTACTATACTACTAACAATCCTGACATTAAAGCAAGTATAGTAGAAAGGTTTCAAAGAACTCTTAAAATGAAAATGTGGCGTTACTTTACTCATAAGAATACATACAAATATATAGATATTTTGCAAGAACTTCTTTATTCTTATAATCACAGTTATCATTCTAGTATTAAAATGCGCCCTATCGATGTAAATTTTGATAATATCATGACTGTTTGGTGTAATTTGTATAACAGAAAAAAGGATAGACAACTTACTTTGGAAATCACAAAACTAAATGTTGGTGATCATGTTAGAATTACTAAATATAAACATATATTTCAAAAGGGTTACGAAACTAATTGGAGTGACGAAATATTTAGAATTGATTCAATAATAAACCGCTTTCCACGAGTTGTGTATACGTTAAGAGATTTAGAAGGTGAGCCTATCGTTGGTACATTTTATTCTAAGGAATTACAAAAAGTGACTTATCTCCCCTCCATTGATTATAAAATTGATAAAATAATACGCTCACGTGGGGTTGGTGCCAGAAAAGAAGTACTAGTGAAGTGGCGAGGTTATCCTAACAAATTTAATTCTTGGATACTCGCTTCAAGCTTAAAAAAAATATGAGTGAAAACAGCTTTTATATTACATTGTTAAGTAACAGTTCCTCGGACTACTATACCGATAATACGACTGCACACTTCTTAACCAAATTACCCAGGAGTATAAAGTTGGAAGGAGAATGGGTAGTTGGCTTAGTAGAATTTCAATACCCTTGTTCAATGTACAATGTTCAAGATCATGAAAATATGATTTATTTAAAAAAGAAAGTAGTGTCACCCACTGACAAGATAGCCAAAATTGTAGATATAAAAACTCATATACCAGCAACTACATATGACAACGTTGACCATTTTATTCAAGCTTTTAATGACAACCCACAACTGAAAAATAATGTAAAGTTTAGATATGATAATCTAACCAAAATGGTTGGGGTAGCAACAATTAATAACGATATAACTTCTCTTATAACAACCCCAATACTAAGTCTACAGTTAGGTTTTAAACCGAAAACAAATTTACGGCAAGTTTCATTTGGTAAAAATCCTGTTAATTTGTATTTGGGCTTACCATCACAATTATTTGTTTATACAGACATCATACAACCACAGGTAGTTGGTGATGTTATAACTACGTTGCTTAGAATAATACCATTAGATCCAACAGAATTCCATTATGGAGCATATAAAACACACATTTTCTCACCCGCTCATTATGTACCTGTTTTACGTAGAGAATTTGATACTATGGAAATAGATATAAGAACAACTACCGGTGCAAGAGTGCCATTTCAATTCGGAATTTCCTGTGTGAAACTACACTTTCAACGGCTAAGATGAATTATAAAAGATCATCTCACTCTTGTCCCTACGATCATTATTATACCCATCAAGCTGGTTCTGGTATAGGAATTGTCTATAAAGGTGTTCCGTTTCAGCGAGGGCATGGGATTGGAAGTTTTTTGGGGGGACTGTTTAGGTCAGTAATTCCTTTGTTGTCTAGTGGTTTTAAAACTGTTGGAAAAGAAGCGTTAGATGCGGGGGTTGGTTTGTTATCTGATATGGTAAATTCACGCCCTATAGATAGTTCAGTTAGGTCTCGATTTAAAGAAGCTAGTGCTAACTTAAAAAGAAAAGCTGATGAAAAGATCGATTCTCTGATGTCGGGATCTGGGTATAAAATGTCAACTAAGAGACGGGAACCTCTCATTACCTTGAAAGCATCGCGCCGAAGAGGAGCTAAGAGAAATAAATATAGTGACGATATATTTTCAAAGTAAATCATGTCATTCCTACACAATCATTCGTGTGAATGTGCAAAATCTGAGTTAGATATATTTGCCCTGCCTTCGACACAGACAAGTATTGAGAGTGGACAGTGGGTTCATTATAAACCAATCTCATCTTTAAGTGATGATGGTCCTATTGAGTTTCAAGTCCCCGGTTCAGGTGATGACTACATTGACTTATCACATACATTATTACATATAAACGCCAAAATATTAAACCAGGATGGTACAAAGTTAAAGCCTGATACTCAAGTTGCCCCCGTTAATAATTGGTTGCACTCCCTTTTTAATCAACTTGACGTATATTTAAATCAAAAACTAATCTCGCCACCAAACAACACATATGCTTACCGTGCTTACATGGAAAATCTACTTAACTATGGACCAGCCGCTAAAAAAACTCACCTTACTTGTGGGTTATGGTATGAAGATACAGCACATTATATGGACACCGTTGACGCAAATAACAAAGGATTTCACAAAAGGATGGAATTTGTTACAGATAGTAAACAAGTTGAAATGATTGGACATTTACATGGTGATATGTTTAACCAAGAGAAGTTTCTAGTGAATGGTGTAGAAATGCGTGTTAAGTTAGTGCGATCAAAAGAATCGTTTAATCTTATTTGTCACCAAGATAAGAAATTTAAGGTACAAATAATGGACGCTAGTCTCATAATAAGAAGAGCTAGAATCAGTCCAAGTGTTTTGTTAGCTCATCAGAAAGTGCTAGCATCAACAACTGCAAAATACCCTATCACAAGAGCAGAAGTAAAGGTACTTACAATACCGTCAGGAATACAGGGTAAAACTTTAGATAACATATTTCTTGGACAAGTACCTAAAAGATGTATAATTGGTTTTGTATCAAATTCATCGTTTAATGGTAATTTTGCATTGAACCCTTTCAATTTTCAAAATTATAATATGAACTCTTTTAGTTTATTTGTAGATGGTCATGAAATTCCTTCTAGAACATTACAACCATCATTTAGTTCTGGTTTAATAGCATCAACATATCATACTCTATTTTCTGGGACTGGTATTCACTTCCACAATGAAGGTAATGCAATAAGCAGAACCGATTACGGGGAAGGTTACTGTTTGTTATGTTTCGATTTGACGCCTGACCTGTCAGCCAGTTCTACCTCACACTGGAACCTTGTAAGACACGGAAGTGTTCGGATAGAAGTTCGTTTTGATAATGCCTTGAGCACTACTATTAACTGTATTGTGTACGCTGAATTTGATAATGTTATTGAAATAAACAAAAATCGTGATGTATCTGTAGATTACAACAGTTAAAATAAATATAAATACAGTGAAATTAACAATTAATCTCATTTCTTCTTAATCTGTGTTTGTAACATCATCGATGAATGTATACATATTTTATTTATTATGGATACTAATGAAATTCAATATTGTATGAAAAAAATTAACCCTAGATTTAAATCAAATGTTTTTGCTGCTAACCGAATCCCTATTTGGGTTGCTCGTCCAGTTTTTATTGTAAGCAATTTGGACCCTGATTCGAAACCAGGTTCCCATTGGGTTGCAATGCATATTGATGCTAAAGGTGTAGGGGAATACTTTGACTCATTTGGTCGGAAACCTACTGGTTATCATAAGTTATTTTTGAATAGAAATGCAAAACGGTGGTTTTATAACCAAAGACCACTTCAAAATCATTTTACTTCAGTTTGTGGCGAATATTGTTTAGTTTATTTATATTTTAAGTATCAAGGAAAAACTATGAGCGATTTATTGAGTTTGTTTTCTGAGAATTCTCTTTGTAACGATTTAATTTTAAGAAATATGTTTAAGTCAATTTTTGTGAAATAAAACAATATATATATACTAAACTGATTTTTTTTATTTATAAATAATACCTTAATTATACCTTATTTACCTAAAAATAGTGATTACATTACAACAAATTTTTTCCTTAAAATAACAAACGTAGCTTAGTGATTTTATATTAAAGGGTGGAGAGTTTTATACATTTGCAAAGGGAAATAGATCAATATGATTAGGCTACAAAACAAATTACAACATGTGGTTATAAAACGAGTCTTAACAATTTTGAATAACAAAAAGTTGTTGTTTAAGCAGTAAGAAATATATAATACTAGTAGTACACAAGGGTATGTTATAAAATATTATCTAATGTCTTATATAATAAATACAGTTTTAACCTAGTATTAAAACTACACAAACACTTAGTTTACTTTTTCGTATTGTTTATAAAATATTTCACGCACGTGTCCTTCGAAGCTATGTCTTTCGTCATGTTGTATATAACATCACGGACAGTCTCAAGCTGTGGATCTTGCTCAGTTGAGATGTAAGATTTTAATCTCACATCGGCGTGCTTCCAGTGCTCTTCTGGTGCAATGTTCCTAACTTTTTCAAGATCGTATATTTCTATTTTAATAAGGTGTGATGCATACGCAGCATCGTCTTTACCCGAAGATAGGTAAGCAACACCGGTATGGGAACTTTGCGACACACTGGAAGATCTCTTCACTGGTTTCACTTTTTTCTGCGGTTTTTCAAAGAAACTCTCGATACTATTTGCAGGACGTTTCTTCGCTATGGCTTGTTTCACTTTAAAACCGAGTGTGCCTTCTTCATCACTCCCTGAATCATCATGTTCATGTTCAGGGTAATAAAAATTCTTGAAAGTGTTTTCCGTGAACTGTAACAATATTCAACAATAAGTTATACATCCGATTAACACACTTAACAAGTAACACGATGAACACAAGTTACAGAAAAAAAAACACTGTTAAACAAATAGTACATAAAAATACTACATACATATTTTATAAAAAATAGTACATACTTACATTTGCCATTTTTTATAAGCACTGTAGCACGATTCAACACTATGTCACTGTACACTGAGAGAGCTCTGGTAACAAGCACGACTCGGTTCTGAATACTTATAGATCGTCACTGTCCATCGGCTTTTATAAGGATGTGACAATAGATTACCGTTAAAATCACGTTTCGACTAGTTTGTACCGCGCCCAACAGCCACCAACAAACAGTAATAAAATTTATAATAGACTTTCGAATCTTTTGATGATTCGGAGAAGAAACCTGTCATAAATCTTTACAAACAATATGGACCCAACAAACAAATTAAAAAATCAACGAGTTTAGTTCAGCCCACTACAAATACACGTTAGTACAAGTTACAAAGTTTATTCAGGTATTTTCTTAAGAATCTATTCAAGAACATAATATTTGGCGAAATAAATAAATATGCAAAAATAGAACTCGTATTTTTAACTTACAGCTTAAATAAGTTAGTATAGTTTTGAAGCAGTTATTACTGTATAAAATACCGCATTACTATTGTAAGATTAGATTCGTATTATCCTTATGCTACATGCAATATTTTTACATAGAACTTTCTCCTTTTTGAAGTCGGTTATTACAAAAAAGAAATGAAAGTAACATTGAGTACGTAGTCAAATTTATGCAAGGTTAGGTTAGGTTAGAACAGCGTTCTTAAGACCAAAACAACTGTGCTGTGCTCGTAGCTGGTTTTAAGTAGGTAAGTATATAAAGCAGTTCTTCAAAATTAGTTTTTGAAGTTAAGTGATAGTTAAGTTAGAAGTAATGTTAAGTTGAACAAGATAAAATATATAAATAGAACAACGTTCCAAATGCAGCATATGTAGTGAGTAACAAGAGACATACTTTGAAGTAAGGCTACCTGAAGTTAAGTAGTCAAGTAACGTATCCTGCGTTAGCTGGGCGTAGTCCTGTAGCTTAGGTTAGGTTAGGTTAGAATTGTGATCTAGCATAGGTTAGCTTAGATTAGTGATACGTACACCGTAGCACATATCACGTAGTAAGAAACCTGGAGTAAAGACACGATGTGAGACAGGCTGCGTTGAAACAGCGATTCCAATAAGAACCAAGGTGACGGACCTATTCTGATAGTTTAGGTATGAGATGTTTAGGTATTTGTCCAGCTTTACCTAAAGAATGTTCTTAAAAGATGTATACCGTTTGCAAAGGAAGTTGTAGACAGTTGTAGCCAAAGAGAAATATAAAAGAGGGAAACAATAGTAGACCGTAATAAAAGTGAGCTCGGCGTCCGAGAGGGCAATAAAACCCGAGCTCGGATAGACAATAGAAAAGGGTCGATGGGTCGGGGAAGGTGTTGCATTGTTAGCGTAGGGCGTTCTGTAAGTCTTGACAGAGCTGTCTGAGCGTCCTGGGACCTATTCCAAACGCTCTAAGTAGGGGGCTATTTTTTTTTTTTTTTTTTTTTTTTTTTTTTTTTTTTTTTTTTTTTTTTTTTTTTTTTTTAGGTTTGGTGGTCCGCCAAATCCGCCCTGGATGCCGCCCATCAGGCCCGTCCGCCCCGTATCGTAGTATCGGCGAATCCCTACTACTGGCAGCCATTTTCATTTCGTTATAACTAATCCGAAGTTGATACTTCTTTTCATTTGCATTTATACTTATAGTGATAAGATTCGACATTTCTAATTTGACGTTTACAAAAAATACATTCATATTATTGGGGTGGACCAACCTTTTCTTTTGAATGGGCTTGTAGCTGTTGCAATTACCGGCTTCAAAAAAGAGGTAGGTACTTAGTTAACAGTGCGTTAGAACTGAGAACTAAAACTCCTAATAACTAAACTCTTTTTTGAGGTTGTTTAGTTACACCTACTATATTATAAGATGGTAGGACCATTTTTTTTCCTTTACATTATTTGAAAAAAAAAAAATGTTTTAAGTCGGGCACATTGTTATCAGGTTGGGCAAATTGTTATCAAAGTCTGCTGGGATTCGACTCCTGACCTCATCTTCGAACCGCAGCCAACGAAACACCTGGAAGATCTAAAGCAATATCGTTGTATTATTCGGTGCATGTTGCATGTTAAACAAGAGCCCTGGCAGCGCGCCTGTATGTTTGCGAAACCTGGCGGCTAAACTATTGTCGGAAATAACACGAGAAAATACCGGTTTTCAAATATATTTAGAAAATGTTTATCCGGGTCACGAAATAAATGATTTTCTCTTTGCAAATGCTGCCCAAAAACAGTATCAATCGAGTAAAATGCGACAAAATCGGTCGAGGATCGCGGTGACCGATCTACGTGTGTATGGTGCTACGACTGGCTAAAAACGTAAACTGATTTTATCTACGCACATATCATTAGTGCTCTAAAATGCGTTCAGAAACCGTAGGAAATGACCAGCATTACTACAACCAATTTTACTATGAGAACTTTCTTATCTGTGGCAGTAGGTAAAATCTGTACTGTAATGTTATAACAGTATCAATTTTTGTAAGGTTATGAGTTTAAATTTGGAACAGCTGTCAAAACTAAAGTAGGTCTCTATTCTAGTATCCATAGATATTAATATTGTTATCGATACGAAACGTCAATTCAGTATGTTTTTTTATTAAAACCGCACGACATTTGATGTCGAGTGACATGAGAATATGGGGTGTACTGCCGTTTGGCAAATAATGTTTCCCAAATATGACTTCCCAAATAACTTATCGCAACAGTTTTATTTCCCAAATGCATCTCTAGCAAAGTTACATTTCCCATTGTATTCATTTTGTCAAATCATCTTTTCCCAAAATTTCACTTTGTCAAGATTTTATTTAGCAAATGCTTATAAAGCAAATGTTTGATTTTGTCATACATTATTTTCCAAACAAAATTTTCCCAAATTAGTCACTTTGCAAGCTGAACTTATAGCAAAAGTCTGGTAAATTGTAAGCCCTAAGTATTCCTAATTATTACCTAATAGTAGTACGTAAGGCAGGTCCAACTTGGCTTAGGTTAGGTACGACGACGAGCGTAGCGAGGAGGAGTGTTAGGTTGAGTTGCGACCCTAACGAGCGAGCGTAGCGAGCGAGCCACGCGGCCCTATAGTGATAGCGAGTGGGCGAAACATCATAATATCACTTATTTCACCTTAAGGGAAATCCGACTTGGCTCAGGTTAGGTACGACGACGAGCGTAGCGAGGAGGAGTGTTAGGTTGAGTTGCGACCTTAACGAGCGAGCGTAGCGAGCGAGCCACGCGGCCCTAACGTGAGTGGGCCAAACATCATAGTATTACTTATTTCACCTTATACTGGGATATAAATCGTATGCCATGCAATATTTTGGGATAAGAATGTTATGCCAAACAATATATTTGCAAAAAAAATTTGGGAAAGTAAAACTTGACAAGTAATTATTTGCTAAGCAACCACTTGCTAAACAAAATGTTTGCAAACTGTAAATTTGCAATACGTAGTTTTGCTAATTGCACTTTTTGCCAAATGAAAATTTGGGAAACAAAGTTTGCGATGTGATACTTTGGGGAACGTTTTTTGCCAAACATTAGTAATCCGAGAATATGGATACATACGATTTAGAAAAAAAAAACATTTGTCTTGACGGAGGTTCGAATTGCCACCATTATTGTTGTCATTTGTTTGTTGGTTCTTTGCTGTTACGAAAGTATAATTGTGATGAGTTTATTGTAATTCACATTTTAGTTAAAAATATTGTTTCAATGTAAATGTAAATTACAATGTTTATGTATTTGTTCAGATTTATTTCTTACTGCATTAGTATATGTCGTTTATAGATATTTTACAGGTAGCACTAGTGGTGCCGGTCATTTCCTTATGGCTTCTGAACCTATCTTAGAGTACTTATGATATGTGTGTAGATAAAGTAGTGTATACAACTGTACATAATTAGGCCTTAAAACACTCGTGTGATCCTATTATGAAACTCGCTGACGCTCGTTTCATAAAACCACACTCGTGTTTTAAGGCCTCTCATTATGTATCAGTTGCATAAACTACTATTACGCGCGTGTTTTTGTGTAGCTGTTCAACTGTTCACGCCTACCACTATATGAAACTTTTTATCAATGTATGTGCCTCCTCCGTACATCGTAATCCTCATTGCTGGGGTCGTCACAGCCTGGTGGCTGCATCCTTTGAATGATGTTGCGCCACCTTCTACGATCCTCGGCCACCTTGAGCGTGTCGTGGAAGTTGGAGTCGACTGCAGTGTAGATTGGGTCGGACTGATGCATCGGGCCACGCCCCACGGCCAGTTTCCCCGGACCTTTGCAGATTATCTCCTCCACTTTTATGTATTTTTGCCATCATATGCTTAACTGTTAGGAGCGGTTTTGAAAAAACAAGGAAAAACTTTTACCTTCCCCCGTTGTGGGCGTGTTCTAGTAGTATATCAAAAATCCCTCGAGATTCGTGAAACTAATATTGTGTAATGGCACATAAGTCCGCGTGACTTCGCAGTCAACAACTCCCATCTGATCACATTACCAACTTTACCTCCAAGTTCTCAAATCATAATAAAACTAGCTCCTAAGTCTCGCGGTACCTAGTCTCTAACCAGTATTTCAACTCGCTCGTAACTGCCATATTCTCGTACCTATGATTATAGAACTTCTCTGAAATAAAGTCAAACTTTGACTTTCGTCAACTGTTCTTCACAAACTAAGTAACTAACTTAAATGTCATTTAGTTTGCGAGGAACAGTTGTCACTAGTGATAAGCCACGAATGACATGCTGTTTAACTCGAGTGGAATGGAAAAGCTGCCTTACGCTTTTCCGCGCCTTCTTTCGTCGTTCTTATTTTTGCTCCGTTCCACCAACTACTCAACTCCGGTGGACGCGCAGCCTAAGTGTCGGCAAAGTTACCTGTATGTGTGACGTCTCGTCGAGTCGAAGTTCGCGAGTTGATTAGATCTCGTGTCGCCATGTACGTGTCAGGCGGTAATTGAATCACTGTACGTAATTAAAATAAAATAATAATAATAATAAATATTAAGGGACAATCATACACAAATCGACCTAGTCCCAAACTAAGCAAAGCTTGTACTATGGGTACTAGACGACGATATACATAATATATAAATACATATATAGATAACATCCATGACCCAAGAACAAATATTTTGCACAAATATTTGCCCCGGCCGGGATTCGAACCCGGGACCGCCGACTCAGTAGGCAGGTGTCTACCAACCGAGCCAAACGCGTCGTCTAATTAATTAACTCTTAATAAGATACAAGTGGGTGATGGACAGATCGGTTAATAGTATTTTATGCAACAGTTGTATAAGAGGGGGCAAAAAACGCGAGTGGCATGGGGTAAGAAAGATGCCACGAGCATTTTTTGACCTACTTATTTATTTCTATAATTTATTTATAATACAACGTTGCATAGAATACTTTTTCTACGACTCGACATTTCATAAATAAAATGCAAATAAACAACAAAGAAAATAATTACATGTTCCCGCTCAGAAACAACAAATTAAAAAAAAAAACAGTCACTGATAAAAAAAAAATTTTGACGTCCATCTGTAAAAAAAAAATGAACTTATACCTAAAGGTATACGTTCACTATACTACATACATTCGTACATCCAAGCACAGAAGATAAAACCTTTTTTTCAATATGACAACAATACCTTAGTACAATATTTTTTTTTTTAATTGCAAATTGTGTGAATGCAGCTATTTATTTTGTAATCTGTGGTACTAAGTAATGCTTTTTTCGCGACATTGTAACATCGTTTAGCAATGTTTTTTGTAGGCGTAGAGTATAGACTTTTCCAGACTTTCATAATGTATGCCTTTATATTAGAGTACCTATATAAAAAAAAGTA
Organism: Apotomis capreana; assembly: GCA_947623375.1. Classification (NCBI taxonomy): domain Eukaryota; kingdom Metazoa; phylum Arthropoda; class Insecta; order Lepidoptera; family Tortricidae; genus Apotomis; species Apotomis capreana. The sequence continues at coordinate 28,222,512 of OX392506.1, forward strand.
CTGGAGTAGAAAAAAGGCTTTTTTTTGTATTACATAAATGTATGTTCAACGAGCGACACGCCCCGGCTTCGCCCGGTATAAAAACAGTAGACGACAGCCAGCGGGTGGAGACGCGTGGGCCGAGTCCAGTTGTATTGTACCTTGGTGCGCGACCGATGCAATTCATTTAGAGCCGCGACAGGTACATCTCTCTTTTTCTCACTTCGAGCGTGCAAAAGAGACATTATGTACTGTCGCAGCCACAAGAAGTCGTGTGCCGAGCCAGTTAGGCACGATAATGATATTAATGGGCTATTATTATAATGTGTATGAAATTCTTAAGGTAATTAACGTTTGCTTATAAAGTTATAACGCATGTTGTGTTTGCATGTAATTGGGTAAATACTCTTATATGTTTAGTACCTACCGGTGTATATTGTTTAGTACTGTAGGTACCTGATGGCAAACCTAATAAATAAGTATATAAATAAATAAACGTATTTAATTTTGTAATGATTAAAACTGTAGAAGGTAAAATAGCTTTTGCTAATACCAAATTATGTCATCAACTACTCTGTTGATAAATGAAAACCGCATGAAAATCCATTCGTAGTTTTTGAGATTATCGCGAACATACGGACAGACAGGCAGAGAGACAGACATGATTTATAAAGCGTGGTGATAGTGTTTACTAATTTTCGATTGGATGGGTATCTATTAGTCTAAGGCTTTTTCTAATACCCTAAGCGTTACTGGTCTGAGTGGCACAGGCGATTACCTCCTAGACAAGACACCCCGCTGTAAATTATACAGAATAGTCGTATAATTCCGAAGCGCCCGCCTAGGGCACCTACTCGTACGTTGTCCATTACCTGATAAGACGCAGTAAAATAGTAGTTATGCGGGCACTGAGATGTATGTAGGTACCTTTTCAACCCAGTCAACTCACAATCAAATATACAGTTTGAAATCCAACGCTAAGACTACGCATCCAGTAACGGAACTGACAAAGAAATATACCTATAATTGGCATAAGATATTATTATAACGGTGCCATGGCGATTTTCTTATTAACCTGTATAATGTAAATTTAAAAAGTTGCATACTGTGTCGTGGTTAGACTGAGAGGGACTGATGAATCAGCGAGCTGTCGCTGGTGATGTCTGGCAAATCTATGACAACTCGACGATTTGACGATTAAAATGACACGACACACACGGAACACTTACGACATCCATGCACAGATCCGGAGATAAGTATATTATGCTGTTTCAATTTACAATCAATGGATCCCAACACATATCGAAAATATAACTATATCAGTACATCACCCATATTGGTTATAACTAATATAATTATATCAATGTCAATCAAACTAAACCTCTGATCGTTGTGTGAACTAAATAAACAATATATAATGTTAAAGCTTAATTAATCAGTCTTATTACTCTTATTAGTAGTACATAAAAGTATTATCCTCATTTTGATGTTATGTAACATCCAAAAAACCTATCCAAACTCCAAAACAAAAAAGTCTCAGTACAAAAACACTATAGCCAATAATGTAGCAAGCCCGAGGGGCTCGCGATGAATATGGAGGCCGTGACGAATGACCTGGCGACGTCGTGACGTCGTGACTCCCGCGACGTGTGGACGACGTGTGACTAATGACAGACAGACAGGCTCGTCGCTTTTTTACTCCAAGGAAATTATTTATTAACCTTCATGTCGTTGGGCTCAAGCACGCAATTTTTTGGGTGTGATCTGGTCTGTAGGGTGATTTTTCAAAGTTTTCGCGTGAATTTTGCTTGTTGTCGTAGTGTCTAGAAATAAAATCGACGTATGTCTCAGATATGAAGAAAATGAGGAGGAATGATTTCGAGGTTGACTGTATAAGCCACTTTTGTAACAGACGCTTTGATGAAAATATAATAAATATTTAATATATACCTACGCTTAACTAAGCTGTATGTTCAGACAGCGTTAGTTCAACACGACAACAGAAGTTCAAAGAGATTTACAAGAGAAAGGCATACCAAGTGGAAAGATAAATGGCTAGAAAAAGGGAAATTCAAGGGTTTATTTTAAAAAGTGGGAAACGCTTTTGTTACCAAGTCGACAGCAAACGCTTTGTTAAGTCGCTGTTGCCACTCAACGGCGCTAAGAATAGTCTGCAACCCTATTCTGAATGTGCAAATAATGGCTAACATTTGCGGGCTATGTTCTAGGTCTTCTTTGTCACATATGTAAATCCGTGATATACCTAGATAGTAAAGTAGATTTTCTATGGCTGGATTAAACCAAAATAAAATAAGCCGAATTTCGAGATAAGCGACATGACAATATAACATAATAATTATATAGCCTCACAAAACCGAAGGTATTGATTCGAAATAATCCACATGATGGTCCATCTATTGGATTTGAGCCAAAGCAAGTAATATAAAAGAGTTATGATTTCAGACCATTGTCAAAAGTTGTAAGCGTACTACTTGGAAATTACTGAGAACTTTCACAAGAACGTATAATATGTTTTCATAAAAATATTTTAACAGTCAGCTTCCTTGCCCTGGGATTGAAAAAATCAAAATGCCATATTTTAATTTTACCAATATCGTAAACGTATAGCCATGCGCGTGTCGAATACAAGCCCTGGCATCTTTTTATAAACACGCCGGCGACGGCAAACAATAACACACAGAAGGTGATTGATTCCCCGAATTTCACCTACTCATCCTAAACTCACATAAATCCATAAACAATGGTAGCGGAATTTGAGTTTTTACAGAACGGAATAAACTACAAATTGATGTAAAAGGGCTTAGGTTTTTTAGACGCGGATGAATACGACTGCGCTAGCAGATGTAAACATGACTTAGCAATAAATCATAAAGTCTGTTAAACAACAATTTATTTTGCATAATTTCGATATGGAATCCATGTCAAACGCAGTCGGAGGCGCCGAGTTTTGTGGTAATGTAGAGCTATTAGGGATAATTACGACCGATGAGCGTGGAGAAGCCTGAATAGACTCCGATATAAATTATGAGTATTGCGACACAAATGAGTACCTAAATAATTTCTACTTCGTTATTTCCGTACCGATAGTGGCGTTCACAGACACACATTTGGTAACTGAACATGTAAAACAAAAGTGTCGCAATCTCAACCTGGATTAAAAGGGTTTCAAATGCTTTTTTTTCAGACAAAATTGACAATAAATACAACGTTTCACTGCGCAAATGTGACAGTGTATCTTCCTGAATTTAACGTTTCCGTCATCGTAGGTTCCGACTTCCGAATCGCAAACTGAAATTGACCATCCAAACAAGTTGTGCGACAGACTCGGTAAGGGATCATGTTCTACAAAGAGCTACAGAAGTGCATGGCCCATTTATGAATGAATAAATGAATGAATGAATTATATTTATTATTTTTAGAGGAAAAAGTTTTCAATATAGCTGAAACTACCATATACGGTAATAAATTAAGTTATTGTTTGATTGATTTTGGTAGGATAGGCTAACGAAAAAAAAGGGAAAAGTACATTTTAATCGATTTTTATAACACTAATTACCTCAGAAATATGTATACGTATGTAATCGAATCCCGGCCAGGGCAAAATATTTGTGTGATGAACTCGAATATTTGTGCTTGGGTCATGGTTGTACGTATTTAAGTATATATTTATCTATATAAGTATGTATATTGTCGTCTAGTACCCATATCACAAGCCTTCTTGAGCTTAATTTGGGACTAGATCCATTTGTGTGAGGTTGTCTGATTTATTTATTTAATTTTTTTTTTTATGCAAAATGATCAGAAATATGACAAATATTAAACCTTTAGTAAATATAAAATAAAATGTTTAGTAGGTAGTAGGTACAAGTGACGGGCCACAGTACAGTACACGGTGGAAATATTGATAATAGTCCAAGGGACAACTATGTCCAGGGTCCAAGTTTCCGCTCATAGTTGGCCAAGCGTCTCAGCTGTAACTTCGCTGGCGTCTGCATATTGCTGCATATTCCACAAGTGTCACGTCTCCGCGTCACTGCACACTCTCCAAGTGAAGTCACGTGCGCGGTCGACTACGCTCAGAACAAGCCTCCTTGGAACTAAGTTCCTTGAAACTCATAGTTGCGAACTTTCATTCGCTCACTCACTTGGACTAATCAGCATTAGACTGCTATATGATGCTCTTTGACGTATTGAGCTGTAGGTACTTTTACTGAGTTAAAACCGATATGACACCCAAAATTGACAAAAGTGTCTGCCTAATCTCTACTACTCTTCGAAACCTCGTACCTAGTTGTAGATTGACTTGATTATACTGAGATAGCAGCTTTGTTATAAGTAGGTACTTATCTGTTTGTTAAACAGGTTGTCAACAGACTATATGAAAAAAAGAAAAACACACACTTCAAATGCGCTTTATTGCACACCACAAGAATACAAACAAAAGAAACGCAAACATAAAAAATAAGTGACAATAGGCAGTCTAATAGCTAAAGAGTGATTTTTTCCAGACAAACTTTGGATAAAATATAAAACAAAATGCTTTATTGCACAACAAAAAAGATTACAATGTTTGTTACATCTCACGCGAGTCACTTGTATTGTCAAAATAAAATTATATGGATGTGGTGTTTGGTCCGCGACTTCTTTCTAAAACGAAGAGGCTCATCCAACGCGTTCAACATGCCTGTGCTCGTTATTGTTTCAATATCCCGTTTAGGGCCCATGTTACCCCTTATCTAAATGAGCATAACATCTTAAAAATGCAGCACCGTCGCAAGCTTCATTTTGGCATGTTTACTTTTCGGTGTAATTCAGCATAAGACACCATCATATCTTTTCGAGAAGCTGTCATGGATGTCCAGAAATAGGTCGTGTCAAACTCGCCAGTGTAGTGTGCAGCTCACCACTCCACAACATGCTTCAGCTGCCTTCAGGGGAAGCTTCCGCTATGTTGCAACAAAATGTTGGAACAACATCCCGCCGCCAATTAGGAACCTAAAATATATCAAGACCTTTAAAATCCATGTACGAAAATTTATGTTTGAACATCAGCGGAATCAAGAAACTTTGAGGCTAGACACGAGCTGCTTGTAATGATTTGTTTTTTAATGACTTTATATTATTCTTACCGAGGTTTTATGTCCCTTTATATGTTGTGTTGTTTTGCATCATTGTATTGTTATTTGTCGCCTTATGTTTCATGTCCTTGTTTAGTATTTGGCTTTACTTTACAGGGTTTCGTTTCTCCCTGTTCTTTTTATATAAAATTTAGTTATTTCCCTACACATCCACATTTATTGTAATTTTAGTAACTGTCTTTCACTTTTGTACCTAAGTTGTAAAATGTAATTTGTTAAATGTTTTAATTTGCTGTACACATACGGGCATTGCATTCTTAGAATATTTTTTTTTCATTTCTCTTCTTCGCTAACGGTCTGCAATGACATTGACAGCACTTTCCGTCAATGTCATTGTCTTGGCACTGTATGCGCTTAAGCTGCGTTCAGTCTTAGAGTGCGGCCGTGTGTGTACGGTTCCCCGTGGCGTCACCTATAGGTTACACCGGAAGACCAGCGCTGGTTCCCGGGCCAGCATTTATGCTGAGGTGTGACCTTTTCGTGGCATACACACATAGAATTTTATTTTATTGTATTTAATTTCTAATGTGTTGTCCTGTTCGTGTATGTTTACGAATAAATTTTCATTCATTCATTCATTCATTCATTCACGCCGAAACGGCTCGAAGGATTTGCATGAAATTTGGAACAGAGATAGGACTTACCTAACATAGTATACTACGTTTTATCCTGAAAAAGGATTGTTATTCCCGTAGTATAGTGTATACCTATGTTACAACGCAAGCGATGCCGCCAGCTGAAGCTAGTTCCAGATAAAAGCCAAAACACTATTCCAAGTCACGACGTCATCGCACTGACATAAAAATCTAAAATATGACGTTCAAGACCAGAGTTAAAAGTAAGACCAGCCACATATGTCCACTGCAGAACATAGGCTTTCCCCATAGCTCGCTACAAGGTACGATTCTAAGCAGATCGTATCCATGGATTCCGTGCGACCCTAACCAGGTCATCTGTCACCAAAGTCCCACGCTGCGCTTTCTTATTTCCTATACGTGGTCGCCACTCCAGGACTTCTGGCGTCAGCTCAGTCCATCAATCTGGGCAGAATAATGAGACAATGATTATATAATCCTCTCGGACTGACGGGAAAACATGAAAATTCATGAATGACAGAAAACTGATGGACCAGTCTGCTGGTTGACTGAACTGACACTAGAACGAGCGTGTGATCGGTTACAGTGTGTCTAAGTCCCACGATAGTTCTCAACTAAGTCATTTTCAATATTTATTTCTTGTCGAACTGTGCAATAAAAATCATTCTCCTTTATAACCTATAAGCTGATATTTTTACTTGACGGAAGCGTAATATTTATCGATATCTCCGCTCGTGAATCGTTTTTCTATTTCCAATAAGGAGTGGCATTAGCGAGTTGTAAGCCCCGCTTAGCGCCGCTTACAGACTTACGACCGATAAGCGCTCTATTCCACCCAGCTTACGAGGCCGCGCCGCTCACTCGTCTCCGACATGAATAATAGTCCTTTTTTGCTGAAATTCATGTAGTTGTTACGTCGTTCTAGTGCCACGGTAGAAAAACACTGCGAGTAGACTTACCTGCGTTTCCGGGACTTATATACCCATGTGACATATGTGGCTTAGTTTCGTGTGGTTTCGTGCACATATATAAATTTGTATGTAAAATTAATAAATATTAAGCGACAATCTTACATATATCGACCTACGTATAAGTAATGCCTGTACTATGAGTACTAAACGACGATATTAATAATAAATAAATACATATAAAGAAAACATTCATGACCCAGGAACAAATGTAAAAAATTCTCCACACAAATATTTGCCCCTGCCGGGGCTCGAACCCAGGTCCGCCGACGTAGACAGGTGCACTACAAACTGCGCCAACCTCGTCGCGATGTTATTTGTTTTAAGTATGTTTATCGTCGTCCAGTTAGTGTCCATAACATAAGCCTACTAGAGCTTACTTTGGGCCTAGATTGATTTGTGTGAAAAAAAAACTGTCCATCGAATAAGTCCATGTAAATATTTTACAAGGATTATTTTCTTTTATTAGAACACGTCAGGCATCTTCATCATTTTCATACCCCCTTTTTTTTCCTCCTCTTCCTCTGTTTTTCCATATCCGGGGAAAAAAGTGCATCCTTCTTTTAGATCAGTTATAAATAATTGAAATCCGTCTAGCTGTTTTAGTGACTAGAAACACAAAAACACCCTCTTAAAATATCTCCTATAAACAAACATTTATTTTTACCCGCGTATTTTATAATTTATAATACCCAGTATATATATGCCCTCACCCGACTTATCACGTCATTATAGGGCACTCAACGTCTCTGAGGGGTTCAAGACTCCACATTATAAAATGTTAACGTTGATAGGAAGTCTTGATTAAAACTAGGTACCTCCCAGAGGGGAAAGAAGTTAAGAGTAGTGCTAAAATCACTACTCTTAGCTTCTTTCCCCGCTGATTAGGTTATATGTGATAGGTATGGCTAAGAGTGGATGCAGTATTTTGCATCTTAACGTAAGAAAGAAGAAGATATTCAACTCAAACATAATAGCAAGTTTAGGATCTGCAGGTTTATTTGGGGCGCGTTTATCATGCGATAGAGGACTATTCTCGACATCATAATTACAATTGGAAAGTGATATCGCCGTTATAGAACCGGGGGCAAAAAACAAAGTCATTTATTCTGCTAAAAACGTCGTCTAGAACATTATTATATCGTTAATTAACACGTTTCCAAGGAAAATGTTTAAGATTGTTAATGAGCAAAACATTTTCCTTTTAATTGCAGTTACTAATATAATAAATTGTATAAATCAATCGACATTTATGTTTCCACTTTCCAGTCGACCAAAAATACACAATGAAAGCCCCAATTCGCTCAGCCAAAAGGTACTTTGTTCAAATACTTAAGTAAAAATGCTTATTTAACGTTTCAGTGAAAAACAAAAGAGGTGGTTATTTAGCATTCAAAGCTGAGTCACCGCTTCAGAATCGACACCCGGCCGCCGAGAGACAAATGTCGCTCGGTGCTGCAGGGTTGAACACACAGAACAGAAACTATTCCGTAGTTGAACACAAAGCGCTCTAAGCCCGCTTAGAGGACACAAAATTTATTTTATTTCGCTAAATTTGTAACAAGTAGATTAATCATTAAATGGTTTACGTGAGTTTAAACCGTTTGTATAATTATTAAAGTAAGGTTAATCGCTATTAACGCCAATTAATTCTGTAATATTTTATTTTGTAGAATTTTTTTAATGAAAAATTGTGATTCAAACTATTTTTACCACCTTGGGAATACTAAATTATTTTAAATAGACTTTTCGGTTAGGTTTTCGGTTTGTTTAGTTAGTGATTGTTGCTACCTTGTTATAATTTCGCATACTCTGTCTAACTCATACTACTCGTATCTCCAAAATACGATTGTCATCAAAGCGACAACCCTATTTATTTCACCGCGGATCCCTATAATGAGCGCGCGGCGATTATCATTAGGCTTCTATTTACACGAGCCCACAACATCTGTGGCTCGTACCTTATCTCCTTGATTTAAAGTTCAATTTACGTTACAACGGCTGTAGATCCAAATCTACTTGAAGTATGGCCACTGAAACAGGATAAGAACAACGGAATTCCAACAGTGTTTAGGAGATTTTTTTGTTCTTATTAACTTTATCACTCGTTTAGTTATCACACTGTTCCGCGAACTGTGTTTGGGGTTTTCCATAATCGATGGAAAAAGGTTTTATTATCAGTGATCAAAATAGGTAATGCAATTTGGTGTGAATTAGCTTCAAATTGTTTACCTTACTTTATAAAATTTACTGATATAAATATGTTTTCTCAAACATACCATGAAAGGTCATTATAACGTGCATTATAATAATAACAGGCTTCGAAGTATGACGTTTCAGGCGGAACAACTCGAGAGAACTGTAAAGGAATTTCATACAAAATTAAAGGCCGAAGTCGGGAAGCCCTTTTTCCCCTGCGTCTGCCGTAATGTACTATTTTTCATCGAAAAAACAACTAAAATATATTTTACTTATTTTACTTTTCAGAAAAAATCTTTCGCCGAATCCCGAAAACAAGAATGTTAAGTATAACGTTTAAGCCCCCAACTGCACTCTTTATTTCGAACTGTGTATTTTATTTCTACATCATTCGAATAGCCTCGTGCCACCCAGTGTGCGTTCCAGTTAAATGAACCTTATACTAATTTAATTTTCAGCACAATTAATATTCCGTTACTAATAGTCAGTTACCTAGCAACTTCCTCGGCTGTGCCGCGCGCCCAAACGGAGATTAACACGTGTAATGTTATTTAAAACTCATATTTCGGGCAAATTATTGTTACGTTTTCAACCCCGATATCTCTGCCATTTTGGAAAATAACAACACCTGTATCGATTCAAATATCAAAATTACATGAGAATCAGTTGAAAAATGCGACCTGTAGGCGAGAACAGCTGAAAAAATACTAACATATAAACATCTGGATAAACGATAGAAATGTCGAAGCTGAAACAGAGACTTCGTTTGCTCCGCTCTCACACGGTCAATAAAGATTCATTTTAAACAAATAACTAAAACTACGTTATTTAACTATCTTTAGTGCACACATCATATAAGGGCTCTCAAAAATGCTGATTGTTTTATTTTTTTTTCTATGATTCAGACAGGACTAACGGACAGACAAACTTAAATCAGGGCTATGGTGATTTATTGGTATATATTTGAAACCTAGGTACAGTTTAAAATTTTCATTGATATTTTTTGTTTCCAAAGATACTCGAAATTAAAAAAAATGACGAATTAAATTCTTTTTTTCAACTTTTTTTCGAGCGCACGCAGTAAAAGCATGAAATAGCTATTTTACCATCTAGAAATCAAGCAAAAATATTATTCACTTCATAAAGTTGTTTGAAATTATCAATATATTATTTGTCATAATATGAAAAAAATAATTAAAAGGAATAAAGCCTCATAATAATTAAACAAATGGGAAACTTGTTCATTAATTAATTGTTTTCATCTCGAAACATACTAGAGACATTGCGAGCATTTGCCACCGCACCCAAAAGGTTAACATCTCTACAGATCCTTGGTTGATAAGCTGAATAATATATAATTTGGAAACTTCGACGATGGCAGACAAGTCTAGACTAGCCTCATTCGATATTCAATTAGATGTCATGTTTACACTGGGTACGACTGGTTTGTTAGTTGAAACAATTCCGTTAAACTGTCGCCAAAATATTGTAAACAAACTATATTATAATCATACAAAACAAAGAACATTAAAAAGACTACAAATATGCGATTACCGATTGAAAAAGAAAAGAAAACACATTAGGAACCTTTATTTCTCCTCGCCTCTATAAAAATAGTGTCTTTTTAGGGTTCCGTAGCCAAATGGCAAAAAACGGAACCCTTATAGATTCGTCATGTCTGTCTGTCTGTCTGTCTGTCTGTCTGTCCGTCTGTCCGTCTGTCCGTCCGTATGTCACAGCCATTTTATTCCGAAACTATAAGAGCTATACTGTTGAAACTTGGTAGGTAGATGTATTCTGTAAACCGCAATAAGATTTTGATGCAAAAATAAAAAAATAATAATAAATATTGGGGGCTCCCCATACTTAGAACTGAAACTCAAAATTTTTTTTTTCATCAAACACATACGTGTGGGGTATCTATGGATAGGTCTTAAAAAATGATATCGAGGTTTCTAAAATATTTTTTTTCTAAACCGAATAGTTTGCGTGACAGACGCTTCCAAAGTGGAAAAAAGTTGGTCCCCCCCCTCTAACTTCTAAAATAAGAAAATGAAAAATCTAAAAAAAACATATGATGTACAGTACTATAAAAACTACCAACGAAAATTGTTTTGAACGAGATCTAGTTAGTAGTTTTTTTTTTATAATTTAATACCTAACTTTGCACCTAATTTATATGGGGCGCTATACATACCAGGTGCAAACTTAACTTAACCACTTAGGGATGGAAAGTGTTTGTACGGAACCCTCGGTGCGCGAGTCCGACTCACACTTGGCCGGTTTTTTAATAGAAATTTCGAGGAGGGTACTCGCACGTGCAGTCAAGAACTATCGCCGACACTAAGTGACCGGGAAGATCAAAGAGCACTCGGTTGATCGACAGTATATTATTATGGTGATATTATGAAAATGCTTTTTCGCTATCCAGATGTAGATGACACTCTAGTTAATGACGTAAAAGACAAAAGATATGTGAAGTTTTTAACCAAATAACTAATATCGAAATTGGTTTAGCGCGATAAACCAAAGAATACACCCAATTCGCTTATTTCAGTCGTTTTTTTTTTAAAGTGATTTTGATTGAACACTGTTGTGTTAGGTCCGCTGCACCTTGCATTAATGTTGTTTATTTTGTAAACAATAGCCTTGGGGACGGTAAGCTGTTTGTTCAAGCTTAAGTGCATAAGAAATAATGTAGTTCGAGATATCATTTTTTAAATAAAGTATTTCTATTGTGTTTAATGTAATTTCTTGTCATACGTAACGAATTTCATCGGCATAAATTCGGGGTTAGTGATTGATTAATGAGAACGATTGTAACAGATCATTGACACGAGATTGACACAGATTATTACCTACGAAAAACAATTTTAGAACTAACATAAGTACTCCATTATGGCTTGTGGCATACTAGGTACCTATAATTTAACAAGCGAACATACATCCAACTACATGTATTTTAAAGTTAAGGAATCATATCAATAGAGGAACTTGGCAAAATAGAACTTTCTGAAACATTGACACGCATGTTCATGACTGGACATGTCCAATTTGCTATTTCCTTGAAGATAAAGCCTTGGAAACACTTTAACACAAGCCTTGAATATTACTACTTACCAGTTAGTATTCTAAAGCAAATGCTACGTAACTTCATGTTATTCTTTGTTAGCTTGGAGATGAGTTTCAAGAAATTCAATAAACGAATGATGGGTTCCGAATTACAGTTCTGTCGCTGTAAGATGAAAAACCAATTGCATGTACAGTTGCAATGATTTTTAGAATTTTATCTTTAAATTTCAACATCTTCGACTTCTAATTAATTTCCATAGTCCTTCCCCCAAACGTGCGATTCGACAATTTTTTCGGAAAGTCAAATCCAGCTTCCACTCCTGAACTTTCGGAAATCGCCACAGTAACTAAAAATCGCTAGCAAGAACTTGTTAATAACTGCGGCGAGAACGACCGCCCCTGAACCTTTAAGAACACAGCAAAGAGACACCGCGGGCGACGGGCCGCTGCCCGCCGCGGGTAGCGGGTGAGAACGACCAAGGCCTAACAATACGAGATACAACGATAAAATAAATCTATCACACGATGCTAAGCTAAAATTTCGAAGAGTTCCCTTAAGCCGCGTCAGCGTGGACTTGATTTAAGAAAGAGTGCCAAACTTTTAAGTGGCATCCTCACGGGGTAGTTAGTCAACTTCCAGTTGAATAAAGAAAAATAGGAAACAAATTGCATTTTCACGCTCGAACAGATGCGCTGACCTGTTGCTTTTTCTAACAAATAGATACTCCTTCTCAATTGGAAATGACGAATGTCACATTCAAGAAGTAAGATACGTGTGATGCCGGCATTACTATTTTTGGCATTTATACTTACGTAAACTTTACATAATCTGGATAACCTTTATAAACTCGAATCAACTTGTCTTTCTGAATTTATAAAGTACTTCAATTAGGCGAATGTTATGAATAAAAACCGCTTCCTTCGAACACTAGGTTTATCTTTAAAATCTTATCCATTATTGAATCAAGCGGTTTACTCACGTGGAATTGTCACATAAACGGCCCGACATGTTGCATTTTTTGTTCAAAAGCCTTCAAAGTTTTAAAACACAGTATTTAACTAAAAACGCCAGCCCATTTATTTTAAATATATTATAATAACTCAACTCACCCTTTATATAATAATATACTCCTTTTAATACTGGCACGAGGAAAGGGATAATCATTAATGTTAATGTATAATTACCAAAATTAACGTTTTGAGTAATTCCACCGACCCATCACGCAAATTCAATGTAAATAGGTACCTGCATCTTTTAATATGTAAGGCGGTGATTACATCCTTACCATGAGTTTACAGTGACTGAACTCGCTAGCGACTGTGTAAACGATTTGTATGGACAATTGTAGTTTTACAAAGTAGGGGCGCTGAACTCTCGTATTCTTCATATAATTCGTTTACGCTATCACTAGCGAGTACGGTCATATTAACTCATGGTAAGGGTACAGCTAGGGATTTCACTTTTTGTGATTATGTTCGTATAACTCGAAAATGAGGATCTCAGGATGTTTTTTCATTGTTAATTTGGGTCATGTATAAATACATGTTTATATTAGGACTATTCATCAAGTCAAAAGTGCCCCCATACGTCTTGCAAAAAGGGATGTTATCGCAACGCGACTAGCAACAACAATCTTGTGATTTCAACGCCGAGACGGGAGCGGTGAATATGTTAACCAAATGGTACGATGGAAGTATTGCCTCTAAGTTTATATAAACAGCGTATAATAATAAGAATATTAAGGTATATTTCAGAAATAGCGGTTAAAGACAATACGAAAGTTTCATTATTTCTTTTCACAAAGACTCGACCGACAAGATTTTTTGTGGCGTTGATTTTAACGTTTACACGAAGTGTGTCAAAAAATAATTGTATCTCGTTCTATTTGTGATTTTGATTAATACATTTGGTGTTTTCTTGATGCTATTTAATTCACCCCTGGACCCATCACGACCTCTTCTGCGTCTTCAGCTACAACAATCCAACAGCAGGCTGGCTGGCTGTATCAGGAACCAAAAACCGCAGCGCTGCGGGTAGCGGATGAGGCCGACTATGGCCTTATTGGCGCTTAGTGGCCCGCGCATGATCCACATTTATAAGTTTCTAGAAAAATATATAAGATTTTGCTAACTTACGTACTGAAAAGAGGAGTGTTATAAGTTACATTTAGAGTGTCTGTGTCTATATTTGTCATTTAAGGTGTCAAATGCGTGTACCATTTGGAATGATTTTTTTTTATTGGATTATATTAGATTTATGCAGTGGTTTTGGTTGCATTCAACTTTTAATGGATGGTGAATAAAAATGGGTTTGTAAAATGTTTAGGAGGTTTGCGATATAATTGCAACCATCATGAACCTATAGAATACTACGTACCTATATCAAGCTCAAGCTTAGGTGCGTTTGTTGCATCTATAAAACGCGGCATTAAAATACCCAGTGTGTAAATTGCGCTAAAAGTAGCCCAGCGTCCGCAATAATTATTGAAGCCTTTGAAGTGTCTTTCACATCAATTTACCTTAATCATTATGTAGCAGGTGCCCGCGCGCCTGTCGGTATGACACACGGCGAATATCCTTCTTCACAAAATGATGTACGTTACCACGGGACTCAAAGAGTTTATACCCTTTTAGAATATAACGGATTTTATTGTCAGGACCGTTTTACGATGCCTCTTATTTAATAACCGCCATTTTTTATTTAATTTCGTTTTACGAGGAAACCTTATCAAATAGCGTTTTACGGCCCTATTGTCATTGAAATGATGACAGACTTGTCCTGGATACTGGAAAGAAAAGGACATCTTATGATTTTTATTTTAGCTTCCTTTTAATTTAATGAATGCCTTGTCTTTTGGAAAATACTGATAACAATGGTAGCGAAAGAGACTACAAAGATTTACCTATAGGCTGTAAAATAATATTACATTACTACCTATAATTTTTGTTAGTAAAAGTACTTCAACATAGCTATTATACTTAGCAAGTAAGAATGGCAATTGGCTAAGCATAGCTAAAATAACTTTTGACCGTTGAAATGTAAAGAATTGCGAATGGAGACTACAGAGTGAAAACACGGCATGGTTGAAAACGATGTGACAATATAGAATAGGTATAGATATAGATACATACAGTTAGTTGCCACAACTAACGAAATGGAACTCATTCAGTAATTGATTAAGGTATCCCGCAAAGTAACGCCTGCAACTCCATCAGTTTCAATACTTATAAACCGATTTATTTTGCTATGGTGTATCTTCAATATTTGGTATAGGTACTAACTGCGCCGCGCGGTGTTCCATCCCACGGGAATACTTCGGGATAAAAGTAGCCTACGTTTTAATCCAGGGTGTCAGCTACCTTCATACCAAGACTAATCAAACTTGGTCCAGCCGATTGAGCGTGAAGAAGTAACAAACATATACACACAAACACTCACAAACTTTCGCCTTTATAATATTAGTGTAATGTCAAGGCCCACCCAGGGCTGGGTGCACTTATGCAGATGATAATGATAATACTGTATTTAAAATTGCCAATGAGTTGCATGTCATCTAATACTTAAACTTAAATCCCGCCTCGTCTTTGCTAAACATCGTGAGAAGCTCGTAAACCCCTGAGAGGTACAACTACCGTCAAAAAATGATCAATCCGAAACCCGCGCAAGATTGCCCAAGTTTTTACGGCGCACGTAATCCTACTAAACACCGCTTACTTACACAACCTCTTTTATTATTTCAACACATCATTCAATAATCAATCTTTAGAACAAATGCAAAGAGTTCAAGCTAAAAACCAAAATGATGATGTTAAATAATTATGGGAGAATAGGTGCGGAAATTCGGCGAAATATCGACAGGCTTTAGCAACGTATTATTTGACTTAACAAAGATATTACAATGGGAACCGTATTTTTGAGCAGGCAAGGCGTATATTAGAGATAAATATGAGCACGTGTTGTACGTTTTAGGGAATGGTTGAGCTTTGGAACTCTTTACGAGATGTGCCGTAAAGCTTACTTGTTCTTTGAGAAAGTATTCTGTGTTCCGTAAGGCAATATTAATAGAGCTGACGAGTAATACGTGTAGTCGTTAAAATTAGAGACGCGATCACCAAGTGGCGCAACGATTTGCCTACACACGTTTGGTTACACACGGTTTTACAGCGATAAAGTTGCAACACAGACGCCGCACACCACGAATGTTGTCATTGTCACTCAATTGCAATACAGTATCGATGTAAATGCGATTGCATCGATACGAACGTGAGTATGAATCTTTACGAGTACGTCACTCTAGACCGTAAGTGGTATTTTCTGGGGAGAAAATCTCACTTTCTGGTCAAAGCAAGGCGTAAAACTTTAGACAAACCACGGGGGGTAATTAGCCTAATTAGTAAATCCCCAGATCGCATACCTACCTACAAATAATTAAGTGTTCTACAAATACCTTCGACCTGGAACATTCAATAATTCACAGCGCGTTTATATCACGACAGGTGACGCGGTGTAGTCGCGCGGTCGCGGAGTGCGTGTTTCTATCGGCGCAAAAAATAGCTTAGGTGTATTTTACGGGTGTCTATCATTTTATCGAAATTTCTTACATAGATTTTCATTTCATCGAAAACTATTCCACGAATGTCTTTTAATTTTTTTTTCGAATCACATAATCATCAATTCATTGCTTTTCGAATCATCGATCAACTAACCAACGTAAATTGTTTCGAATTTGTCTCAAATCGTAGCTTAACTATTCATCGAATTTACCTTTCATCGAAACATGATTCACAGATGGCACGTCCCATTTATACAAAAGAATAACCTAAACCTAACCCAACCAGGTCGGATCTAGCCAAGTCGGGTTTCAGGTCATAAAAAAAAATAACCTAAACCTAACCCAACCAGGTCGGATCTAGCCAAGTCGGGTTGCCAGTATGGCCTATGGTCTTAGCCTGTCCGGAAGGACGAATCATTAAAAAAAAAAAACACGTTTCGTTGAACGACTACGTCGATGAACAAATAAAATAATGAAGTGAAATTCGATGAATTGATTCTTGTGTGAAAGGTAATTCGAGCAAATGTACAAGCGATGTAACGAAGTTCGATGAATGATTCCTAAGTTGTAACAAAATTCTGCGAATAGTGTTATGGGAAACGATAATCGATGAAACGTTTTTCGATAAAGTGATGGATTACCTTATTTTACATATTTAAATGACCAGTTCTTGGATTGAATACTCTGCATTTATAAATTTAATAAAAACCTAAGTATATTATTGAAATCTACTGATCGATAAGATTAAAAGAAGATACGAAGTTATTTTTGTATTAAATGTGTCAATAGAAAAAAAGTTACAGCTAGGCAAAACCAAAATTCAGTAACCTCTAAATAGATTTTTTTGACGTGTGTGTGAATTTTACATATAGATATTTTTATAATTCTACAGCTGGTATAATTTTTATTAGTATTTTAATTATAATTCTTCAATTTAATGGTTATACATTTAACATTTTATCTGTTGTCCATATTATGTCCAAACATCCAAACCTCTCAAGCAAATAATGTATCTAATTTAATACACAAAACAAGGTGTGTTGTAGATTTTATTAATCAGCCTGTATAACAGAATAGAGTAGGATAAAGTATTTAAACTGATAGGCTAGTCACTGCTGTTAGAAACATTCACTTTTAACTAAAGATGGGATCTTTTATTATCTGTTACACACCTGAACTTAACAAGAACAGTTTCGTGAGAACCACACACAAATAACAACACACGGACAGTAAGGGCAATTGATTCGCGGGTAACCCTGGAACCTTGTCGTAATAACGTAACCGATCACTCAAGTTTGAGTCAGAATAGCTCGTCACTGCGACAGGGTTCTACGAAGGTCATTTCCTTTACTGAACGTTTGTTTAACCAAGATCGTATCTAGAACGACTTCCCACCAAAACAGTAATTTTCTAGATCGTTCTATTTGTTACCGACATCAAATAAATGCAAAGTTCATAGCCACTTCGAACCGTCACGCCAGAACGGAAAGGATTTAAGTGCTTTGGTTTACTTATGCATTTAATGCGTTGCTTCTTAAAAGATTTACAAATTGGGGTTTATAGTTGGCCGTATATCAGGTGTACAGAAGGCGACACACTGTGCCGGTATGTGTTCCGTAATTATATGGAGGCAGGGAGGAGTTGTGGTGCTGGGGGTGCCCAGTTGGCTTTGCCGCGATTTTTCATAACGAGTTGTTGCAAATCACTGGTGAGCTGTGTTATGGTGCTTTCGTTTTTATGCTTTGTTCGAGATGTTTGCGCACAAATGGCCGCAGCAGGTATTGCGGAATTACAATATTAAAGAACAATCTTACAGAAATCGACATAGTCCCAAACTATGCTAAGCTTGTACTATGGGTACTAGACGACAATGTACATAAGTAATATATAAATATATAGAGAACATCCATGACCCAGGAACAAATTCGAGTTCATCACACAAATATTAGATTTTCACCGCCGGGATTCGAACCCAGGACAAATGGTTCTCTGCGAACGGTATGCAGCTTAACTTAGATAAGACCAACATTGTCCATTTTCAACTTAAAAACACGAACAAAACCAAACTTAACATTGTGGCCAACGAGACTCCAGTACCACAGGTAGAATCAACAAAATACCTCGGTTTCGTGATCGATGCAGGACTCACGTGGGCCCCACACATCCAGACGACCTGTGACCGGTTAGCCTCAGCGTGTTATGCGTTGTCTAGGCTTGCACCAACCTTGTCTATCGAAAATCTCAGGATGGCCTACTTTGGTGATTTCCACTCGATTCTTACGCAGGGTGTCGATCTCTGGGCCACAGCAGCCGACCGTGACAGGATATTTAGAATACAAAAACGTGCCCTGCGTGTAATCGATGGAAAACCCGTCGACCACCCAGCTCAGGACCTTTTCAGAAAACACAAGATCTTGACATTACCGTGTGTGTATATATTGACCGCATGCATATATGTAAGGTCAAAAGTACATACATACCTGACAACTGCAACAGCCCGCGACCTCCCCGCCCCCCGTAGGAGACCGCTACTGCTTGCCCCGCGACGCCGACTCACCAAGTCTCGTAAATCAGTAGGCATCCATGGTGTGACTATTTACAACGCGTTACCACCCAATATTACGGACGCAAAACCCGACTCAATTTTTAAGAAAAAACTTAACTCGCTACTGCTGGACCGGGCTTATTACAGCATCGATGAACTCCAAAATGACAAATCACTGACCTGCGCATCAAGTAAACACCATAAACAAATATAAGATGTAGTCTAATCTAATAATGTAACATATCTGTATTATGATATGAATATCTGTATAATTAATGACGTGTAAAATGTAATTGTGATTTTTACCAATAAATTCTGTATTCTGTATTCTGTACAACCGGCTTAGTAAGCAGGTACACTAGAAATTGCGCCAACCGCGTCGTCATTTAATCAAAGAAATCAAAAATTACAACAAGAAAATCGAAAATTTAAAGGGTTATCGTAATTAGGTAAAAAGTTTTATAATACCTATTTATACCATATGTGAAATCAGGTAGGAGATGTTTATACATAATTAGACTTAAGTACCAAAAATTTCTTTTTACCCTCATGAAACCTTCAAATGTATTTCAAAAGTAAATGTATTTCAGGGTGCATGTATGTTTGAGCAACATACATTTCCATAAAATCATATAAAAGCTTTACAGCTTTGCTACGACGTAGCCCCGTAGCTGTAAACGTAGCACTCGTAGCGCCGTAGAGCACTACAAGCTATAGTGATGGGGAAAATGGTCTAAAATAAAAAGGCTTACATTTCTTTGCAAAATTTTACCTTTTCCAACATTTTTTTTATTTAAAATTTAACTGCGAGGCGTGAAAGAAATGTGAGTTCATTTTAAACTTTTAGTTGTTACAGGTGCGGTGGTATGCACAGGCCCCAATTGTTAATGAGACTTAAACCTTAGTAATCTAGACCTAACCGGAAACAGCCAGGTCACACAAAATATCTCACGCTAAAACACCAATATTTTTAGAAAACTTAATTCATCAAACTTAGTAGAATTTAAAAGCCCAAATATTTATTCAGAATGATTATAGAACAGCATAGTTAAGAACTAAAATAGATAAAACAAAAAAATGTATCTATAAACCTTCAAGGCATGCTGTCCATCAACCGATATGGGGTATATTTCTTGTTCTTTGATCTTTTTCAGAATGTGCGAGGAGCGTAAACCAATGCGGTGGGCCGCGAGTCACGTAGCAGAAGGAATAGCTGTCCCTAATGAAGACCGACACGATGAGTTCGAAACATGTCGGGCCGTTCCTGACAATTTTTACTAGAGTGAAAACCGTTTGTAATTCTTTTGTAAGATTGGTTATTTAGCTATGTTTCATTTTAAAGTTAAGTTTAACTGTTGAGTAATATATGCCTATCACTACTCACGGCGTTTGTGCCGCGAAGCTCGTAAATAGAGTTAACTTTTAAATGGCAACCTCTAAAATCGTATGATCGTCGACTGCCACTGACCAGACGCCCGACTGCCAAGCCAATCTAGACTTTACTTGGCAGGAATTGCAACTCGAATGAATATATTATTTTCGTCCGTTGTAACTTGTGTTTTACTCCGAACCCAGTATGGATGATTTTGGCTTTTTAAGTTTTGTATAGTTTAGTAAGTCACGTAAACGTGATATTATTGTCTGGGAACTCTGGGAGCTGGGTTTGTCAGTGGTGTGGACTCTGCCGACACTTGTTACAATATGTGTGATGTGACTGATATGATCTATGATGTTTGCGTTTATCATGTGTTAAATAAGTGACAAAGCAACTGTCACATCTGTCACTCACACTCGCATTTTGTCAAAACGTGACGGATGCTTTGTCATTTATTTAACGCGTTATAAAAACAACTATCATAGGCCCGAAGATGACTTTTTGTTACTTTTGATGGTACGATTTCATTTACCGAGCAAGCGAAGTGCCTCCGATTCAGCTTGACCAAAAATACTTTCGTATGTCCGAAGTCGGATGTCCAGTTCTCTAGATTTCTGGCTATTCTCGCCTACAGTTTGCATCTGTCAACCGATTCAAGTGAAATTTTGGCAACAAATATGAGTAATAGATTGTTTTGTTGATTCCGTACATTTTCAAAAAGTTTACAGTTCACAGACTGAGCCTCACTATTCAAAGGGGAAACGCGACGAGCGTGCTCAGCTGGGGACGATGCCTCAGACGGCCTCAGTATTGGGGGATTCTTTTAATTAAGTTTTAGCATTTATAGTTTATTTATTTTCCATTGTTCACAGATCCACTAATAATAGTTATTTACGTCGCGGTTGGCGCAGTGGTAACGCAGTTGCCTACTGAGCAGTCCTGGGTTTGAATCCCGGCAAGGGCAAATATTTGTGAGATGAACTCGAATATTTTGTGCCTAGGTCATGGATGTTATTCGTATTTAAATATGTATTTATCCTTAGAAGTATGTTTATGCTGGCTAGTGTCCATAACACAATAGCAGAGCTCACTGCTGTGGGACAAGATATTATATTTATTTATTTTTAGGCCTTATTCCTTTTAAATTTTATTTTTCATATTACGACAGATATATTGATAGTTTTAAAAAACTTTTGAAGTTAATAATACTTTTCTTTGAGTTCTATATAGTAACATAGATAATAAAAGCATGTTTATTGCTTGCAGTCGAAAATAAGTAGAAAAAAACAGTTTTCTGCGTGAATTTTATCAATTTCGAGTAGTATTTCAAACAAAAATCATCAACGAATAAATTAAACTAGGTTTCAAATATATATGAGAATATGTTGAGAAACATGTCTGATCATAGAGAAAAACGTCTAAAATAATCAGCATTTTTAACGGATAAGGAGCCTTAAATATGACATAATATTAAAGAGTAAAATATATAGTAAATATAATACATTTAAGGCTATGTTTAAAAACCGGCCAAGTGCGAGTCGGACTCAAGCACCGAGGGTTCCGTACAAACACTTTCCATCCCGTTAAGTTAAGTTTGCACCTGGTATGTATAGCGCCCCATATAAATTAGGTGCAAAGTTAGGTATTAATAGGTATTAAAAAAAACTACTTATTAGATCTCGTTCAAAACAATTTTCCTTGGTAGTTTTTATAGTAATGTACATCATATGTTTTTTTTAGATTTTTCATTTTCTTATTTTAGAAGTTAGAGGGGGGGGGACCAACTTTTTTCCACTTTGGAAGCGTCTGTCACGCAAACTATTCGGTTTAGAAAAAATATATTTGAGAAACCTCGATATCATTTTTGAAGACCTATCCATAGATACCCCACACGTATGTGTTTGATGAAAAAAAATTTTTGAGTTTCAGTTCAAAGTATGGGGAGCCCAATATTTATTATTATTTTTTTATTTTTGCATCAAAATCTTAATGCGGTTTACAGAATACATCTACCTACCAAGTTTCAACAGTATAGCACTTATAGTTTCGGAAAAAAATGGCTGTGACATACGGACGGACAGACGGACAGACAGACAGACAGACAGACATGACGAATCTATAAGGGTTCCGTTTTTTGCCATTTGGCTACGGAACCCTAATAAAAACGGCTCAGCTCAGGAGTGACGTGAGGAGAGTAATGTTGCCTGTTGCCTATTGTGTTTCTTCTCCATTTCCTAGCATGGCGTTAATAAACACTATCACTAAGATAAAGATCAGAATCAATTGAAATCGAGTATTAAAGTTCAGCACTGTTGATGGAAAATAGCCAATTGCCGTCCGTGACCTGGCACGGGTTTGCCAGGATTGGTTGAGCGATATATTAGAGTAGTATGCCAAAAGCTGCTACATAAATCATAATTCGGAACGTGAAACACGCGAGTAAAATATTGAACATTTCTATGGATTCCATATAAGAATATTTTTGCACTTTCTAATTTTAAACGCCTCGAAATAGTAGAAAATAATATGTGAGCTACCGGACTCCAGCCACCAACCCTATCTTGTTTCAGCTTGGCCGTCGCTCTTGGACTCCCTTGTTTAGGCTCAAGTGTATCCGCAAAGACGACTCAATTAACGACCCCCGCCCCGCCCTTCCCCCCTCTTCGACGCCAAAATCCTCTTCAATTGTGCTCGACTGGAGGGGCATCGGAAGTCAAACAGTCGACGAACTTCCAGACGCCTGTCGTTAAGTTTCTTGAATGGATTAAAAGATCTGATTACAATATTAAACTGGGGCTTAATTGGATTATAAAATTGTTTAGTAAGCAGTATAAATATCGGCCTGGTTTTGATGAATTTTAGTAATACAGAAGTTCGTTTGAAATAAAATATTCCATTTATATTTGTCCCAGACAGAGTATGTTAAATAAAGAGTTGGCAGGAGGACTGAAACACTGTCTGTTATTTGATCGATACCGTAAATCGAATAACTAGGACAAGATTTCTATTTCGTAATTCATAGATATATCAGACGTATGCAAGTTAGTTTTCTTGCATTAAATATGCTGTTTTGAAACCGAGTAAGTTTCGTGTAAGCGGTTGCTATCTACTCGCAGATTCCATTTCCTGCTCTCGGTAGCTATGAATACTGTTCAAATACAAGACCTTGAGAGAAATGACAAAACATCAAGCGACTTTACGTGGTATAGAAAAAGTTACTCAATAAGTGAGGCGTCGAGGCACTATTTAAGGCACCAGTCTCCCAGTAACTTGTGATGTGAAATTAGTTCCTCAATGTGACTGCAAATGTAAAGTTTAGACGGTAAGTAAATAAATTGGGATGTCTTAACTTAGGGTAAAGTAGATTTTAAAGAGGCTTTAGACTTTTCCACGAAATCTGTTAGTATTTTTGCTAGAGCACTAAGAACATTGAGTATTGTTTGTCATTAAATATCGAAAGCGTTGCAGAGCCCTACATCTGATAGAACACTACTAATACTTATAGCTATTGTATTATACTTTCAATAAGAAGAATAATACAAAATAAGTTACGTCGGGTCTTGATTGCCAGGAACGCAGGATAATTTCAAAAACCACGTTTAAAATTTACTGAAAATCTTTAACTTAGATTATAAGTATACCGGGTGAGCAATCCAAATGGGTCAGTAGGGAGAAGTAGCAAAGTATAAGAGATAGGGAAATCTGTTCTTAGGGACCATGGCGTCGATTTTAGATTTAATGAAACCTGTATTATTTATTTTTATAAGGGCCGATTTTTCAATCACCAGATAAAACATATCTGTCAGATAAATGTTGGCTGTCACTTTTCTTTTATATGACGGGAGAAAAGGATAGCAATAATTTTAACTGGCAGATAACTTTATCTGGTGATTGAAAAATCGGCCCTTAATCTCATACATAATTTCATACATAACCCGATCAAAACCACTGTAAAGAATGTTACAATACGACATGCGATTGCTAACAGAATTTTAACCATGTGTAATTCCTGGTTATATTAATGTATAAATTTTATTAAAAAAAATGCAAATTCTATTATATCTAAAATCGACGCCATGGCTCTTAAGAACAGATTTCCCTATCTCTTATACTTTGTTACCTTCTCCCTACTGACCCATTTGGATTGATCACCCTGTATATTATAGTTTGGGACATGTCGCATCTCGAGCCTCCAGCGACAGAAGGTCCTCATTAAAGATGTTTTTCTGTCGGTGTGTGTGCCCACCCCGTCACCAGGCGTCACGTCAACGAACCAGTTTTCCTTATTGCGCCGATTTTACGAGCCTTCAATGAGATATAAAACGAATAAGAGCCGTTTCGTGTGCTCGAATATGGAAGGATTTATTAGGAAGGTTAGATAAATACTGGGGGACCGAAACACTGAATCAACGGTGATAAATATTGCAGTTTAGAGTCAGTAACTCGTGAACATTCACTTCAAACAACTTAATTATATCTTTGTACATTATCCATCTCAACAGCCTAGGAAACTAAACCTGAATCGTTTTAAACGCACATAAATCAGGGATCGATGCAGATATTCATGAAAATTGAAAAACCTCTCTAATTTTGCGTTTGTTTTCGAATGTTATTATATAGAATTTCGTTATAGATCCTTGAAATTAGCCCACTATAATATAAAAATGTGTGATAATGAGCGAAAAACCGAAATATAATAACGTTATTTTGTATGGAGCAAATAACGGTATCCGATCCCTGATAAATAACTCCTTATGTTTTTCATCGAGGGCTAAATCCTTAACTATTTTGGTATTACTTGTATTGGCTTTATTTTTGATCACATTTTTGCTCATACACATACTATACTATGGTAAATATATAATTCAATTGATGTAGTCCCAAAACAAGTTGAAAAATGAATAAAACATGCTTCCCGAAACATTAAATAAAAATACGCACGCCAAGCAAGGTAGATGTGCTACTTAATAATGATAATGCGAGAAAAGGCTCCAATATTGGAGGCATTCTTATCGCAGCTACTTCAGTGCGTAACGAGTGCGCTTCACTTTTACAAATGGTGTAAATTTTTCTCCCGCAATAGGAGCCGAGCTTCGTGGTTTGGTAATATGTGCTCGACGATCAATCTTAACGCCACAGCCTTAGAATAAATACGCCTAGAAACCGAGTCAACGTTTGAAAGTGGAGCCAGTTTTGGTTAGTCACGGGCTAAGTTTCGTCCGTGTGCGCATCTGTCAAAACGTCAAGCTCTCAAGCAACACGACTCTATGATAGGTTCGTAGACACGCACACATAAAACCAAAAGTGGCTTCATCGTTCGCAAATCTGTTATTCTAGACGTATTTATTCTAAGGCTGCAGCAGAATGGAGCGCTGCTGTGACGTAAACTGGGTTTCAGAGCCACTGCATGCCATAGAGTTACCATGACAAATCGCCAATAACAATAAGTTAAGTAAATGCCTGCTTGACAATCATGTATATTATATTGTGAACCACTCCTCCTCATACGTGTACTTGTATCTAAATGAATTATCGATTACGCTACTTGTCTATGCCATTGTTTCTCTTCATCCAATTTTGTACACTTACCTCGTTATCAAACGTAATTACCCTTCATCTCTTATCACACTCTCACATGATAACAAACGCCTACATGCCGATACGTCTTTACAAATTACCTACCTAAATTACAAACATTTATATATGCTTATATCTCTATTTACAAGTGTTACCTGCCAAATTACGTTTCATATACACACACATTGTTTTTACTACCGTATAACTCTCATATACGCAAAACAACAACACAATTTAAACATCACTGACATTTATTATCTGATTTTATGATTCAGGAGGATATCTTAAATGACTTAGATCATTTAGACAACAACCAGTGCTTCACCTGTAGCTTATCAGATCTACCCTCTCACTTACCGAAAACGAAACCTATCTATTCCATATTGTCGCAAAATATTAGAAGTATTTACAAAAATATAGACGACTTAGATATAAACTTAAGTTTACTTCAGCAATCACCGGACATACTCGTATTAGTACTCACGGAATGTCGGCTAATCGAAGATAGACCGCTCCCTATAAAGCATAACTATTCTTGCTATTATACGACAAATCAAATAACGCAAAACGATGGAGTTGTGGTCTATGTAAATAACTCTTATCCACACCAAGTTAAAGAAATAACTTTGGCCGAAGCGTCTTGTCTTCAAATAACGATTTCATCTTTTACTATCTTATGCATCTATCGATCTCCGTCTAATACGAATACTAATAACTTTATTGCATCGCTGGATGCACATTTAAAAAACAGCGTTCCAGGTAACAATGTTGTCATCACGGGTGACTTAAATATAAATATTATGATTCATAATAATTCGTCCTATAATTACCTTAACATATTGGCATCTCACGGGCTGCTTCCCGCTCATGAGTTAAATACCCGGATAAATAGTTGTCTGGATCATGTTATAATAAACCTAAATCCCAACTTATACTTCTCTAAGACAGGTATACTTGAAACGACAATAACTGACCACTTTATGACATTGTTTAATATTTATTCAAAATCTAAAAAGACGTCTCCACCTGTCACCAAATCTGTTACAGACTATGCTAATGCTATTTTTAAATCTTTGTTTAAAAATAGTAACCTTAGTGAAATGCTTAAAATTAATGATCCGAATTTATTGACAAATACTCTAGTCCAGAGAATACAAAGTGCAATAGCTTCTAGTACCAAAATAGTAAATATTCCTTGTAGTAAACGAATAATTAAACCCTGGATTACGCCTGGAGTTCTAAAATGTATTCAAAATAGAAATAAACTACAAAAAGATCTTCGGCATGATCCTACTAATGAAGTACTAGGGATAACTTACCGACGTTATAGGAATTACTGCAATAACATTACGAAGAATTTAAAACACGAATATGAACGTGATCTTCTTAATAAAGCGAAAAATAATAACAAAAGCTTATGGAACACTATTAAAACTATCACTAACCTGAATAAAGTGAAAAGCAAAAATGACGAGCTGCAAAACCTGTCTACTTCCCCTCTTTTATCAGCTAACTTGGTCAATAAGCACTTTGCTAGTGTTGGGCAACTCCTAGCTGAAGAAATTACCCCCTCAGGAACCGTAAACTCTAATCTTAGTGCTTATTTTAACTCTTTACCTTCACACTCATCATCGATTGGTGTACTGGAACCGGAACTTGAGGAAATTGAATCGATTATTCTTAATTTAAAACTTAAATCGGCGGCAGGCTGGGATGATATACCTAATTCGTTTATAAAATCGGCTAAGTCTGAACTGGTTCCCATTATTAGGCATTTAGGATCACTCTGTTTCACGCAAGGAATTTTCCCCGCTGCTCTCAAGCGGGCAATAATCCACCCGATCTATAAGGATGGGGACAGAGGTGATGTCAACAATTACAGACCGATATCGGTACTGTCTTGTATTTCAAAAATATTGGAAAAATTAATAAATAATAAAATGCTCAAATTCTTAAGCAAGTACGATCTTTTATCTCCCCGTCAATTCGGGTTCCGTGAAGGAAAATGCACGGAAGAGGCGTTGCTTGAGCTAACAAATACAATTACCAATCATTTAGATAAGAAAAAGAAGGCGTTATGTATTTTCCTAGATTTGAAAAAAGCGTTCGACTCGGTCTCTGTCCCTATCCTTATACGTAAATTAGAACTTATGGGCATTCGTGGACAGTTCTTAAATTTAATCTCATGCTACCTCTGTGATAGACAGCAGCGAGTAAAATTAGACAACAATGTGTATAGCTCAGACGTAAGTTCCACCTCCTATGGGATCCCGCAGGGGAGTGTGCTTGGCCCAACCCTTTTCCTTACTTATATCAACGATCTCACTTGTATCCAACTCACCAATGGTCTAGTCATCTCTTACGCAGATGATACTGCGCTACTTTTCCACGGAGATAGTTGGGAAGAGGTGTTTGCCTGTGCTGAATCCGGTCTTTGTAAAGTAATGAAGTGGTTGCAAACTAATTTACTCACACTGAATACTAAAAAAAACTAACTACATAACGTTCTCGATTTTAAATTCCACTCAACCTGAAAAATCTAAATTTACACTAACTGCCCACTCTTGCTCTGACAATCCCACCAAAGCCTGTGCCTGCTCTAGCCTCAATCATGTTGCCTCCACTAAATACTTGGGTATACACATAGACCAGCTACTCTCGTGGAGACAACATATTGAGGTTACCGCTAAGCGAACTCGGAAACTGATTTGGCTATTTAAATATCTAAGGCATATAAGCGATCAGGAACTGTTAGTTTATATTTATAAAACCTTAGTGCAATCCGTTGTTCTATACTGTTTACCAGTCTGGGGTGGGTCCCATAAATCTAAACTAATAGTCCTTGAAAGAGCCCAACGATCAGTCCTTAAAGTACTCTTGGGTAAGAATATTCGTCACAGTACGACGGATGTTTACAGAAACGCTGATGTTCTAACGGTAAGACAGTTATACATTCTAAATTGTATCTTGAAAGTTCATAAAACCACAAAACCTGATATTAGGATGTTGAAGAAACGTAATCCCTTTTCGGTAATAAAACAACCAATTGGTAGGACCTCTTTTGCAAGAAAACAATTTACTGTAGCATCAATTCAAATGTACAACAAAGTTAACAGAACGAACAAAATATACAATAAATCATATGGCGAGTATAAAAAACTAATTACAACTTGGCTGAAAGCTAAAAACTACGAGGAAACGGAAGAAATTATGTACTGACCCTCTATATGCCCCCACACACTCACTCACACACACACACGCGCACACACGCATATTCACACACGCACACACACACACACACACACACACACACACACACACACACACACACACACACACACACACACACACACACACACACACTCACACACACACACACTCACACACATTTATTAACGTATGTATTTATATACATATTATATTTAATTAATCTTAATTTAATCTTAAGAAGAAATGTAAACCATTGTACGAAAGAGCGAATCCTCCTAATACAAGTAGTAACTTAAAAGGAGGATTCGTCAATATTTGTATAACCTTTTTGTAAAATAAATGATTTTTGATTTTGATTTTGATTTTTTTGACAAATTAAAATAATATCCGTGCTTTAGTTCAAAAATAAATCCGATTCATCCAGGATTTTAATAAGGTGAATTGACACTATCAGTGTTGTCGAGCAGTGACTGTATTTGGGCTGATGTAATCATGAATCGATATCGCGTTGGCATAATTTGTAAAGATTTCAACGGTTGCGGCCATAAACAGTTGAAAGACCCCTGCGTTTTTGTTTGTTTTGTTTTAAAATATTTTTTGTTGAAGTGAAACTTCTAATGCGACTTCCAACAAGGTTGCGTTAAACGTTTAACGTTTAACGCTACCGTGGAGGGGGTAGGAAAACACTGTTGCGTTAAACGTTCAACGCAACATTCCCACGGACAATACGACGGATTTAAGGTTATGTCAAGGTACGTCTCATGTGAATATCAATTGATTGTTAAGTTTTCTCTTTTGAAATTACAATTTCTGCCCCTTCCTATTTTCATTTCCACATTACGAAGTTTCACTTCTTCCGCGCGGAGGGCCTCCACGCACTATTTTTTTTTATTTTTTAGTACAAGTGTAAAAAAAATACTTAATGGTGTCTTTATAGGATGTTTTTTGCCCTGAAGTAACAACTTTAAAAAATAACAACATTAACGAGAAAAAAATGTATTCCAAGGTCAATTGAACGAGTTTAAAATAAAAACACTGAAATTTCCATATTATGTACCTATAATATTCAAATCTTTACCAAAATTGTATAGGATCGTCTTGATAATCTTTACGAAAATTGTATAGGACCAATTTAAATGACAGCAAAATTTCTGAGCTAGCAAACATAAAAAATATATACAACCGAATTGAGAATTGCAAACATTCGGGGAGGAACAGAGCAACAAAAGCGTTTGTATTAAAAATTAAATTTCCTTGATGTTTGCATTTGCAAGAAATATCCGGCTGATGCACACCGGATATCCGGCCCGGGAGCACTAGCTCCATTAATTAAAGTATTTTCTTACCCTCAATAACTTTTATTAAGTAAGCTTCAATGAAACTGTATTATCTTTTACGGGCAACAGGCAAGAGCAAAATAAGAGCAAGAGTTAATTTAAATATATTGTGCTAGTGGTGAAGATGTTAACTACGACTGCCAGTCCCGCGGCTGCCATTTGCATTTTTTAGTTTTCATAAACTTCCGATAAAACCAGTGTGTTTTAGTGTAAAATTAGTGTCCGATGGCGCATCTGCTGGTGTGTCCGGCATGCCCACATTCCTGTTCGCTCCTTGACCTGAGGGATGCGACGGTCAGGGCTGTCGACGCCGCTGTCTTTTGGGCATCACATATTTGAGGAACCTCGACACGAAAGAAGAAGAAGAAGTGTGTTTTAACGTATTTTTGTACCGAGCATTATTCCGAGGCAAAAAATAGGCTTCCTCACTCTTTGACTACTTATCCTTACAATCTACAAAATAAAAAGGTAGGTACTGCGATGAACATTTTAAAGGGAATTTTGTTAGATAAATGAATTGTGTCAAATATAAAACGGCAGCTTGGAATCGGTCAGAAGGTTTTTTTATTAAGGGACAATCTTACACAAATAGTCTTGCTTGTACAAGTTTTGCTTAGTATTGGACTAGGTCGATTCGATAGGTCTAGGTATATAATATCATGTATATCGTCGTCTAGTGACCCTATGGGACGATTTACATAATATTATATAAATATACATATATAAATAACATCTCCTTCCTCTCTCTGCGGTCATAACTACCGGTAAGTTGAATCGTGCCACTGCTATTTAGGGACACCATAGGCGCGCTTTTTGAGAACATTTTGAAAGGTAAAGTGTAAATGGTAGCCGATTTCACCTGCCGAGCGGGAATTTCAAATATTCAAATACTTTAGGCAAACGTCCTTCAAGATATTTGTTTAACGAACCGTTGAATTCCAAAATTTCAACGTAAAACTGAAATTATATTATTTTATTTGATTAAAAGCACATTGATTGAAACGATTGTGATGCTTCTTCTTAAGCTGTTCATGACGGAATGCCAGAGCCCACCTAATTTCTTTTTGGAGCTCCGAGCTATCCCTACCACAGCTGCAATTTCGGTGTTGCCATTAATATAATTCCAGTTTCCCGAGTACTTTGAGGGTAATTATGACAAGTGTTGCTATAAGCACAATTCAGATTACACTATTTTCTAGTATTAGTCTAAAATAATCATGACATTCGGCCATCCAACGTCGTGCAGTCTCCGGCGCACGAAACTTTTAGTAACTCCGGGAAAAGGGCGGGATATTATAGGCAGCTGTTATCAGTTATTTTGGTAGGAATCAATGAAGCGAATATATTGGACCAAGTTGATTTATTACATCAGTCTTATATATATATAATACATAACTAAAACCTTAATACGCATAACTGCAAAATCTATCTAAATAATGGCTCAGTATGTACAAGTATTCTTTCTTACATTAATTTTAGATCTTTTCATCATCGATAAAAAATCTAAACAATTAATTTAGTTACTAATCGAAAATAAACACAATCTTGCGTACTGATTGAGACAATTGGAACGCGCTGAACCCCAATTAATCATGACATTCGGTCTGCGTGCTTCTTGTGTGAGATGCTTATTAATTATACGATATCTACATATATATACTACTCACTATCACCCGAATTTGGAGATTCTTGGTCGCTTTCAAGAGTTAAAGCCTTTATATGGATCCAAGGTCTCATTCGATCTGCCGAAACTACCGAGGAGTACTTTCTGTTTGACGAAAATCCTGGCACCGATTCTATCTTATACCTATCGTTGCCCAATACTTTAGTTATTTTATAAGGTCCTATAAATTTGGGTAGCAGTTTTTTGCTTTGGCCCGGATTTTCGTTAAACGAAACCTTGGTTATTTTAACTAAATCGTTCAAGTTATAGGCTCGAGAGGGGACTGTCTTAGTGTCGTGATCCTTTTTCATTTTACTCTGTTTTATTTTAATTTTATCCGAAACTGCGTCACGAACTTCTTCTAGATTCCCTACTTCTCGATTGATTTCACTAACAATTTCGTTAAAGACATGATCCGTATTACCGTTTAGTCTAAACCCAAACATTAATTCAGTAGCCGTTTTATCCGTCGTTGCATTTACTGTGTTATTAATCCCAGATTGAACGTTTGGGATAACTAAGTCCCATTCATTATCATTGTACCCCATGCTTTGTGTAGCAATAGCTTTAAGTACCGTTTGGTTGAAACGCTCCACTTGCCCATTGGCTCGTGGGCATGCAACAGCATTTAGGATATGCTTAATATTCTTTCTTTTACAGAACTGTTTGAATTGTTCGGACGTGAACGCAGAACCTCGATCTGATATCAATCTTTCCGGATCTCGGAAGTCCTGAAATATATTCTCCAACACTTTTATAGCCGAAGCACTCTTCGTGTCCTTAACAGGCTTCACAAAGACGTATTTGGAGAATCCATCCACAATTGTCAAAATGTGTGTATTACCGCGCTTGCTTCTGACAAAGGGACCTAAGTGGTCGATGTGTATAGTCTGAAAAGGTTTGTTACTTTTTTCTATAGGGTACATGTACCCTTTTGTTTTTGGGTCATTATCCTTATGATAGGCACAGTTAACACATGCTTCTACATATTTTTTTATAAATTTTCTCATTTTCGGGAACCAATATTGACTTCGAATTCTTTCCGTAGTTTTCTTAACTCCAAAATGACCGATTTCGTCATGGTTCATGCGACAAACTTGCCACCTCGCGCCTTTAGGTATTACTATGCGCAATTCATTTGAGTCGTCATTGATTTTCCGATATAGCGTGTTATTTTTAAGTACATAGTGTTTTTTTATATCCTGGTATTTGTCATCAATATCCGGTTTCAGTAATTTGGCAATACGGCTGGTTTCAGGGTCTGCTAATTGCAACGTGAGAAACCAGTCATTTTGCTGTATTTTGTATACTGTCATTACGTTATCTGGGTAGCAGTCTTCGTTCCAGGTTTCTAGTGGGTTACGGCTCAGGGCATCTACGTGAGCCATCCGGTCTCCAGCTCGATGTTCGATCTGGAAATCGTATTCTTCCATCTGTAACATCCACCTTGCAATTCGTGGCAACAAGTCTTTTTTACTGCGTGTTAGTCTTAAAGATTTACAATCAGTAAATATTGTAAAAGGGGTTCCTAGTAAGTACGGCCTAAACTTTTTTAAAGAGCTCACTACTGCGAGGGTTTCAAGCTCATAGGAATGGTAATGTTTTTCTTCCGGGGACGTTTGTCTACTGAAATATGCTACCGGCTTTAAAACCTTGGGATATTCTTGCCACTGCATTAACATACCACCAATTCCCATAGAACTTGCATCTGTGTGTAGTTCAGTACTTAATTTAGGATTGAAAAGTGCTAATACAGGTCGTTCGCATAATATACCCTTAAGGTTTAGCACTGCTTTAGATTCAAGATCAGTCCATTGCCAAGCCACGTCTTTTTTTAATAACTTTGTCAATGGTCGCGCTATTTCGCCAAATCCTTTTACAAATTTTCTGAAATAGCTTGCTAAGCCCAAAAATTGCCTTACTTCATGAACGTTTGTTGGCATTGGAAAGTCTCTGATTGCAGATGTCTTACGTTCGCTAGGTTTTATGCCTTCGGCTGAGACATCGTATCCAAGATATTCTATCGAAGTTGTAAAGAAATTACACTTTGACAGTTTCAGTGTTAAACCGTATTCTCTTAGCAGTATCAGTACCTCTTCTAATTTTTGCAGTCCTTCTTCTTCGATCTGATTTGTGATGCTTCTTCTTAAGCTGTTCATGACGGAATGCCAGAGCCCACCTAATTTCTTTTTGGAGCTCCGAGCTATCCCTACCACAGCTGCAATTTCGGTGTTGCCATTAATATAATTCCAGTTTCCCGAGTACTTTGAGGGTAATTATGACAAGTGTTGCTATAAGCACAATTCAGATTACACTATTTTCTAGTATTAGTCTAAAATAATCATGACACGATATTCAACTGAAAATTATCAATACTGATTGAGAGCATTGATTGTGAATATAATTTTGTCCAGACTTGATTGAATATTCGACTGACAAAAAGCTAAATGAATAGATTTTGATGCGAGTTTCGGTTAGTACAGTCAGCAGCAGAATAACTAACTAAATTAACAGTATGAACTGTACAACCCTTATTTTCTTGAAATTCGAGTCCGTGTCAATGTCAACTGAATTCAGCACTTGTAACTCAGCTCCGGTTCACTCTCGTGTTCGGTTGTTCCGCAAGTCTCCACTCCGCTCCTCCTCATTGGAATCGCACCCTTAGAGATGACTACTTGTACTTGTTAATTGTCGTATCTTCCTAAAAAGTATAGACTTCAAAATACTTTAATACAAGCTGTTGCCCGCGACTTCGTCTGCGTGGAATCTTATCTTGATCATTTTACATTTGTATTATTTTCAGATCCAAGCAAAGTTGAAATTACTTTTCTTTTTTTGCAAGTTGTATGAGAATAAGTCAAGTGGTTTTTGATGTTGGTTTTTGTGTTTCAACATGAACATATTTCAGTTCATACAACAAAAAATATCAGTTGATTTAGATGAACAAAAGGAGACAATTGTTAATCTAAGGCAGAGCCACAAATCAAACAGATCAGATACATAATTAATATCACATTACATATATTATTGCAGGTATTACATAGTTGCAGTAATTAGAGAATAGCTCATTGATTAGGCGATGTTTTGATGGAAAGTTTAACTTTTAGCTGGGGCTTTCCGGTAGACTTTATACTTAATGGCGTTGTCCAAGGAAGACATATGTTGTATGTATTTAATATGTAAATAGTTAAATGCTGTTCAATAGTGAAACGTCCGTGGAAATAAGGACAAAGAGACCAAACATTTTTGATGGCAGTAAATAGGTTATATCTCATGAAAAGGTATGATAAGAAGTCCATTTTTAGTTTTTGTTCGGCTAAATTTCCCTAATAACGTGGCATCATTATGGATATCAGGTAGAGCTAGTGCCAGCCAAGAAAGAATAGTTTTGTTAAATTCGGTGACTGATAATAATACGCGCTTGATAACTGCTTATGTCTATAAATTCTTGTATTCGAATAATATGCCTTCATACAAAGTTTCAACCCCTTTTTCACCACCACGCAAAATCGCTTGTTCTCTTCTACACTTTATAAATGCAACCTAGCGTACAAATTTCAGCTCTCTAGCATTTGTAGTTTCGGCTCTGCGTTGATGAGTCAG
The DNA here is from genome assembly GCA_947623375.1 of Apotomis capreana. Taxonomy (NCBI): domain Eukaryota; kingdom Metazoa; phylum Arthropoda; class Insecta; order Lepidoptera; family Tortricidae; genus Apotomis; species Apotomis capreana. The sequence goes on from OX392506.1 coordinate 28,258,348, forward strand.
TCAGTCAATCAGGAGACTTGCATTTATATATATAGATACAAGATTACTCTGTTGAAACTGACCTTACGACGGTTTTCGTCTACTCGTATACATTAATTTACATTCACAAGTAAAATGTAAAAATATTTTGTGTCACTCAAGAGCAAAAATACCTTAAAAATCAGAAAAGTCTGAAATCAAACGATCTGTTTTAGATGTACTCGAAAGTTAGGCGAAGAAAAAACATAGAAAGAATAACGTCAATCAACGAGGCATTTCGTTGAATTTCGTTACTTTTGAGCGGAAATTATGACAGTGAACCGCGAATCTTTGTTTCGGATCTTTTTAGAACCTCTGCATCTAAAAAAAATGTTTTTGTAAGGGAAATTGTGATAGAAACAGTCGTATCGTGGTCAGTATTATATAATAATACCTTTTATGCGGTATATAACAAGCGTCCATCGCAATTTTTATGTCAATTATGTTCAATAATCAGCAACATACTTAGATCTGTTACTGACCACTGAATATGCTGGCGTGTCAAAATAACAAAACCCAAAATAAATATTAATGTACTAATATTGCTCTCTAATTAATTATACTGAGTCGCTCTTTTTTTACAGACAATAGTAGTTCATGAACAGAAAGTATTATTTTTATTTTTCTTTCTTATATGGCCATATTGTAAACTGGCAACATTTTTTTCTTCTTGTCTCAACTACGGCCATAGCGTGTTGTACTGGTTGCAATAATTAATATTTTGGTGTCAATATACATCCTAAAGTTAACAGAGTGTTTAATTTCTCCAACATGCTGTGTGGTCCTTCGATTTACAAGTGAAAAAGTGCTATTTATCACGAAAATAAACAATTCGCGTGTGTTTGTGGCGGTGCGCGTCGTGTGACTTTCAAGCCAGAAAATCTATAATTTTCTCTTATTTAGGCCCGTGAAGCATTCGCTCAGCGAACAATCATTCAATAGACTATAATGAAATTAAGTACGGCTATATCCATACTTTGTGCAAAAGGAAAGTTCGAGTTGCGGGAGTGAATCCGGCGGCCATTTTTGTCATAAGTTTTAACCGGCTTCCCGCGCCCATTCGAATCTCCGCGACGTTCAGTGACAGTTCCGCGTCCTCTAAGTTGGCGAACTTCGGATACGTCAAGTGTCAAATGACATCTGACGTAAGGATGATATGACAGCTGATAACCGCAAATCCAGTGCGTGTTTGTTGTGAACAATATTTATTTACGATCGTAAAAGATGACGCCTGATCCGCCGGTTCCCGATCCTGGGAAGGTGCTGCTGCAGCTCAAAGCGAGACGGCGCGCCTTGAAAGGCGCTATAACGCAAGGCGAAAAGTTCGTGAATGAGTCTACAGTGTCAACACAGAGTGAGTTGTGTGCGCGAAAACAAAGTCTTGTGAGTACTTTTAACGATTATAATTCCCTCAACATTGAGATTTTAACCCTGGATGAAAATGATAATGAGGACATTTCAATAACAGAAAATAAATACTACTATGTGATTGGTAAATTAGATGAGGCCATAAAAAGCTTGAATAAAAATGAAAGTAAAGTCAGTGAACACAATTCTAACAGCTCTTCGAGCTCTAGGCTCCCTAACATTGAAATTCCATTCTATGATGGAAAAGATTTCACTAAATTCAAGCCTTTTATGGATCTCTTTTGTGCTGTCTTTGACAGAAACACGTCACTATCTGACGTACAAAAACTGTTATATTTGCGTAAATACTTAACTGATGATGCTTTAGGGATTATTGTAAATCTGCCAATAGTACACGAGTCTTATCCCGAGGCTATGGAATTATTAAAAAAGCGATATGACAATAAGTCACGCCTTGTCACAACACACATCAATGTGCTTTTGGATCTGCCCACAATGCAGAAGGGGACTGCTGCAAATATTAGAACATTTATCTCACAAATCCAGCAACAATTGTATTCTCTCGAAAACTTGCAGCAGCCCATCCAGGAGTGGGATATGCTGTTAATTTCAGTATTGACAAGAAAGTTAGATTCATTTACAAACCGTGCTTATCACCTAGACCGTGTGGACCCTGATAAAATGCCAACAATGGTTGAATTTACAGCATTCCTGGAAAAGCGTGCAATAGCTCTTGAGGAGAGTCCACCGGAGAAAAATCCCATTCATGAATCTAAATTTCAGTACAAACCAAATACATACAATAAAGTCACAAATGTGGTCACTAACAGCTATAACACTCCTTGTGCATATTGCACCAAAGAAATGCATCCTCTGTACTCATGCCCAACATTTCAAATGGCACCAGTAAAAGATAGATTGGACTATGTAAAATCAAATAATTTGTGCAATGTGTCTAAAGCAACATAAAAATAATTGTAAATTCAGTTTTAAATGTAAGATTTGCAAAAAAGGGCACAATACTTTGTTACATGAGGACAGATCCATAAGCACACCTCAGGAACAAATGGTGAATTGTCTCTCAAATGTACATAAATGTAAAAATGTCTTGTTGCCTTCAATAAAGGTAAAAGTTTATGACAGCTACGGTCATGAACACATTGTAAAGGGGATACTGGACAGCGGTAGTCAGGCCTCACTAATAAACAAGGTTAGCAAAACATTAAAACTTAGATTTGAGCACAATACAATGTTGTTCAGTGATTCTCAAATAGTGCTCGCATGGATCAATAATCCACCTAAATCAAATACATACATAAATAATAGGGTAAAACAGATACATACCTTATGCTCCTCATCATGGGGTTATGTTAATACTTTAGAAAATCCGTCAGATTGTCTGTCGCGTGGAATGTCTCCGGAGAAATTGAAATTTCATGACTTGTGGTTTCATGGGCCGGCATGCTTATCCAATCCAGATTTTGAGGTCAAACCAAGCTCAATAAAGCAGGATTTACCCACAGAACCTGTTCTAGTAATAACTGAAGACACAAAAAATAATGATGATTGCATTAATCTCCTTAATAAATATTCTGAAATAAACAAACTTCAACGAGTGGTAGCCTATATGCTCCGCTTTCGTAGTAATTGCAAAAATCCTGATAACAAGGTTACTGTCCCACTGAAACCACAAGATTTAAAGGACTCTATGATAGTCATTATCAGACAAACTCAACGGCATTTCTTTTCAGAGGAAATCGACTGTCTATTGAAAGACATACCTATTAAGACTGGCTTGAGTGGTCTATTCCCATTCTTAGATCAGAATCTCATTCTCAGGACTGGTGGTAGGTTGCAAAATGCCACTAATATTTCATATGATAAGATGCATCCCATTATCATGCCAAAAGCTTGCCATGTTACTCGCTTGTTAATACATAGGGAGCACTTAAGGCTGTTACATTCTGGTGCAAAGTTAGTTTTAAGTTCGCTCAGCCAAAGATATTCTATAGAGAATGGCATCAGAGAAGTTAAGAATGTTTTAATAAAATGTGTAAAGTGTTTTAAATTGAAGGCTGCAGCTGCAAAGCAATTGATGGGCTCCTTACCAGCTCAAAGGGTAACAGCTGCACGCGCATTTGAGGTCACAAGAGTAGACTTTTGTGGGCCTTTTAATCTCAAAATTAGTAGAATCCGTAAACCATTAATTACTAAATCTTACATAGCTATTTTTATCTGTTTTGCTACCAAAGCAGTGCATGCGGAATTAGTAAGTGATTTAACCACAGAAGCATTCTTGGCATGCCTTAAAAGGTTTATAGCTAGGCGAGGTGCCCCTAAACAAATATTTTGTGACAATGCACAGACATTCAAGGGTACATCCAATAAATTAAAAGAATTGTATGACTTAGCTTCATCCAAGGCTCACCAACAGACAGTTGACAGTTTTTGTTGCAATAACTATATAAAATTCAAATTTATTCCTAGCTACTCTCCTGAGTTTGGTGGCCTTTGGGAGGCTAGTGTGAAGAGCCTTAAGTACCATTTAAAAAGGGTAGTAGGTAACTTAGTACTTACCTTTGAAGAACTGTATACAGTCATCACCCAGATTGAGGCGGTCTTGAACTCCAGACCCCTGTTACCAATAACCGCTGAAACCTCAGATTACAGATTTTTGACGCCTGGACACTTTTTAATAGTTGCTCCATCAACCAGCTTTCCTGAAGTTGATTACACAGATGTAAACATTAACAGATTAAAATTCTGGAAGGTGATTGAAAAATTAAGACAGGATTTTTGGAAACTGTGGTCGAAAGACTACCTGACACAGCTTCAAAACCGCCCCAAATGGCAAAATGTTCAGCCAAACCTGAAAGAGGGTGATTTAGTTATAGTACGGGCAGATAACACTGCTCCTTTAGAATGGCCTATGGCCAGGATTGTGAAGGTCATACCTGGGCCTGATGATAGAGTAAGAGTGGCAGAGATAAAAATGGCTGGCTCTGATAAAATATTCATCCGCTCTTACAGAAAATTATGTCCGTTGCCCATCAACGATAACTAAATTTGTAATTGTAAATTTAGGTTTTTAGTTATTTTCTGTTTTGTCATCATATCATAGTCATAGTATATGTTGGCCGCCCCAACTATGTTCATGAACAGAAAGTATTATTTTTATTTTTCTTTCTTATATGGCCATATTGTAAACTGGCAACATTTTTTTCTTCTTGTCTCAACTACGGCCATAGCGTGTTGTACTGGTTGCAATAATTAATATTTTGGTGTCAATATACCTACATCCTAAAGTTAACAGCGTGTTTACATCCGGATAGGCTCCTGCCCGTTAAACGACGACTAGCAAGATCTGGAAAGGTAACTCACGTTGTGTGCCCAACAGTCTACAACAAGTTACCAGTGGCAATTACATCAGCTCCCTCTCTAGGCTGTTTTAAAAAGAGACTGAAAAGTTGGCTTCTCGAGCACACATTTTATAGCTTCAATGAATTTTTAAATGTTAAATTATGAAATAGTATTACTTATTTACGGCATTGCTTTATACGAGTAAATGTTAATTAAATTTGTATATTAATTTATAAATTATTTCATGTATTGACGTGTAATATTGAAAATATTATAAATAAATGAATATGAATATGAATATTTAATTTCTCCAACAATTACAACCAAAAATGTGTGAGAAAGGTGCAAATGACCACTCTGTCACACTAATGTTAGGTAACATATTAAAAATATAAATACAAAGCAAAGCCCCCGTAGTGCTGTTACGATAATATTTAAAATATGGTAGGTAATGACACCGGCACACTTAATTAAGAGCTGTGTGTTTTATAGCGTAATTAAGATGATAACAGAGAAAAGTGGTTCATTTTCGTTAAAAAAATAAGAAGGACCCACTTAAGACTTCGCTCAAGTTTCAGGTACATGGAGCCGAAACTGGCGCAACGTCTTTATCATACTTAAATACGAAGGAACTTTAGGATTATAATTCAGACTATGAGTAATGGTCCTAAGTTACGCGACAAAGGGTATTATTTAGCGAAAAACATGTTTTCGCCTGTTCACGGCCCATAGCCGATGATGGCCTAACAATGTGCCGGCCGGGTGAACACCTACCGCACATAGGAAGCTAGGAAGAAAAAACATGTTTTCATTTTGTTCATGGACTACTCTGAGCCGAGGCGCTTAGACGATGCGAGCTGCCAAATACCTTCAAAAACAGAAGATCTAATCGATCGTTCGTGTAATATGCAAATGTACCATATGGCAGTGGTTCAAATACTGACAATCGAGCCTTTCGGCAAATGTCCTCAGGATGCCGCGCTAGCCCGCACCCTGCGCGTCAAGGACAAAGAAGTTTAAATAATAGTCGCCGGGAAAGAAGAGCTTGCCGGGTGAGTACTTGAGTAGGCATAGGCAAGCGCTTGTCACGGCTAGGCATGTATAGTGATTTTTTCAAACATATGAAATGAAATAAAAAAATACACCACTCAAAAAAAAAAAACGGTTGCTTATGAACACAGACGCCATGTTTAAAAAAAAAAACCGGCCAAGAGCATGTCGGGCCACGCTCAGTGTAGGGTTCCGTAATTGCTCATCCTTCACAATAAACTGCTGTTTTAAGCCCGAGGTTTAAGTTAAGAAAAACTTTAAGCTCTATAAAAAGGTCGTAAACGCCCTAGAAACTGTAATCACTTACTACCTTCTGGAAGTCAACTTACGTCCTTTTTAAGAAAAAATATGAAATTTGGCGATAACTCAAAAACGGCTCGACCGATTTTGTTCAATATAGTTTTCATTGAAAGTACTTATAAGGCCTCATTAACATGAATTTTTCCGAATTTTCTTGACCCGTGGTTGAAAAGTTAGAGGGGGGGGGGACACTATTTTTTTTGTTTTTGGAGCGAATATTTACAAAACTGCTGACTTTATCAAAAAATAATGTTAGAAGACCCCTATTATTTTTACAAGACCTATTCAACGACACCCCACACATCAGTGTTGAAAAGAAAAAAAAAATGCACCCCCACTTTAGGTGTTTGAGAGGTAGCCGAAAAAAAAACTTTTTTTTAAATTTAATTTTACCGTTCTGTCGGCGTTATACATATACATACTCATACCAAATTTCAGCTTTCTAGTACTAATGATCACGGAGCTAAGCCGCGGACGGACGGACGGACGGACGGACAGACGGACAGACGGACATGGCGAAACTATAAGGGTTCCTAGTTGACTACGGAACCCTAAAAATGGGCAAGTGCGAGCCCGACTCGCGCATGAAGGGTTCCGTACCTATACATATATAATTATAATCTATAACAAGTTTGTTGTATGGGAGCATTGGGAGCCCCCCTTAAATATTTATTTTATTTTATTTTAGTATTTGTTGTTATAGCGGCAATAGAAATACATCATCTGTGAAAATTTCAACTGTCTAGCTATCACCGTTGGTGAGATACAGCCTGGTGACAGACGGACGGACGGACGGACAGCGAAGTCTCAGTAATAGGGTCCCGTTTTTACCCTTTGGGTACGGAACCCTAAAAAATACTTCCTGGCCTAGGCCTTCAATTTTGTATAAAATTCTCTCTCGAGTTGTTCCGCCCGAAACGTGATACTTCGAAACCTGTTAGGTATAACGCACGTTATGACGACGTTTCATCGCCTGTTTGAGGAAATACATAAATAAAACAGTAAAGGAGCCGTGTGGTCAGAGTAGACCTGAAGCGAGGAGGCCGGGTCGTCGGCCGGCGCGTCTGAACTCAATGTCGTGGACGTTAGTGTTACTGTTGCGGTTGCTCGTGGCGCGGTTATTAGTGCTCGTACTTCCTCTGCACAACAAGCACCGACTATAACACATTCAACTCCGAAACATTGTTTCCAATCTTTCGCAGAATTTTAATTTGACCGTAAAGTTAGGTTAGGTTTCATAATTTAAATTCTACTCAGTTCATGTTAACTCAATAGAGCGTATGAAAAAAATCCTTACCTTTAATATAAATTCAGTTCCTTCGCCCGTGAGAATATTGAAAGTCTTCAGATGCGAAGAGAAAAAAGGCACGTTACATTTTTATTGAAATTGCTAAATAACATTGTCGACTCGCAATATCTTATAAGTAAAGTGTCTTTATCTACGCACATATCATTAGTGCTCTAAAATGCGTTCAGAAACCGTAGGAAATGACCAGCATTACTACAACCAATTTTACTATGAGAACTTTCTTATCTGTGGTAGTAGGTAAAATTTGTACTGTAATGTTATAACGCTATCAATTTTTGTAAGGTTATGAGTTTAAATTTGGAACAGCTGTCAAAACTGAAGTAGGTCTCTTTCTAGTATCCATAGATATTAATATTGTTATCGATACGAAACGTCAATTCAGTATGTTTTTTTTATAAAAACCGCACGACATTTGATCTCGAGTGACATGAGAATATGGATACATTCGTTTGTAGGTATATGATTTAGAAAAAAAAACATTCGTCTTGACGGAGGTCCGAATTGCCGCCATTATTGTGTCATTTGTTTGTTGGTTCTTTGCTGTGATAAGTTTATTGTAATTCACATTTTAGTTGAAAATATTGTTTCAATGTAAATGTAAATTACAACTATTACAATAAATAATCTGTTTATGTATTTGTTCAGAATTCAGATTTATTTCTTACTGCATTAGTATATGTCGTTTTTAGATATTTTACAGGTAGCACTAGTGCTGCTGGTCATTTCCTTATGGCTTCTGAACCCATCTTAGAGTACTTATGATATGTGTGTAGATAAAGTAGTGTATACAACTGTACATAATTAGGCCTTAAAACACTCGTGTGATCCTATTATGAAACTCGCTGACGCTCGTTTCATAAAACCACACTCGTGTTTTAATGCCTCTCATTATGTATCAGTTGCATAAACTACTATTACGATGTCAAAGCTTTCGAACTCGGTCCACTGATTTATTTTCAATTCCGTTCAGTCGTATTATTGAGTCTTATTAAGACCTCAACTTATTATTATTAGTTGATGAACTATAATGCAAAACGGCAAAACGAAAATCAAAAATCACATCATGTGGCTTGACGCAGGTATTTTATGTAAAATTGGATATTCCGACCTATAAGGTTAACTACTGCATGACCAGGACCTGGAGACATGCAATTTTAAATTAGTTATGGGAGGTAATGCGTTTACGGCAGCACACGCGTCACACAAGGGGTCAGATTGGCTGCAGCAGATAGAATTACCTCTTAGCTCGTACAATATTGAACGAAAATACAGAAGGCCTATACTATTTTAGAAAGTTATAACATTGAAATGTCTGTATAATTGTTTTGAGGGTTTATAGTTATAAGAGTACCTTTGAATGAAAATATCCTCTTCATGTAGATAGGTATAATATTTTTTACTAGGGCGTTTTTCTGTTTGTTTTTTTACAGGCAATTTAATTGGAATTCACTGAACCGTTAAGTTGAAATTTGGTGAACATAATGTGGTGAAATCACATATTTAACCTTCTGTTTTGTGCTCTGGCTCCAAACCGACATCAAAGGCATGTAGGTACATCTGTCTATCCGTAGCTGATCTCAGAGACTGTATATATGTCGCAGTCATCTGGTTGAATCTGCTATTTGATTGAATGACTAGCGCCTTCATTGAATGACAACATTCAATTGAATGACTAGACCGAACGTTGATTGAACAGGCGTCACTGAACGTCCAACTAGTTAGCGGATTGTAACATAGACCTTTAAAGAGCAGACGTAAACTCAGTCAGGTGATTGAAATGCTAAATGGCATTCAGTCAAGACGTTGAACGTTATATGAAACAACTTGACGAGTTGTCGTTTAGTCATTCAATTGAATGTTGTCATTCAATGAACGCGCTAGTCATTCAATCAAATAGCAGATTCAACCAGATGACTGCAACATATATACATATACACATCAACAACACCGACAAAGTGTTAAATAGTACATTACTGCAGACGCCGGGAAATAAGGGCTTGCCGGCTGAGTAGGTATAGACGGCCGTCCGTAAGGGAGGCCGTCTAGTGATACGAAGCCGGCAAGCCCGTTTCCCGGCTAAGGCATGTATAGTGCTTTTCTCAAACATATGCAATGAAATAAAAAAAATACACCACTCTAAAAAACATAAGTCAGCTGTTCAGCCAGTTCATTAACACAGACGCCATGTTTAAAAAAAGTATTTTTTATTTTCCCTCCAATCCCTCTATATTTTTTTTCTTTAATAAGTCAACGTGTGTATTGTGCGAGTATTAGGGCCATTATACACATTTTTTTCTTTAATAAGTCAACGTGTGTATTGTGCGAGTATTAGGGCCATTATACACAACCTGATAATTAGAATCTTGGTTTCTATAATAAGTAAAATAAAGGCAGAGGATTTTTAATATTGTCTATGTTCTCTGGTGACTTACGTATAGACGGTATTTTCAGTTCGTGTGTACTAGGCATTAACACGGATATTGTTGGTCCGATGGCTGAATGGGTAGCTACTAGAAAAAAATAAAATATCAGCTGTTCATACACACAGACGCCATGTTTACATTAAAATTAAAAACAAATTACTTCCCGGCTTAGGCCTTCAATTTTGTATGAAATTCCTTTACAGTTCTCTCGAATTGTTCCGCCCGAAACTTGACACTTCGAAGCCTGTTCTAACGCACGTTACGACGATATTTCATTGCATGTTTGAGAAAATGTTATTTAATGTAGGAGGTACTTAAAGTAATAGCATTTCAAACGCTCTGAAAATCACCATTAGTTGACTAATTTAAGCCAATTTAAAAATAAACGAGCTTCCATAGTATTTAATTTATGTTAATTCAAATTAATTTGATATTGCTGTAATTACAAAAAAAATATATTTGGCAATACCTACTTCATGCATCTTTTAGTATCTAAATATAATCTACATGTTTTTTTTTTTATTAAGTACTATACTGTGACAAGCTTTTATAGCCGACTATACATTTCTTTGTACATTCATCGTTGCTCAGTAAGACGATTCCAAAAACCCCTCGGTAGGATTGCCTTAATCTATTACAGGGCTAGGGCCACCTTCCGGCTCCATCATCGAACAAGCCGATGTTACAATATTATTGTACTTATTGTCATCAGGTATGCAAAACTTCAACATAACTGCTTCAAAATTGAGTTGCAAGATTCCACCCAAACTAACATAATTACATACATTGCTTGTTAAAATTAGGAATAAATATTTTATAAGGGTTCTACACGTTAAGCGGACCTGGCTCAGTGTCTCGCGCCCACTTAGCCCGCAAGTGGGCAAATTGGACATTTTGGCGGGACCCTCGTCAGGACTCGAACCCGCGATCTCACCAGGGACTAGGGACGGGGACTAAGGAGACCTCGTTGTGCGTCTTGAGTTTTGAGGCGAGACAATATTTAAAGATGACAACAGGCAACCTAGAAATTATTCGCGCAGGGAAACATCATAACTCTCTATTGTACCATTGATAAAAGGACCAAAGCACAGGGAAAACTTGAAAGCATAACCTGGTGGAAGAGACCGGGATTCGTACCCGGTACCCCTGGATTACCGGTCCAACGTGTTAACGTTTCCACCACCCTAACGCCAAATAACCTTTCGAATTTTTGCCTTTTGTGTGTCAGTTCTTTGCATTGTTTAATGTGATGTGTTTTTTTTTAATGTGAGTACACCTATTTTTTTTTAATACGTATTATACCATTGATACAAACAGCCAATCTTGTCCTTGACGTCTAAAGAAAAAAGAAGTGTTGAATTTTTCATGTTTAGTATTTTTAACGTAAAGATTTCATATTTTTTATAAAACAAATCCTATCGACTCTAAAATATTTTTAAAAAGGTTGGATAATTTTCGATTTATTTAGCATACGTTTTATTATTATTAGTATCGTCGTAGAGTGTTACAGAGGCCTAAATAAATCAACAGCAAAGATGAGGTTCACGAAAAAGTCCACATCTCTACTCCCTAACACCGGTCGGTACAACGTAGGTCACTTAGGTAGCAGGGCCGGCTAACATTGAGCTCTGCTGTGCTTGCACATGTTTGCAGCGAGGGGTCTAGGACCCTGGACGCAGGCCACAGGTGCTAGGCATTTAGCCGGGCAGACAAGGGAACGACATTTGTTAGAAAATTCGGTTTTTGATTTATATTCTAAGCTCTTAAATGTAATATTTTATTTTCAGTTGCTGTCTATTTAGTTATTCTTCTAGCCGTTATTACATAGCGCGTTCGTACATTGTTATAAAATAGACAGGCATATTATTATGCCTGTTCATAATTCGTTCTAATATATTTCTCAGGGGACGATCTTAGGATAGGTGTCATTTGAAAAAAATCGGGATGTGGCTGCTGTTTGGTATTTATCTACATAGGTTAGGGATTCCAGAGACGACATTTAAATAAAACGATCGCGTATATTCAAATATCTATCAGCGGTTCATTATAAGGCTTACCGAACAGATGAACCGCTGGTAGATATTTTAAATAAGATAATTAAAGCCCCTCTGGCATATGTGTAACTATCTCTACACATTAGGCTCATCTGGCATGTATGAACAACTTTATTTTTAATTCTTATTTATAAAATCGATAGTTTGCACAAATGTAACTTTGATAGAGAAAAATTGTGTTTCGCCATATTCCGTTTAAATTGTTTTATTTAAATGTGTGAAAGTCGCGGAAACCGAAGAAAATATTATTCCAGAGACGAGTTTTTAGTTACCAGTAGATTTGAACTTATTACTACTACCAGTAGACCTTACTAAAAGCCCATCCGTATCCGTATACACAATTTCATTGTCTCGTTTCAATTTGTTTCTGTCGTAGGTACCTGGCAGCGGTTTGACTGCGGCAGGAGTTTTGCCAGATGGCTAGACTAACAAGAGACCTACCAAAACGTGTGCCTGAATATTCCGCTTTTTCTCGATATTTCACCAGTGATTTTTCGTTTTTGTTTAGTTAGCTAGAACGTGTTCAATTTCAGTCTATCGTTTACCAAAATAATAATTTTGCTACCATGAAATAGCAGTAGTAGGTACCTACAATACAAAAACAGATAAAAAAATATCTGCATTCTCTGTCGGACCACTAGGTAAAAATTCTTTTATTCAAATAAGCATTTTTCAAGTGTTTCTTTTCCGAAACTCATTATATTATGTTCATTCATAATTTACATAAATATGAAGGTCTTTATCTTAAAATAACTGAGAAAGAGTGAACTGTCACTCTTCGTCTCAGCAGAGCAAAAACCATAAAATAGCGCCGGGACGCCCTCAAATCCTACGACTCTTCTCTTTCCGCACAGACTATAACATCCGAACCACGGCAGTAAATTTAGTATCAGTAACTGGAACAGTAACATGTTAAAACGAGTAGGTAGATAACATTTTCTGTAATTTCCGGCGGTGACAGGCTTGTGTCGCGCAGTAAATAGTAAGCATCCCGCTCTCGGCCCCAATTCAACCAACTTCGCAAATATCCTATCACATCTCAATATAATATTGGAAAAAACATTTTAGTAGGACTCGTGTTAAGGCAAAACTACGGACAAACAGGTTCAACGGAGTTCCTGATTGAATTATTTATGCGTTATATTTCGTGATTCGGTGTATAATTCTTGCAAACTCTAATCACACTTTACTTCTACCCTACCAAATATTTAACCGAGTGTTGAAGGAATAAAGTCAGTTTTATAACGGGCGACCAGTCAAATAGGATTGTGGGAAATAAATTCGTCCTGCAAGCGTTAGATGTCATTCCGGTCACGGAATCATTCAGGTTTTTAACATTTTTGACGAAAACACGTTGATACGTGGACGAAATTTACAATACAGGTTTTCAAATCATGTTTTTGTTTTTTTGTTACGTGTTCAGGATTGTGATTTGTTTTCAAATTAAATTACTTTGGTGCTCGATATTCGAAATATGAATCCTATAATTTGTTATAATTTGTTGTATCATTGTATTTATGGTTTTATTATATAATATACATTTATTCACTTGTATCTTAGATGCTTTCCGAACGATTAATTTTTCAACTCTGCACCCACTTGAAGCATCTCTGTTTGGCCCTATGGTTGACTGGTAGAGAATGCCATTAGGCATTAAGTTCGCCATTTGTACTGACTTTTGTTTTGTGCCGTAAAGTTTAAATAAATAAATAAATAAATATTAACACACATTAAGAACCACAAGAAATAAAAATCTTTGATCTTTTAGACACTTGGAAATTTTAAACGCATTTATTTTCTCTGTGCCGCTTACAAAATATTTGCTACACAATTTTAAATTAATTTCCTATAAAAATATATGTTTTCCTATAAAAAATGAGGTACTTCATTTATAAAATAATAAATGAAGTACCTCATTTTTTTTTTATCTTATTCAATATCGAATAATCTATCATGAAAATATGTTAGAGTGCCTATATTTCTAGGCCTTACGTTACCAAGAAACCTGATTTCCAATTTATTCCTCTCCGTTATTGAAAACGCTTTCCCAACTCTTAATAGCCTTTTAAAAAACATATTTTGTGAAGAGTTTTCACGAGTGCTAACTTATTTGGGTTACAGCGGAAAATATTCAATCCTTTTACTGAAAGCGTTTCGTCTGTCCGTTGCAACATTAAGTAGGGAATAGTTTTAGTTTTCGCTAACTAGAAACTAAATTTTGTTGAGTTTACTGAATTGAGTTCAACAGCGTTTAAATATTGTTACGTTGTATGAAATAATGTGCTGTTGCTAGGATTATAGTCACGTCAGTTTTTTCGACTTACCGCGCTCCTAAAGATACCTTTTTCGGTGGTATAATTAAAGAAGATTATATACCAATAGTAAAAGTAGCTTACTAATTGCAATTTATATTCTTTAGGAGCGCGGCAGCCTCCGGCCAAGTCGAAGAAACTATCACTTGCGTTTAATTTGCCGTTGCTATGTCCGTACAAGGCGGGAAAAAACACTTTCATCTTTTTAATTTGCTGAAGCTGCAGAACTTGTTTCTAGAAATGAGGGAGGTTATTTCTACCTATAAATAAGAACCTGAGTATTTTTTATTAATTTCACCCATTCCCCATTGTATAGCAATCAAAAGTCAACCACAAACGATTTTAAAGCGTTTGGTCGTGTGAATAAAATTATGCTGCCATGCCATCCTATGAATTAATGCTACTCACTACCCTATAGTCGTTTTTGCAGCACCCTGTATTAAATAATTTTTCACAAAATCACTATTTTGTAAGAAGTAAGTATGTCTCTTAGATAATAAATAAAATAAAAAGCTTATTATTTATGGCCTTATTTATTAGGGGCATGAAGAGCGATATAATTCGTAAAAATATCAATAAAATACTACAACATAAACCAATAATAGATGTCAAAAAATGTAGTCATACGTCTGTTCGGCAGCGTAAGATTAAAAAGCAATTAAACTTGAATTTTATTTAACTAGGTCGATGCAGTCAGCCACCGGCTAAGCTTGCACCATAGATTGGAGGGGTTTTTTTTTTTCGAAATTTTCTCTTCGTCACGTGCTAGCGAAATTTAATTTGTGCATTTTAAAACAAAAATTTCTAAAATCGGTTGAGAACCCGCTGAGATCTGCGCATTGTTACAAAGTCCATTCGAGTCGATCCATGGGAGCTTCGCTCGGTTCGCTCGCTCCGCTCCAATAAGGTGTTAAGTCGTAATAAGAAGAAGTGAAATTCGACCTCAACCCAGTTCCATTAAAACTTTAAATCTCTTTTATATCAATCAAACAGTAGATATTTTCACACCTGTAAAGGGTTGTCAAAAATGTAATAAGTGAGTGTAATAATAAAACATAAATAATTCAATGATAAAATTACAATAAAAAATATAATCGTATATTATTTCCAATAAATTAATAATAGTACACGCAATTATTCATTGTCAAAGCTTTCTGTCACATTAATTATGATTTGCGATTTTTTTATCCCAAAAAAGTGGTGTGTATACTACCCAAGTAGCACAACTGGGTCTAAATAGCTCGTATATCATATCTAATTAGATGCTTAAGTGAAATTTACCACCATGACTAAGTGCTATATAGGTGGCAAGAACCCTTATGCCACCAGTATAGAACCAAAAGGAGAAAAATTGCAGCCTATTTTTGGTGCTAAATAGAATCCATAAGAGATCTCACAATTACCTTAAGTGGTAATTAGAACTATGGGTGAAAGTTATGCGCAGTGAACGAATGAAAACATTTCAGTTCGGTCAATGAGTGATAAATGAGTTGCCAAAATTATCTTTGAGTGGCGAGGCAACTATCAATTTGTGTTTTATTAAAAGTAATACGTGATCTGCCATATTCATTTTGGATTTATATGTCTGTTTGATTGTGATTAAAACTTTACGTTATACAAGCATTGAAATAAGCACGAAATTCTTGCGAATTTTTTTTTACTGTGAAACTATAGTATGTTTTCTTTGTAAATTTCGACGCGCCCTTCATTTGATCAGGAATATTAAAAAAGAGAGTGCTAAATTAAATAAGGAATAGATACTGATAAGAAATAAAACTGTTAAAAAAAAAAACCTGACCTAATGATTGTAGGTTATACGTACAATGTTAAAGTAACATCGTCACAACTATCAAAAGTCTGTGATTATGCGTGAGTGTGATAAAATTCTGGTTAAAATAATCAATTTTCATAGGCTTCCATTTGTAAACATGGCGAATAGAGCTGGGTCGTTACGCGTTTTCGATGAAACGAAACGTCACCGTTTCTTTTTGACAAGTAACCGTTTCGAAAACAAGTTACTTAAAAAACAGTTTCTTTATTACGGCATTCGGTATCATAAGTTACTAGGAGTAACGCTATTTCAAGAACCAGTTTTTCATAAAATGTTTAGTTAGCTATTCTAAAACTATTTTAATCAACAATCGTTTTTTTTTGTCTTTCGAGAAAATTTAGCTAACACAATGGTATCGGTTACGTGTAGTAGCAGGTTTTAAAGAAACTGTTATTAGATATGGCAAGAAACCGTTACTCCGTTTCTTTATAAGAAACGGTTTCACGAAACTGTTACAGAAAATAACGCCCAGCTCTAATGGCGAAACAAAAAAGATCCTACAGTGTTTATTTTCACTTATTTGTTCCTTATTTGGAACTATCAAGTCTAATAATCACTTATTCGTATCTTGCGAGTGGCAAAGCAGTGAATGATATTACCAATAGTAATTATTTGCTCTTTTGTAGACTACTAAACAAGCAAGAGCAAGACTATTAAATATATTTTGACAAGGCGCAAATAAGAACTATAATAGAACTTTTAGTTCGTTAGTGGTTTGAGATAAGTGAAAATAACTGCTTTTGGTTCCAAAAACCTCCTACTGAGACCTATTTATGCGTTGGAGTGGCAATAAGGTACTTCTTAGGCCTTAAAGTTGCAATATTTTTTGGTTCCAAAAGAGCCGTAAAATTATCCCTTTAGCCACTATTGGTGATATAATTCGCTATTGTACTAGTCATTTGGAACTTTTAGTTCCAAATAAGGGTATGTTCCCACTTATATGTAAAAGTTGCTTATAAGTGATTTTAAGGCCTTATATAGCACTATTGCTTCTTATTGAGTGACAATTTGAACCTGCATGCAACTTTAAGTAGCAAAATCGACTTTATCCCACCATAAGTAATAAAGTAGAAACAAAAAACGCTCCTATGCAACTACAAGTGATAGGATGAACTCATATACAGTTTTGAGTTGTGTTTAAAGCTATAAGTTGTATCAAACACTGTTAAACCACTCATTTAGAACTTAAAGCTATAAGATAAGCTGCAAAATTCACTAATGTGCTGCTTGGGTAATTACGCGGAAATAATAATGTTTCAAATCAATAAAACTGAATGTTTAACACGTCATACTTCACAAGAGATTCTTTAATATAATTATTTTCTGTAGTCTCTTACACACGTAACTCAATCAGTTCCGACGAAACACTATTTATTTGGTAATTCCGGATTGTCGCAACCCTAGCCTACAATTTTTGACATTCCATTTTAAATTTTTATGATGTCATTTGACATTAAACTTAAGTACATAGTATTACGTTAGGTTTTTGTGTATGTACGAAATCACTTACGCTCTTTTTACTGTTTTATATATTATTTTTATGGCTTTTTATTCTAAAACCGCTGTATAAACTTATGCTATTGTCAATATCATTCAAATTAGACCCAGTAATAGCCACGGAATCACATCTTTACCACCGCCTCACGCAGTTCGCAGGCCATTATGAGGACGCAAGCAGAGCACGTAGATTTTTCCACGAGAATTACTTGCAAAGAAATTTGCTTTGATTTGCGTTCGGCCCCGATACGCGACGAGTCATTAATATCAGCTCGGCGTGACGAAAGAGACGTAGTAACTGAACTTAACTTGTCTTTTTCGGTATAGATTGTCACAATTTTCGTGTTACTTTTTCATCCTCAATCTGATGCTAGGAATAGATTTTCGGGAAATCTTTTTGGATCCCCTTAATAAATACGCACCTTTAGAATTATAGTGACCTAATTCGAAACCTTCGACACTTTAATATCAAATTACATATTTAGAACTAGCTGTGTCCACGGCTCAGTACGCGTGGAAATCGGTCTGTGTCAGTAAATGACTATAATTCACCTCTTTCAACTCAGCGCCCACAAATTTTCTCCATCTCTCCTGGAGGCGGAACTTGAAGTAAAGTAAAGTAAATACGATAGAGGACTGTTGTCCCGATTAAACATTTTACAATTAGGTACAGTCGCCATCAGACATATCGTAGCATGTAAGGTATTCATAAATATCTGAACACGACTCTTATTGACTGGGCGTTACAGTACATGTTCACATATTTATGAACGCCTTATATGCTGCGATATATCTGATGGCGACTGTACCACTAAATAAAACAGCATTCCAAAATCAATAGTTTCTTTCGCCCTTATTATAATTTTAGACGTGATTTAACCGACATAAATGTATAATTAACACAAATTATAACGGGTCTAACGCGATATTTCTTATTTACCTTCATAATTATAATTTGTGTTAATTATGTGTACAAACCGCGAGAGTATAAAGTGTGATATAAATGTAGATTGTAGAGTAGTGTAGGTGTATATGGGACGACCTTTTGTATTTTTACGTCCTTGGTCTACAAATGTACAACTTAATTTTATAAGGGTACTCGATAGATTCTAAGTAATAAGTTACTTAGAATCTATCGAGTTGCACCTCCTTTCTAAGGAAAGGAGGTGCAAACTTTCTTCAAACATGTGCTAAGACTATCGAGTACCCTGATAAAATTAAGTTGTACATTTGTAGACCAAGGACGTAAAATACAAAAAAGGTACTATATCGTGTAGCGCCATTCAGCCAAATATTGTATCTTTCCGTCGATACTCTAAGTTTCTAACAAGTGAATGTCGCCAATCAGCCTCCTGGCCCACGAGGTGTGAAATCCGTTCGGTGAGAAGCAATTATTCCACTTCAGCGGCACAACTTCCGTGCACTGTGAGCTTCAAATTCATCTCGACGTTTCTAGTGATATCAGTCCGAAATATCACCACTGCATCTTCATGTGACTATAAATCATGTTTTCTAACCGAAGTAACGATCATGACGTTTCGTTTCACATTGAAACAAGTATATTTGTACTGTATAGTATTTTTTTAGCCGAGTTTTTTAAATCAAGGACTATAATTTTTAATTCAGACATATAAAGAGCCCTTGTACAGAATAAAATTTTGTTTTTGCATCATTATATAATGAATAAAGAGTCATAAAAGACAGGGCGAGCAATATGTTAGCGTTTGCTTTACCTTCTCGTATTTAGCATTTTTTTTTAAATGACAACTTTTAAATGTAACGGCTCGAATAGCAAAGATCCCCATTACCACGCCAAGATATCGCACAGTTCAATATCACAATGCCTCGTCGAATACGGGCCCAGCACTACAGTGAGTACGCCAGTAATCCTGCGTCGACTGAGCTGTGTCTTTTATGTACAGAAGGTTGTAACCACCATGCTGCTCTCATTTAAACACGGCCTTTCATTGCTAGACCGTCCAGCCAACTAGCAGCGATCTATTAAGTGTGCATGTTCGTTTTATTGGACGTCTCACTGGCGGCGTATTCAGGATAAGTACGACGTTTTTCTGTTATATACCTATAATATGTATAAAGTCTAAAATAGTGTGGCTATATGTGGAAGTACCGACACATCACTAACGCTACCAAACCAACTTGTCATCATCAGGTAAAAACCGTTCACTCTATGATAACTATAAGTCTCCCGAAGGAACCTCATCATCATAACAACCGAACATGCGCCGCCGGCATTCAGCGGACTCCAGCAACTTCCGCCAGGTCATCAGTCCACCATGTGGCATATCTATATCTAAGCTGCATTTTTTGGAGCATGGTCAACACTTACGAACTCACCCACCGTCGATTCTACGCTCAATGTGCCCTGCCCATTGCTACTCAAGCTTCATTTTTTTTCGAGATTTGTCCTTTACACTTTTACACTGATTTTTCTACAGATCTTTACAATGCATGTGCTCGAAAAGAGCGTATTCTAGGCATTCAAACTGTGCGGAAAGTACTACTTTTCCGCACTAGTGCTTTTTACTTTTCAATTTTTTTTTTATTTATAGCCGTATTTGACAGTCTGACACAAAGAGGTTTTATTATTTACAATAATTTTGATAATTAAGTCAAATACCGATTATTATCACGTATAAAAGTACAATAAAACCAATATTTCATTAATTAATTCATTTAACACCACATTAATTACATTAGATATAAAATTTGATTAATAAAAGAACTTTAAATCGTTATTCATTAAATAAATTTGGCTGAATGTACACGCGCTTGTGCCATTTTGACATAAGACGAATATTAAAAAAATACTTTTGCACATGCGCAGTAGTAGATATGTCGAGCGCGGCTTTCCAAATAACTCCGCCATTTTTTATTGATCTCTAGTTTATTTTGAAGTTGTTTTGTGCAAATCTGCTGAAATAATGGCGAGATAAAGGGACGAATCATGAATTTAAACCCGTAAAATGTTATTGAAGAACTAAAAAATGTGAACGACAGCTTCTTGTTGGATAAATCAAATCAAAATACTTTTTTTCCAATGTAAACAGTCTTTGTGAGTATTAAAGTATTTTCTATTTTCTCGTACATGCATAGTAAAGTTTTGTACGGAACTCGTGTGTAAGATGATTTCCGACTCGTGTTTGTTTAATCACTCGCTCGTACCTCGCTCGTGACTAAAAATCACACTCGTCTGAAATCACCTACCTTCCACACTTGTATCGTAAATAACTATTTCAGTCCAGATGCTATAGAAGCTCTCATAATGGCCAAGTATTCGCACAGTGAGCCCCTCTTGCTTGAAACACAGATCGTATGTTATACCGATCGTATGTGCTCGTATCGTATGTGATACCGATCGTATGTGATCGTATGTTGATTTATCGCCGAAAGGTGTCGTGTTTCGTCGGTTGCGGGGCAACCTACCAAATCCAACATCCGAGATGTCGGAACAACGGGGCCACGCTGTTTCGCCGTCTAAATAAACATTGTTCGGTTCATGACGCATTTGTGACTAGACTGTAATGTTATGTAACCTGTTTTTCAATAAATAAATACCTCTGACAACAAAGGACATAAAAAAGTTTGATTGAGACTGAACCCCGCACTCTATTGAAATTCCTGGTCTTATTAATCCGCTAGAATCTGACGCCGAGAACGTGAATTAATTAAATCTCGAACAAGTTGCCCTGATTTATTAGGGTTCCGCAGCGCGCCCGACGCGGTCACGCTGAACTCATAAACAGCTTCCGTGGACGAGTTACGTACCATTCACTTGACTTTATTAAACAACACAGTTTCCTCGGACTTTTGTCTCGAGGGTACAAAAGTTGCAATATCTTTTTTTCTTAATTACAGAATAAAACACTGCAGAAGTTATTTTTTTGAGCTTCACAAAAGCCGCCTGCCCCACTTGAATATTTATTTTATTCTGGGATATAGCCTGGTGACAGACGGACAGATAGACAGACAGGTGGACAGCGGAGTCTTATTAATAGGGTCCCGTTTTTAGGGTTCCGTAGCCAAATGGCAAAAAACGGAACCCTTATAGATTCGTCATGTCTGTCTGTCCGTCTGTCCGTCCGTATGTCACAGACATTTTTTTCCGAAACTATAAGAGCTATACTGTTGAAACTTGGTAGGTAGATGTATTCTGTGAACCGCATTAAGATTTTGATGCAAAAATAAAAAAATAATAATAAAGATTGGGGGCTCCCCATACTTAGAACTGAAACTCAAAAGTTTTTTTTTCATCAAACACATACGTGTGGGGTATCTATGGATAGGTCTTCAAAAATGATATTGAGGTTTCTAAAATATTTTTTTTCTAACCCGAATAGTTTGCGTGACGGACGCTTCCAAAGTGGAAAAAAGTTGGTCCCCCCCCCCCATCTAACTTCTAAAATAAGAAAATGAAAAATCTAAAAAAAACATATGATGTACATTACTATAAAAACTACCAACGAAAATTGTTTTGAACGAGATCTAGTAAGAAGTTTTTTTTTTATACTTAAGTTTGCACCTAATTTATATGGGGCGCTATACATACCAGGTGCAAACTTAACTTAACCACTTAGGGATGGAAAGTGTTTGTACGGAACCCTCGGTGCGCCAGTACGACTCGCACTTGGCCGGTTTTTTACCCTTTGGGTACGTAACCCTTAAGAAACATTAAGAAGTATTGATAGAGATATGATGTTGAACCAAAATAGTAAAAATATAAAAATATCTAGACACGCGGCAGCGTGTCCAGCCAAGTTCACACCAGGAACTGGCGGGCAGCAGCCGTGTTATATTACACGAACCGTTTGGAGCCACTTGACCCCCCAATAACTCCAAATCTATTTAACATAAAAAGATGAAATTTAGCTTATGTATTAAGATTCTTTAGAACAACTAGAATCTCAAATTTCATAACTATAGGTTTAATAGTTATTGCGATATTAAACTCCAAACAAGTGCGAGTCGGACTCGCGCACCGAGGGTTCCGTACAAACACTTTCCATCCCTAAGTGGTTAAGTTAAGTTTGCACCTGGTATGTATAGCGCCCCATATAAATTAGGTGCAAAGTTAGGTATTCAAAAAAAATTGGGCAAGTGCGTGTCCGACTCGCGCATGAAGGGTCCCGTACCTATATATATATATATATGTATAATCTATAACAAGTTTGTTGTATGCGAGCTCCCCTTTAATATTTATTTTATTTTATTTTTAGTATTTGTTGTTATAGCGGCAATAGAAATACATCATCTGTGAAGGGTATAGCCGTGTTTGTATGGGGCATCGGCCCCAGAAGCCAAATCGATTGCCGTTTTGCTAATATATTAGCCCAGATGTAAGATGCTATTTTACAAAAAAAAGGACCCTGAAATACTTCAGGTTTTTGAGAAAATAAAAAAAAACGAAAATTAGTTTTTATTTTCTTTTATCTAAACTACTCAATGGATTTTTTTGTAACTTATACACATTATGTAGGATATAAAGATGTACTATTAAAAAAAAAATGGATTTCCATATATCCTTATAAGTAGTGAAATTTTCACTTTAAATTTTTCAATATTTTTTTTTTTTTTTTCGAGATAGGGACACCCACCAATTTTGGCTATATTATGTATAAACTAATATTCAAGCGTTCATAGGCGGCGGTAACTGCTTAACATCAGGCGGGCCGCATGCTTGTTTGCCACCGTCGTAGTATAAAAAAAAAAAAAAAAATTATATTATATATATTTTTTTCAAAAACATTGACTTGGATCAACATATCCAAAATGAAACATACTTATCGCCTGGTGACAATTTTTCAGACAGTTATTTTCAAAACCTCGTATCTAGTTTGTTGATTGATACTGAGATACGAGCTTTATTTTAAGTAGGTATTTGTTACTTAGTTTTGGTTGTCAACTGACGTTATGGTATACCATACATTTGTTGGACTTAATATGCCTAACTACTCGTACAAGAATCGAATAAAAATCACATATAAGAGCATTGTCAAAATAAAATGTCTATTTTTATGCGATAAGTTTGTTTCATTTTGGATATGTTGATCCAAGTGAATGTTTTTGAAAAAAATATATATAATATAATATTAGTTTATACATAATATAGCCAAAATTGGTGGGTGTCCCTAACTCGAAAATATAAAAAAAAAAAATTGAAAAATTTAAAGTGAAAATTTCACTACTTATAAGGATATTTGGAAATCCATTTTTTTTTTAATAATACATCTTTATATCCTACATAATGTGTATAAGTTACAAAAAAATCCATTGAGTAGTTTAGATAAAAGAAAATAAAAACCAATTTTCGTTTTTTTTTATTTTCTGAAAAACCTGAAGTATTTCAGGGTCCTTTTTTTTGTAAAATAGCATCTTACATCTGGGCTAATATATTAGCAAAACGGCAATCGATTTGGCTTCTGGGGCCGATGCCCCATACAAACACGGCTATACCCTTTCAACTGCCTAGCTATCACCGTTCTTGAGATACAGCCTGGTGACAGACGGACGGACGGACGGACAGCGAAGTCTCAGTAATAGTGTCCCGTTTTTACCCTTTGGGTACGGAACCCTAAAAACTACTTACTAGATCTCGTTCAAAACAATTTTCTTTGGTAGTTTTCATAGTAATGCACATCATATGTTTTTTTTAGAGTTTACATTTTCTTATTTTAGAAGTTAGAGGGGGGGGGGGGGGGGACCAACTTTTTTCGACTTTGGCAGCGTCTGTCACGCAAACTATACGGTTTAGAAAAAAAATATTTTAGAAACCTCGATATCATTTTTAAAGACCTATCCATATATACCCCACACGTATGTGTTTGATAAAAAAATTTTTTTTGAGTTTCAGTTCTAAGTATGGGAAGCCCCCAATATTTATTATTATTTTTTTATTTTTGCATCAAAATCTTAATGCGGTTCACAGAATACATCTACCTACCAAGTTTCAACAGTATAGCTCTTATAGTTTCGGAAAAAAATGGCTGTGACATACGGACGGACAGACAGACGGACAGACGGACAGACGGACAGACGGACAGACGGACAGACGGACAGACAGACATGACGAATCTATAAGGGTTCCGTTTTTTGCCATTTGGCTACGGAACCCTAAAAACGGCATTTTTATCACTGACTAACTAGTAATTAAAAACCTAACCGACTTCCAGTTCCAGGTGACCTAGAAAGGTGAAATTTGTCATTGAGCTTGGTAATTGTGTGTGTACACATAAAAAAATCGAAAACAGTGTTTTTTTTTACTTTTATAATTATAATTTTTATCTATGCTTCTTGCCTCAGAACTCCGTCATTTATTAACCGATTTGGAAAATTATTTGTTTGTTTAAAAGATGTACTAGAATAGCACACACACAAGTAATTAATAATTAAGTAACTTACACATCATAATAATTTCTGTACAAAAGGTAATGATATCCCATCAAAAACATAAATGTTAAATGAGAGCCAGGTTCAATATCGCTTGCAACGTTGTCGACTTCGCCGACAAAAGTATTGAGATCTATATGGGCGCCAAGTTCTTTGCCCTAAAATGTTTAGATAAGTACAAGGACTTGCGACATACTCAATGCATTTATTTTACTTGGGGTGTAATTCAATATCAAGGTACTTAAGCTCTTTAATTCCGTCTTGTCCGAGGGCAAAACGTCCACCTACAAGATGGACATATGACCTTATAAAGGTCGCCGGAAGGCGCTGGATGCTGGTCGCTTCCAACCGGTACATATGGAAGTCCAAAAGGGAGGCCTATGTTCAGCAGTGGACGTCCTATAGCTGAGATGATGATGATGATGATGACACAGAGCTGACGCTCCTGGGTTCGTATCCGGTAAATATTATTATGATGAACTCGAATAATAAATTTGTTCGTGGATCACGGGTATTTAGCTATAACTAGGTCAATTTGTGTGAGGTTGTTGGATGATGATTTATTTACTTAAATAATCTTTGATAACTTTGTGGCAAAAAATAAGGTTATGCCTTTATTTTTACGCGAATGCGTTTACTTAACCATGTGTAGCCAACACAACACTAAAACATACTCGTAGCGTACGCAATGCCACTGACTTTTGCCCGTCGAAGTACATCGGTGTCTCTTACCCGATCAGACCATTTGATGTTTAAAATATCGCGCAAGCATTTTAGGTGAAACCTATCCAACATGCGGATATGCTTCCGATAAAGGACCCAGGTCTCGGATGAGTACAGGAGGTTTGGGAGAACGATAGCCACATAAACAGAAACTTTTGTAGAAAGCTTCAAATCATGCGATCCCAGCACCTTGGATCGCAGCTTACCGAAAGCCGCGGCAGCTGCACCAATGCGGTTATTTATTTCGGTATCAAGGTCACACCTAGACGTGATGGTACTGCCCAAGTACTTAAACTTCTCCACCTGCTTCAGTTCCTTGCTGCTAAGGCATAGCCTTAGGGTTTTAGTGGCTACGCTATAATTCATTGCCATAACCTCGGTCTTGGTAACGCTGATTTTAAGACCAAAACGGCAACAAACCTGGTGCAAGCTTGAAATAAGGTTCTGAAGCAAGTGCGGAGAGTTAGCCACGAAACACAGATCGTCTGCATACATAATCTCCGTTATGACCATATGTGACACCTTTGTGCGAGATCTAAGTCTAGATAAATTCAATAATCCTCCATCAGTTCGGAAATGAATGCCAATGCCAGCAGAAGTCTGTTCAAGAGCTTCCCTAACTGCTACCGCAAAATAAAGCGCAAACAAAGTCGGTGCAAGCACACATCCCTGCTTGACGCCACAGCTAACGGAAAAGAAATCTGGCTCTTCACCGTTAAAGGTTATACAGCAGGTCATTTCGTCATGGAGGAGTCGGATCATACGAACAAACTTCTCTGGGCATCCTAACTTGACCAGAACAGTCCATAGGGCCTCCCTTGGCACGCAGTCAAAGGCCTTCTCCAAGTCAACAAAGCACAGGTATAAAGGTTGGCCTTGCTCTCGACCTTTTTCTTGGAGTTGACGTATGGAAAAAATGGCTTCACATGTGCCCCTATCTGGCCGAAACCCAAACTGCGTTTCTGGCAGCAACTCCTCCGAAAGTGGTATGAGACGGTTGAGAAGTACTCTGGCAAATATCTTCCCAGAGACAGAGAGCAACGATATACCTCGATATGAGTTGCAGTCGGAACGGTCCCCTTTATTCTTATAAAGAGTCTGTATTCGAGACATCTTGAATTCAGGAGGTACTGTTTCTTCGTTCCAAATGCGGTTGAATAACTGCCAGATTATAAAGTGCAGCTGATCCCCTCCGTATTTTAGCAGTTCACCGGCGATGTTATCAATGCCTACTGCTTTTTTATTCTTCTGGTCTTTGATGGCTCTAACGACCTCCGCAAGAGACAGTGGATCATTGAGCATAGCATGTTCTGGCAGTGGCGGAATGGAAGTAATGTGGTCAAGGTCAGCCGACCGATCAACGTTGAGCAGATCATTAAAATGCTCTGTCCAGCGTTTCAGAATGTCCTGCTTAGCAGTCAGTTTATGAGTGCCGTCCCGAGACTTTAAGGGCACACTATTCCGCAGAGAAATGCCAATGAGCTTTCGTACCTCCTCATAGAAAGCACCTAGCTGATGTGTATCTGAGAGCCACTGAATTTTTTTGGCCTTCTCGAGCCACCATTTCTCTTTTAATCCCCTGGTGAGCCTTCGTAACTCGGAACCACTTTTCCTAATTTCCACAAATAGATTTTGGTTGCTGTTATGATCGCTGCGCCTTAATAAATTACGGTGTTTATCTAGTGCTGCAGCAAGGATGTCGTCATTTTGATCGAACCAATCCTCGTTGAATCGTTTCAATGGGCCTAATACTTTCGATCCAACTTCCAATAAGGACGATGATATGAATTGGAAATTAGATACTAGTTCGCCGTCAAGAGCATTAAATGTGCTTAGTGACTCAGTAATGTCTTGTTGAAAGGTATCTAGGATATCAGGGCAATTCAATCTATCTAAATTGAGGGATTTAGGTTTGGGCCTGCATGCTCTACGGGGGAGTCGCAGGCGCAGCTTCAGTTTTGCAATAACTAGTCTGTGGTCCGTCCAACAATTCGCACCGCGCATAGCACGGGTGATCGGCACTTGGGGGATGTCTCTACGCCGGGTAATTATATAATCAATAAGGTGCCAATGCTTGGAACGCGGATGCATCCAGGTGGTTTTATATTTATCGGGAAGCCTAAACAAGGTGTTTGTGATGGTTAGATCAAATTGTGCACATAGAGTGAGTAGCAACTGTCCGTTGCTATTCATGCTGCCGACGCCATTTTTACCCAGCACTCTAGGCCATGAATCGAAATCCCGACCAACCCTCGCATTGAAGTCACCCAGAAGTAAGATTTGCTCCTTCGGAAGAATTTGGCTAAGGCACTGGGAAAGTTCCTCGTAAAACCGATCTTTCACACTATCATCGTTAGTCATTGTTGGCGCATATACACTTATGATATTTAAGTGGTTATCATTTTCGAGGTGAAGGCGAAGTGTCATGATGCGGTCTGAGATATATTGAGGACACTCCGATAACTTGTTGACAGTAGAATTCTTTATAGCAAATCCTACACCGGATTGCCTCAATTCTTCCGATGAACGTCCCTTCCAGAAAAACGTAAAACCACCACCAACTTCGACGAGCTCGCCCTGATCAGCCAATCGAGTTTCGCTAAGCGCAGCAATGTCAACATTGTAGCGACTAAGTTCGCGGGCTACAACGGCAGTTTTACGTTCTGGACATAGATTTCCGTCATTATCAATTAACGTGCGCACGTTCCACGCACCAAATGTCATAACCGATGTTTTTGTTTTGTTTCTTTTGTTTCGTCGACCGCGAAAGTGTGGGGTGCTCAAGCAGCCGCGGTTGCTACTTCCCCATAAAATACGAGCGAGCTTTTTTTAGGGCACCTTTTCTAGCCCCCTCCCCGGCTGAGCGGGGGGAGCAGCGCTTCCCTAAATAGGTCTGCTCCGTCACCTAAGGTGCTGCCCAGTCCACGCTGTCGCCCGAATTCAGCGCAGAAACGACCACTCTCCTTAGGCCGCCCACGTGCAGGTTTTGGACAAAGCCAGGTATGCACCAGTGCTCGACCTCTCTACCGCCACCCATCGCCGCAGGACTTTGTCGTGTTCGGAATCCTGAAGTACACAAGCAGTCCATTGCGCGTGACATATTTAAGTGCGTAAGTGGTTGCGCAGGTACAGACGCACTCTCTTGTCCGCACCCTCTTAGACCCGATGGAGCGGGGACCGCTACGACCGGTAAAGGGTTTGGATGCAGTCTCTGGCCAACAGTATCTTCTGACCTCTACTGTTGCCCTAGGCATTCGACACTGCCTTGCTGACTCGCCGTATCTACCAAAATCCGATACATATCAGCGTTGGCTTGCCTTCAACGCCGAGCCAGACTCCATGCACTACGTGGGAGGTGCCCACCTATAAGTTCCGCTAAAGTGCAAGAACTCCCCTCAACCAGGTTTCGTCCACGAGACGACGTGGTTTACCGGGGTGTGGCCGCTGCGCGCACAACAGCTACTTGGAGCCACTGGTGAGAGATTGCAGTCCGTCTGTAAACTAGTGCAGGGACGTCACCCACTCAACAGAGGGGTCGGCTGACGACACTACAAGATGTACTGTTACTAGACGTTCTACGACACCACAACACACACAGATAGGATATTATTGGCATAAACAGTGTTCTATTAATTATTTATTTAGAGGTGTTTTCAATAAGTCCAGCAATGTTGTTACGCAGTCATATCATACTTGATAATTTTGTTAGTTTCCTACTACTAGCGCCATCTAGTTTCTGGTATTCCTACAGGAACACTGGTCTTGCAGGACAGCGGTGTGGATCTAACGCCATCTAGTAGCGGCATTGTTCAAATACATCAGCAGATCGTTGCAGCTGGCAACACTGAATCGACATAGTTCGATGTCTTACAAATACAAATACAAATACAAATACTCTTTATTGCACACCTCCAACATCAAGGAATATACAACACAACATGAGATACATTCATATAACAGGCAGAGGTAAACAACAGGCGGTCTTATCGCTAAATAGCGATCTCTTCCAGACAACCTTTAGGTAGCGGAGTAGTTGAAAAATTAATGTTTGAAATTAGTAGGTGGCGCATAATAATTAAAGGACTAAATGAACGACTACCATAAAAGACAAAGGTAATAAACATACATAAATAAAAATATACAGATCTACTTACATAAAATACTTAGACATAATAAATAAATATATTGTAAAGTAATAAATAAAACAAAAACAGTATGAGCCACAAAGTTAAAGGAGCGATTATTATTGCAGTGTACTAAGGGAGAGACAAGTAGTGTTTTTTGACGAGGGTTTTAAATGTTGCAACAGATTGGGCACGCCTT
This sequence comes from Apotomis capreana, assembly GCA_947623375.1. Taxonomy (NCBI): domain Eukaryota; kingdom Metazoa; phylum Arthropoda; class Insecta; order Lepidoptera; family Tortricidae; genus Apotomis; species Apotomis capreana. The sequence goes on from OX392506.1 coordinate 28,288,320, forward strand.
ATATCCAGAGGAAGCGAATTCCACAGTAAAGTAGCCCGGAAAGTGAAAGAACCATTATAACATTAGAAGATGAAGGGGGAACAGTAAGAACTAAGTTTTGTGCAGAGCGAACAGAACGCAAATAACTGAAGCGCTCCTTGAGGTAGCGGGGAGTTGTGGGGTTAAATAGTACATTATAAAGAAGAGACAGAATATGGGAGTGACGACGAGAACGGATTGAGAGCCACTTGAGCTGAGACCGGAAGTCGGATACATGGTCATACTTGCGTAACCCAAATATGAACCGAATGCAGATGTTTTGGATACGCTCAAGCTTATTAAGCTGCTCCTCCGTGAGGTCAAGGTAAGCTATGTCAGCATAGTCCAATATAGGAAGAAGTAGTGTTTGAGAGAGCGCAATTTTGGTGGCAATAGGCAGAAAATTACTGAGCCTTCTAAGAGAACCGACTGCCGCAAACATCTTTCTGCTTACTTCATTAACCTGTGGCACCCAAGATAAAGTGCGATCAAGAATGACACCGAGGTTTTTTACGCAGTGCGAAAAGGGTATATGAACTCCGTCAAAGAAAACAGGTTGGACATTATCAAAGTCAACCCTGGAGATCAGCTTCGAACTGCCAATTACGATAGCTTGAGTTTTAGCAGGATTGACTTTGAGACCAAACCTATGACTCCAATTTAAAATGCGCTCCAAATCACCATTTACGTCGCTAATAACAGACGCGAGGTCACCGAGAGCACCCTGCGAATAAATTTGAAGATCATCGGCATAAAGGTGATAATGTGAAGATAGATTATGTGTAATGGAATTTATAAAGATAGAGAATAACAAAGGCGACAGCACTCCACCCTGAGGAACCCCAGCCAGCGTGCTGCACCAAGAAGAAAAGGAGTCATCCACCTTTATTCGCTGCCGACGATCACTTAAGTAACTACGAAACCAATCAATTACTGCAGGAGATATGTTAAGAGAACTTAATATGCCAAGTAAGATGTCGTGATCAACTGTATTGAACGCATTACTGAAATCCAGCAGCGTTAATACTGTAACTTTCCGACAGTCCATGCCCGACCGTATATCGTCTGTAATTTTAACTAGTGCTGTCGCCGTACTATGACCAGGACGGAATCCAGACTGGAAAGGATTCAGAAGGTTATTTTTATTCAAATAGGATGATAATTGATGTTGAACAAGACGCTCGAGTACTTTAGACAGGAGTGGGAGAATGGAGATTGGACGATAATCAGAAAAGGAGGAAGGATTGGACTTTTTCGGTATTGGGACAATATTAGCATCTTTCCAAAGTGACGGGGAAGTACCAGAAGAGATAGAACAATTTAGGATATAGGTAATAATGGGAACAAGGAGGTCAAGGATAGGAAGGATCATGTTTCGGCTGACGCAATCGGTACCTACAGCGTTCGAAGTTATAGATAGAATATTCTTCTTAACATCACTGTCAGTAAATTGAACAAAAGAAAAAGGGAGTGAATCTGGAGTGGAAAGTGATGAAAGAAATTCAAGGGTGTCGCCCTTAACAGCGCCAGAGAATGTGCTAGAAGTAGAGAAATGTTGATTAAGCGAATCGAAGTTAATGTCATTGGTACAGGAATTCGGACGTGTCTTCCCAACTCCAATTGACTTGAGAAATTTCCATACTTTCGCAGGGTCTCCATTCTCTACGGACTGGTGGATATGGCGCCTTTGAGCATCTCGGCAAATGGTACTACAGCGGTTACGTAACGTGTGATAACGCTCTTTATTTCTATCAGAGGAATCCGCTTTATACCTCGACTTGGCCACATTTTTCTTCTCCAACAATGCTTTAATCTCCTTAGTAAGCCAGGGAGCAGGAAGATGTTTTACTTTAATGGAACGGACTGGAGCGTGAACATCATAGAGCTGGATTAGAAGAGAATTAAAAAGTGAGACTTTGTCGTCAACCGTATTAGCTTTAGAGATAACACTCCAGTCCAATTTAGAAGCATCATCACGAAGCCTGTCAACGTCCATTCCACCAAAGTTGCGCTGAAGAAGAATTTTGGCATTTGCCTTGGGAGGTCTTAATTTATACGATAAATAAAGAAGATCGTGGTAAGAGAAAGCGTGAGCGGAGCACTGGCCATGCTTAGCAACATGTGCAGTAGAAGATGTCATAGCAATATCTAATAAAGAAGCGGTACAATTAGGAAACTTATGCGTAGGTCCAGAAGGGAGAATACGCAGGTTGCAAGCATCAGCCAGGGACTGTAAAGACTTGGAACGGTGGTCATCTTTGAGAAGGCACGTGTTAAAATCACCCATAATGATGTGATGATCGTAAGATGGCATGAGATCTTCAAGAAGTTTCTCTAGACTGCCGAAGTAGTTAACTAAAAGTGAAGGAGAGTAAAATACTCCCAGAAGAAGTTTAGCATGTGATAGGGTGATATTAAGAAACATGTATTCTGCAGCATCGGAGGAGGTAGGAGAATTAGCAGACATACAAACAATGGAATACGGTATATGCGATCGAAGATATATGGCAACTCCGCCACCACCTCTTTCGGAGCGATCGTTACGGATTAAGTGGAAACCAGGCAACGAGTAACTAGTAGAAGGGAGGCATGGTTTAAGCCATGACTCCGAAACCAGAATAGCATGAACATTGTTTAAGTCGAATGTCGCACTTAGATCGCTATAATGAGCCGGAATGCTCTGCGCATTAATATGGACAATGTTAAAATTTTTACACACATCCGAAAATTCTGCCTGAAGAAAGTCATGTAATGATAGAGGTAAGCTTTTAAAACTGTCATCAGAAACACTTGTGTCAACTGAGGAAAAAGATACAAAATTACTATCGCTGCTACTACTAATATTGCAATCTGTTTTGTGAACGTTCGAGGCCATACAAAATATATGTACAAAAAAAATATATATATAATAATATAGAATAGGTAAAAAATAAATAAATATATAAAATAACAAAAAGCGCGAGTAACGTACAACCGCTACCCACCAGTATAAAAAAGTTACGAGATCGACAAAGAGAAGTTACATAGTTGAAAATACAAACAAAAAATTATAATAATACAGTAGGAACTAAACGCAAAATTTGAAAAATGGCAACACTGAAAACTGTCAGTCAGTGTGTCGAGAATGACAGGAGCCATGTCAACTCGAATTCCTAGTGAAAAATTAATTACAACACGACAGACTAGAAATACAACAAAGAGACAATGTCAAAAAGAAAAAGGGTAGAAAATAAATGCGTTACATTACACGGACAAGTACGGAAGTAATATACGCTATAACACTGTCGAGTATAGAAGTGCAAGATTCTAACATTGTAAAGCTGAGCACACAACACTTCACGAACGAGATTTAGGCACCGTACGCTTCGGTCTCCGGGTCTGATCTTGAGGATGTGCTGGCTGATCCGAGGACTCAGATGTAGCAGGCGTGGGCGTAGATGAGCCTGCAGGCCCAGACGATGCAACTGACGCTACGGGCGGGTCCGGGAGGGCAGCAACTTCAGCGACACTGGTGACACGGTGGCGTACACCATTGCCGTCAAGGATGTGCACTTCGCCATTCCACGTCCAACAATTTCTGACACCGAAGCGGTCTCGGGCCTTCATAAACGCATCATGCCGCGGTTTAGTAAGGAACTCGCCAAGCGTAACACCAGTGCCCTTCAATGACACTTTCTTGAACCATACATCATCCCTGACAGACATTTCGCGGAACTTCACGAGGATGGCCCTTGGATTCTTATTACGCTGACCACTACGCTTACCAACGCGATGACAGCGGCTGAAGTCGGCTGCTGTGAGACCACTCCGGGCGGCTTGCAGCTTAACAGACACAACATTAGCTGTGTTTTCTCCCTCTGACTCTGCCACACCATGCACCAGCAGCATCTTGCGGCGCGAGCGCATCTCCACATGGTCCATTTGGCAGGCAATCAGCTCCACTTGCTTTTGAAGAGTTTCGAGAGTCTTCAGTATGAAGGCTCTAAATGCAGTGAATTCTGATGCAATCGATGCAGCAGAAGGATTGCTCGGACTTGCCTTGTCAAGGTTCTTCTCCATCTCACACATTCGGGAGTGAAATAACTCAGCGAGTTCCGACATAGAACCTTTGATAGATTCAACTTGTGACATTTTGAGTGAAGTGAGAAATACAGTTAACTTCCACGAAATTTTTAAGGATAATACTGGTAGGTGAAAACGATTATTTTAACATTAAATTAATGTTAATTTAGTAGCCGAAAATTTGCAAACATTAATTTAAATACATAAAAATATGTAAGCAAGTTGTGTCTTGTTTTTGTTCACCTACCCGAAAAAAAAAAAAAAAAAATCTTCTTAATCATTTAAGGATTAATATTCATAAATATTAAATAAAGGAGTGTTTTACTTTGTATCTAATCGTATGAATTATTTCATAATAAATCTCAATCAAATTAATCGTTTGTCTTTGGAATCGGGAAAATTCGCGATTGCGTATGGGCATCTCTAGTGTTCCGATGGTTAGAGAGACGCAGCGAACGTCGGACAGTGCGTCCCCAAAACTCACGGTGTGAGGACGTACTCGCCTTCTCCCGAGAAGCAGCCATTTTGTCTTCGAAAATGTGAGCACTCATATCTGGAGGCATCCTAGACACAAAACCTACGATGACACAATAAACCATTCGGTGAGTGAGCCTACGTTGTCCAGAAGTGGTTAACGATGTTATTTCTCGATTTCGTATGATTATTTTCTAACGTGTTTTGTTCTCAAATTGTTACAGAGATCTTTCTTTTCTTTCTTGTGGAAACACACACAGCAGCCGATGTGACGGACGAATTTGTCTAACCCTGATTCTCGCCGGGTAAGAGAAATCACTTTTATTACGTAATTATCTCGATTAGCAATAGTACATTGGTTAGGAAGTGTCTGAGTGAATTTGTCGTGTACTTGTCTTGCAGGGTTTTTGTCGTATGTCGATTGTTTGTTAAGACAAAGTATTATTTTCAGTGATAGCACTGGCTACCTACCTACGCTACGCGTAAATGCTGGCCGCAGCAGCCAGATTGCAGAGGTGATTGAACTGGGTGCGTCGTGGTCCCTGGCCGTGCTGATTCCGTGTTGCGGACTGGTGACTTTGACACTGGGTGTCGAAACTGTCACGAGCTGTACCTTTTACGAGGTCCAGAGTGGAGACATCTGTGGTCGAAGCGCACGCCGGCAGCGTGGACTCACCACGCCTTCTAAGCCAAGGTGAAAACGTTCCGTATTTAACTCCAACTCGCATTCATGTTGTCTAAATTATAAAGTAAAGTTCTTTAGCCTCACACACAAAACCAAGTCCTCATGTAACTTCTGTGCGTATACGCCTCTCTTAAAGAGCTCTGTATCCTCATGGGAAAAGCCCATACTGTCAGATAGTTTAAGTACTTAATTAGTAAAATAAGTGTTATTCTTGTGTAAATCCATAACTTGCCATTTAATAATTATATATATATATATGGTTCATAATTTCAAGCCTTGTTTAACTTTCTCTCCTTAGCATAATTTTCCTGTCAAACTCTTGACCTTTGGAGTTAAAATAAAAGTGTCTGGCGCCCTCTCTTTCTCTATTTTTTTAATAAACATCATACTATAATAGAAACTCATCCATATCCGTTGGAGACGTCTTACCCACGAAGATACCCTAGATTTCTCTCGCTGTCTAGTTCGGCGCATTACATCAAGTGTGGACGGAGACTCACTCCTGTCAGAGACCATCGCACATAGGTGAGCGTAGGACTGCCTCAGTCTGCCCAAAGCGCAGTTGCACGTTACATTTCTGGCGCCCAACGTGGGGCTCGGTAATTTCAGACATTTCTAGCACGTCAACGTGAACCCTGGAATTTCAATTTATCTGGTACGTCTGGGAACGTTTGTGGATGTGTTTATCGTTTCTGTCAGTATAAATCTGTCAAATAAGCTTGAATTTTGAACTATACTAGTTGCATTGGTGTGTGAGGCTAACTTTGTTATAAAACAAAACTACTAATCTAATCTGTGTCATATTTACTGTTTATTGTGTCAAAAATATTTTATTTCTATTGTGTGTCTAGGTTGTCAATTGGACATTCACTCTTTTCTTTGCTCATGTGAGTAAAGTCTACTACTTGAGTTATAACTAAACTCAATACCTACTTTAAAACTATATTATAACTAAACTGAATACCTACTTTACAGCTATAAAACTGTAAACCTATAATTTTGAAATAGTTGTCAACTTTAATATTTTATTTTGACATTTGTGTAGAATCATAAGCTTTATTTTATAGGTAAAACCTATCTTACATCCCTCAAATAGAAAAGATAAGTGCAAATAATTGTAGTGCTTGTTTTTACTTATCTATTTTATTAATTGCTAAGTATCGCACTGGCAAACTACTCACTTTTATCAGTGATAAAACTGTTATCCCTGTTTTGAATTTCTCTGAAGTCGACCTTTACTTAATTGAATATTGTGTGTAAAATCTAAAGCTTAACTTAATAGGTATAAAACCTATCTCATGTATCTTAAATAGAGGAGATAAGTACGAATAATTCTAGTAGCTGTTTTTACTTATCTGTTGTATTAAATATTAAGTGTTGAATACTGATATACTTGTCAAACATGGCGTTACAAATTGAAGTTGATAATCTGACTAAGGACGAACTTATGTTTGAGTTGCAAGCAAGAGGCTTAGATGTAGACTCTAGCTATACTGTGGAAGAGCTTAAATCTCAATTCAAATCTGCCAAGGGCACATCTTTAGACAACACGAAAGCGAACACTTTTATCTCAAGTTTGTCTGTTGACGACGAATTTCAGGTCTGCGAGGGAAAACTGGATGCGGTTCTGCAAGCAGATCACTCGTCCTCGTCGTGTCGGAGAAGGTGTTTGTCGAAGTTGTCTCATGTCATACTCAGGTTAGAAAAACTGCTTTTAATTAATTCTGAACAGAGACTGAAAAAGATAGCATTGGTGGCTAAGGCGTTCAATGCCATAGAAAATTTAAAATGTAATCAGAAGCTTGGCTCATCTTCTCAGGACTCTGCGATGAACTTGGTTGAGTCTGTTCCTCCGGTTTTCTGTCAAAATCGTATATCTCAAGTGCTTAAATGGGGTATCGTGTATGATGGTAGAGGTTCCGTCCAGGATTTTATCTTTAGATTGCAAGAGCTTAAATACTCTTCGGAGGTTTCGGATAAGGAATTGTTGAGAAACGCGGTTCATCTTTTCTCTGGGGAGGCGTTGATGTGGTTTCGCATAAATAAGTCTCGCTTTAGTACCTTTGATGATCTTGTCGAATCGCTTAAAAACGAGTTTCAACCGGTAGAATACGAACGATGTCTATTGAACCAGATTAGGGCTAGATTGCAGAACAAGAATGAATCAATTAGATCGTATGTTAACATCATGGAAAGTTTGTTTTTGCGTCTGTCAGTACCTATTACCGACGCAGAACAACTCGAAATTATCATGACGAACATGAATCCATATTTTATTTCGCGTCTGGCTTTAACTGAAGTACGTACCGTTAGGGAACTTAAGAACATTTGTGCGCGTTTAGAAGTATCAAAGTTTAAATGCGAGAACCGTGGATTCTTGAACACAGGTAGAGAGCTAGTTATACCTAACTTTTGTAGTGGGATCTCAAACCCAATTCCTTCATCTTCTGATACTAGAGCCCGTAACATTAATCAGGGACAGAATAGAGCTACTGTTAGTTGCGAAAAGTGTGGTGGGAACCATCATCATTCTCCTTGTGACGCATATCCCACTCCCATATGCTTTAGGTGTAAGAGACCTGGAGTCCTTACTAGAAATTAATTGCCCTTGCACAAAAAACTAGGTGACAGGTCAGAGGCAGCTAACTTTAATAATAATAATAATTCTAAGACTACTCGAGTCTCTGACCGGTCTACACAAACACAACTATACTCGTCTGATATATTGCAAAATAACTCTTATCAACCTTTATTTAAAGAAAACTTAGGAGATCCTAGACCGTTCTTATCAGTAGGTATTCTAGGTTTAGAGTGTAACGCGTTAGCGGACAGTGGAGCTGCTGTGTCAATAATCAGTGAATCCGCGTATTCACTATTGTATAAGGAAGGCTTGCAATTTCCTTTGCAGACATGTGCGAAAGACTTGACTGTAGGTAACGGTTCACGCTTGCTGGTAATAGGGAAAATAGAAGTACCTATCTCTTATAAACATGACTTACACTAACTATGTCACATTCTTTGTATGTAGAGATGTGAACACTCCTCTTATACTAGGCGTAGATTTTCTAGCCAAGTTTAACCTTTGTTCTGACATTTTAAAATCAAAGCATTATCATACTGCATCTTCTAATATTAACTTATTGAAAGACTCTGAGATACATTTGCACGATTTAGAGGATTTAAATGACCTGCAAAAGGCACAGTTAAATAGGGTTGTCTCGGGATTTAAATGCATCACGGCTACCAAGGACTGTTTAGGCTGTACTCCACTCGAGCAACACGTCATTGATACGGGTGATCATCCACCGGTCAAGCAAAAATATTATCCGATTCCATTCCACCATCGGGAATACGTTCGAAAGGAAATCAATGAAATGTTGCGAATGGGTATTATAGAAAAAAGTAACTCCGCTTGGAATAGTCCAATCCTTTTAGTGCCTAAAGCTAACGGTGAGCTAAGAATGTGCTTAGATAGCCGAAAACTGAACAGCTTAACTAAAGTAGATACATATCCTATGCCTAGGGTTCAGGAAATATTGGATTCTCTCAATAATGCTAAATATATGAGTTCTTTAGATTTAAAATCTGCCTTTTTCCAAATTAAATTAGCTAAGGAATCGAGAGAGAAAACTTGTTTCTCCTTGCCGGGACTAGGAAGCTTTCAGTTCCGCAGACTTCCATTTGGTCTAGTTAATTCTAGTGCTCGTATGATGAGACTCATGGACAAGGTCTTTGGACCAGAGTTTGCTCATAATATTTTCTACTATGTCGATGACATTATATTAATTTCTGAAACGTTTGAGGATCACATGACCTTATTGAAAAAAGCTTGTGAGAAACTGAAGCAAGCCGGACTCACTATTAACTTAGAAAAATCTGTTTTCTGTCGCTCTTCTTTGAAATTCTTGGGATATGTCGTAGATCGCAGGGGTTTGCGTACGGATAGTGATAAAGTACGAGCTATCGTAGATTTTCCTGTGCCTACTTCTCAGAAGGAACTAAGACGCTTTCTAGGCATGGTGTCCTGGTACCGTCGATTTATAAAAAGCTATTCCTCTGTTTGTGCTCCTTTAAATAAGCTTACTAGAAAACTTCAGAAAGGAACTTCTTTCCAATTTACGCCGGAGGCCAATAACGCATTTAAAATAGTTAAGGAACTATTGGTGACAGCACCGATCCTGTCTATTCCTAAATTTGATAGACCTTTTGTCATTTCGACTGACGCTTCTGATGTTGGATTAGGATGCGCATTATCTCAGTTAGACGATGAAGGACACGAGCACGCTATCGCCTATGCTAGTAGAATACTTACTCGTACAGAGAGAAACCACTCTGTCTCTGAAAAAGAACTTAACGCTCTCATATTCGCTCTAGAGAAGTTCAGAGGCTATATAGAAGGTTCACCTTTCCGAACTAAGGTTTACACTGACCACAGTAGTTTACAGTGGCTGGTCAGTCTAAAATCACCAACTGGACGTTAAGCAAGGTGGGCTCTTAGGCTATCTCAATTTAATTTCGATATCCAGTACAAAAAGGGATCCGAGAATAAGCTAGCAGACGCGCTTTCTAGGGCTCCGATATCGTCTGAGGCAATTGAACTTATCTGTCCAATAAATAATGTTACTGATGCCTGGTATACTAAAACTTATAATAGGGTTGAATCCACTCCTCAGAAATTTCCTGACTTTAAAATCTTAAATGACAACTTCTATAAACGTATTAGAAACAAAAATCCGTTATCTAGGGATTCAGAATGGAAATTAGTTGTACCTAACGAGTCTAGGCAGGATATACTTAAGCAATGTCACGATAGGTCAGACGCTGCGCACTTAGGTATCTTTAAAACTTTGAAACGGGTAGCACAAACATATTTTTGGCCCAAGATGCTAAGCGATATTAAAAGGTATGTGAAAAACTGTCAAATTTGTTTAGCTTATAAAAGCACTAATGAAGCACCTGCTGGTCTTATGGAGAACCCCAAGAAGGTTCAACGACCTTGGCAAGTAGTATGTACTGACATTTTGGGACCTCTCCCTCGAAGCTATAAAGGCTTTAAATTTATTCTAATAGTCTGTGACTGTTTTACTAAATATACTTGTATTTTCCCCATGAGAAACTCATTGGCGAAAACTGTTATAAATTTAATTGAAAATCATGTTATCTTAAAGTACGGAGTCCCTCAGTGCATTATAATGGACAATGGTCCACAGTATGTGTCTAATCACATGCAGTCATTGAAGGAGAAGTACAAGATACCCAAATTCTTTTATAACTGTAGATTTACTCCGCAGAATAACCCTGCAGAACGCACTCTTAAAGTTATAGGTACAGCAATTGCTTCTTATGTCGGAATCGATCACCGCACGTGGGATCGAGAAGTTAGTGCGATCGAGTTCGCTATAAACACAGCTGTTCACGAAGTCACTGGTTTTAGCCCTTATTTTCTGAATAGTGGACGAGAGGCTATTCTCTCCGGGGAATGGTACCCTTCAGGACCTCCTAGCGGAAATGATTTGCAATTCACTAATAGGGATTTATATTCTTCAATGTTGTCACATTTAAAACCTATCTTTGAAAAGGTCAATGACCGCTTACAGAAGTCTTATCAGCGAGGCCGAGTATATTACAATCGGGGTAGAAGACGCTTAGAATACGACGTGGGTCAAGTGGTTTGGAAAAGAGAATTTCCTCTCTCCGACGCAAGTAAATTCTTTGCTCAAAAATTAGCTCCCAAATTTAAAAAGTGTGTCGTACTTAGAAAAATATCACCGGTAACGTACGAACTCCGCGATTTTAATACTCAAAAATCTCTAGGCATTTGGCATGTAAAAGACATCATAAAATCTCAGCCGATTTAAAACGGTTATGTTTATGTAGTGCTGCATTATAAGGCCGGTTTATCGCAACCGTTAAGCGTCGGTTAACGTTCGACTTGTGGCTAAAGTTGATCTTAGTGTTTTGTTTCCATTGTAAACAATAATAATATATAGTTTCAAATAACTTTACTTTCTCTTGACGTTATGTATGACAAAATGTTCACAACTTAGATTTTTTTAACATATGAAATTTAAAACTAAATTAGGCCATTTTAGATACTAAAAGTAATGTTTTTATACTTCCAGTTTAAAATATTTTATATATCAACCATATTAAATAAATTACATTGCATGTTGGTGACATTTGCTCGAAACTAGAAGCTATTTTCTTATAACAACCTAACCGATGGTTAACCGTAGGTTAAACTTTAGTGCTACCGCGAGCGTGGTATCGTTTCTTGTTTCTGTGAGAAGGAGCGTAAACAACATTGCATATCTTTTATCATGAAGCGAAATATGAAGGTAACAAAGTAGAATAATAAATAGTACAGGTTGATATTTTAGTGCTGATGTTCCTCTTTTGTTCTGTCAATAATTAAAACAAAGATTAATTCCTATTGAGACTTTAAATAAATGAAGTTTTGTGAAGGTTTAACTAGGTATTTAAACTTTAACAAGATTGAGATTAATGATGATGTTGTGGTGTTTAAAAGGTTGAACCTTGTAAACATTTAGTTTCATGAATATATTCCATATATTCAATGCAAATTCAAATACTTAAATAAATCCTAGGTTAACTATAAACTACAAAGCCCTTATGGCGTTAAAAAGGTTTAATTTTGTAAACATTTATTTTAACTAAATTCTCCCTATTCAAGTCATAATGCAATCAATGAAAACTCATTTCATAGCTAAAACTACATAAATAATTTGGCGTTCAAAAGGTTAAGCTTAATTCTTTTATTCATTCTATCGGTGTAATAGAATTCACTTTAATGTTCTGACTGGAAATTTTAACTGAATAATTATCATTTTTTTTAATTCTCAGAATGCAGTATTTTAATATATATTAATGTAATTAGGTCATTGCACTCTTTGCTTGACTATTCTTGCTATGCGAGATATCTTAACATAGTGACTAATACTACTCAAATGTAGGTAGTTAGCGTATAGGTTGATGTGCGCAGATAATGAGTCGCAATTGGGTTAGGGAAACTTAACTTTGCCTTCTAGGTAGACTTGTGTTCAAAGATTGAGATTTTAAGTAACTGATGACGTAATGTTTATCTGATTTCTTTTACTCCAGCGTATTTTGCTGACTACTGATTAAATAGAATATGGATTCCGTCTAGGTAATTTTAGGTAATAAACGAACCGTATATATGCACATTGCACTTAGTGATGTGTTACCTGACGTAGAATTTCACATAATTGAGAGACCGTTATTCTTTGAGTGAGACGTAGGGACGTAATTTCTCTTAGGTAAAATACCGATAGGTTTTCACTTTGCACTCAAATGAAAATAATCTGGAATGGACAGTCGACCTCATTATTAGGATACACACCGATTGGTACCATCGTTTGTGTTAGTTAATTTAGTAGTATAAAGATATAATTTGATAAGTGCATGCTTAGTTGTCAAGGTATAGTTCGTTAGGAAAATAGATAGGTAGATATCACATAGAGTGGGGACGCCTACGCGTAAGAAATAGATTAGGATTTTTTTAGGATAGCCATGGTTCTCACATGTTCTCACATGTTCATATATTTAAGCTTTTACTGTCGACATTAGGTTAAGCTGTTGGAACAAATATGTCCACTTCTACTTTCTTCTAATGCTGAAAGAAAAATTCAGTCCTGATCTTAAAGACAAAATAAGTCTTCTATTTCTACTGTTGTCGGAATGACACATCTTAAATTTAAGTCTACTGCTTGGAAATTCCTGTGTGGAAAAGGGGGTGTTTTCTTTGAACTGCTGTTGAGATCTCTGTTGGTGCAACCATGTGACCTCGATCACAGGTGTATGTCTAATCAACATATGCAGGCGCTGATGTCACTCATATACAGTATGTCTTCTTTTATTTCTAAGACTGGTGTTGTTTTGTCGTGTTAATTGGAATCGCTCAAGGTTAGCTATTTTCAGGACAGTTTGTCAACGTATGAAGCTTCACGTACAGTCGATAGAATTTTCTTTTCTCATCTAAAACTTTTGAAACTTAGTTTAAGCTTATACTGAGATGGTGTGACACCTGCCACGTCTGCTCAACTATTTATCTTTTGTCGTTGTCTAACTCTAAGTAACACCTTAGTGGGTCTCATATGTGGGTCAAGGGTCGTTGACCTCTACATAGGGTTGTCGTAGTGATAAGGTGTAGGTTAAGTCGATAGGTTAGAAGGCAGTTGGGCTCTCTCTTGACATACTTCTGGATGGAGTTTTCCTTTCTTTTATGGTCATACTCACTTACGTTTTTGAAATTCTTTTCTTACACAATGATATCCTATTGAAAGTTTTCCATATAAACAATACAATTCTATTCCCCCTTATTGAAACATAGAAAACAAAAACCTTAAAAACGTAAACAATTATACTTGTTTGGTATTTTGAATTTTCTTTTTTCACTTAGAAATCTCATTTTAAGTGTTTACAAATATTTTTCCAACGCATTGATATTTGAATTTTTCCTTTTCCACTTAGAAATCACATTTTAAGTGTTTACAAATATTTTTCCAACGCATTGATATTTGAATTTTTCCTTTTCCACTTAGAAATCACATTTCTGGCATTGACATTTTTCAACACATTGACAGCCAACTTTTGCCCTTTTGCGCTGTACGAGGTTTCTCTCCTCGTCACTTTCTGTGAGACGCTCAGGAGGTCGAGTAAGTCATCGACATGGACTTCTCGCTACAAGCGCACCCTTTTATTAGGATACCTGCGTTATCTTTGACAGGCATACCGCCCTCAGGTGGTACTCTTTTAGGCTTTCTGGTGTTCATCGAGGAACACTGACAGAGGTGTTGGTGTCTGCGTTCTTTTCTTTGACACGCGTTCGGATGTTTTCTTTACATTGGGGATCCTGCTACCTTAAATTTTTTTGAAAAAAAAAAAAAAAAAAAATTTTTTTTTTGAAAAAAAATTTTTTTTTTTTCTCTAACTGGAGCGGTAATGTTACGCAGTCATATCATACTTGATAATTTTGTTAGTTTCCTACTACTAGCGCCATCTAGTTTCTGGTATTCCTACAGGAACACTGGTCTTGCAGGACAGCGGTGCGGATCTAACGCCATCTAGTAGCGGCATTGTTCAAATACATCAGCAGATCGTTGCAGCTGGCAACACTGAATCGTCATAGTTCGATGTCTTCTTAATCATTTAAGGATTAATATTCATAAATATTAAATAAAGGAGTGTTTTACTTTGTATCTAATCGTATGAATTATTTCATAATAAATCTCTATCAAATTAATCGTTTGTCTTTGGAATCGGGAAAATTCGCGATTGCGTATGGGCATCTCTAGTGTTCCGATGGTTAGAGAGACGCAGCGAACGTCGGACAGTGCGTCCCCAAAACTCACGGTGTGAGGACGTACTCGCCTTCTCCCGAGAAGCAGCCATTTTGTCTTCGAAAATGTGAGCACTCATATCTGGAGGCATCCTAGACACAAAACCTACGATGACACAATAAACAATTCGGTGAGTGAGCCTACGTTGTCCAGAAGTGGTTAACGATGTTATTTCTCGATTTCGTATGATTATTTTCTAACGTGTTTTGTTCTCAAATTGTTACAGACATCTTTCTTTTCTTTCTTGTGGAAACACACACAGCAGCCGATGTGACGGACGAATTTGTCTAACCCTGATTCTCGCCGGGTAAGAGAAATCACTTTTATTACGTAATTATCTCGATTAGCAATAGTACATTGGTTAGGAAGTGTCTGAGTGAATTTGTCGTGTACTTGTCTTGCAGGGTTTTTGTCGTATGTCGATTGTTTGTTAAGACAAAGTATTATTTTCAGTGATAGCACTGGCTACCTACCTACGCTACGCGTAAATGCTGGCCGCAGCAGCCAGATTGCAGAGGTGATTGAACTGGGTGCGTCGTGGTCCCTGGCCGTGCTGATTCCGTGTTGCGGACTGGTGACTTTGACACTGGGTGTCGAAACTGTCACGAGCTGTACCTTTTACGAGGTCCAGAGTGGAGACATCTGTGGTCGAAGCGCACGCCGGCAGCGTGGACTCACCACGCCTTCTAAGCCAAGGTGAAAACGTTCCGTATTTAACTCCAACTCGCATTCATGTTGTCTAAATTATAAAGTAAAGTTCTTTAGCCTCACACACAAAACCAAGTCCTCATGTAACTTCTGTGCGTATACGCCTCTCTTAAAGAGCTCTGTATCCTCATGGGAAAAGCCCATACTGTCAGATAGTTTAAGTACTTAATTAGTAAAATAAGTGTTATTCTTGTGTAAATCCATAACTTGCCATTTAATAATTATATAGATAGATAGATAGATATGTTTATTCAGAAACAATACAGATTGTGTTTGAAATATACAATAATAAAATTGCACTAATAATACTGTGTACTTAACTAAGATCACTTAATTATTAACAGTAGGGTAATTAACTATTACTTAACTAAACATTAACAGGTATTATTTACTAATAACTAATAATGAATAGTGAAGATTTCCTCAATACTGTAAAAGCACCCTCTCAATAAAAAAATCCTTAATTTTCTATTGAACAACTTATGACTCGTAATAACTTTTAATTCTGTGGGTAGTTTGTTAAACAATTGAACAGCTTGATGTTTAGCAGAGTGCTTTGCTACTTTGAGTTTGGGGAAAAAACTTTGCTTGACATTTTTTGTTCGCGTTTGTAAACGCAATTCTTGTTCATCGAGAGACTCGTGCCTTGACAACGTTTTAACAAAATCAGTAAGCAATACAAGGACGTATAGGCAAGGAACTGTCATTAAGCCCAATTCTGTAAAATAGTTTCGACAAGAAATCCACTGGGGAATGCGCAAAATAGTTCGTATTGCCCTTTTTTGAACTACAAAGGCTCTATTAACGTTATACTTAAAACTATGTCCCCAAAGTTTAATGCTATAGCGTAACTTAGACTCTACTAACGCATAATAAACAATCCTCAGCTGATCAATAGAGAGCTCATCCCTAAGGCTCTTCAAGGCATAACAAGCCGAAGAAATGGAGTGCTCGACTGCCTCAAGTTCGTTTTTCCAGTTGAGTCTTGCGTCGATACGTACACCCAGAAATTTGACACTATCAACTATTTCTAGTGAAGCATTATTTATTACCACATCAAGCTCATCAGTTTTTTTAGTGTTTGGTTTAAATAGCATTATTTTAGTTTTATCCGTATTTAACTGCAAATTGTTAATGACGAACCAATGTTGGAATGCTATTATAGCATTTGTCGCTAAACCGCCCAGTTCAGACAAACTGTCGGCAGATATCACAACACTAGTGTCATCGGCAAATACTGTTAACCGGCAACCAGTAACTGTATCAGAAATATAGTCAATAAGGTCATTTGTATATAAAATAAAAAGAATAGGACCCAAAATAGAACCCTGTGGGACACCTCTGTTTATTTTTACATACTTTGATCTCACAAAGTGTTCGATATTATTTTCACACCTCTTTAGCTCCACAAATTGGTACCTATTATTGAGGTAGCTCCGCAGAAGATGATATGTCTGACCCCTAATGCCATAAAAAAATAGTTTTTTCATAAGGATTTCATGATCAACCAAATCAAACGCGGAACTAAGATCTAGAAATAAACCAGCTACCTTTTTCTTGTTATGGAAATCTGTTACAATGTCATCCACGAAGGAGTCAATAGCATCTGTCGTCCCTTTTTTTTCTTGAAATCCAAATTGTCTTGAATGAATAATCGAATTTTGTTTAAAATGTTTTAAAAGTCGGGTCTTAATAAGTTTCTCAAAAATTTTCGACAGTACTGGTAGTAGGGATATAGGCCGATAATTTTTCGAATCCGTTTTGGGACCTTTTTTATAAACAGGTATTACCTTCGCCAATTTTAATTGATCAGGAAATATACCTTCGTTATAACATTTATTAAACCAGTGCGCAAGAGGACCTGATAGCAATTCAATACTACTTTTAACTACAGTAATTGGCACTTCATCGTAGCCGCAAGATTTTTTACTTTCCATAGATTTAACAATATTAATTATTTCCGACGAAGAAAACTCCTGCCAGGATATATCTGTAAAACGCCGTTTGGTCGAATGTTCTAGGGAATGAACAGCAGACGCGACGTTACCCGTGCTCGGAGTCTTGTCGTGATCAAATTGTGATGAGAAAATGTCCGTAACCTCTTGAGGGTTCTGTACCATATTACCGTTTGATTTGATGACGATATCATCCTGTTTACCAGAGCGAAATTTATTCCTTTTTTTATTAACAACATCCCATATCCCTTTGGATGAGTAATTTGTTTTACAGATCTGTGCTTGAACAGCCGACCTTTTAGCCTGTCTAACAACCCTCCTAAAAATATTTAAATATTTACCCCGATAGTTCAAAATGGAAGTATCACATGAAGATTTATTTATATTGCAAAGGATCCGCTTCATTTGACTAGCTACCTTAATACCTTTTGTTATCCACATAGATTTATCATGTTTTGCTAGTGGTATCTTTTTCTTCCTTTTTTTAAAACATTGATCAAAGACATCAGTGAATTTCGTGAAGAAACTGTTTACGTCCAACTCATACCAATTAGTATTATCTAACTTTTGTTTAAACTTTTGGATGTTGGTTTCAGTAAAAGCACGTCTTTCAATTTCCACAGTAGAGATTTTATTATCATTATTTTTTTCTGTAAGCAGTCCACAAAAGATAGCTCCGTGTCCATCAGCTAATCCATTATGATCAATGGCTGTATGGCTAATTAAATCTTCAGGAACATTTGTAAGAAAGTTATCGAGGCAAGATTGTGATTCATTTCTCACAAAGGTAATGTCGTTTAAAAGAGGCCTAAAATTATAGCATTTAAGTAAGCTTACAAAGTCATTTCGTTGCTTTTTAGTATCGAGCATGTTAATATTAAAATCTCCACAGATAATAGCCATTTTATTGAAAAGGTGCTGTAACATTGATTCTAATTGCTTCATAAACATATCAAGGTTAGAGTCCTTAGGACTTCTGTAACAACAACATATATAAACATTTGTAGATATGTCTTTAACACCGCAAATCTCGAAGCTCTCTGTCTTATATAACTTATTGCAAATAGGTATTTCTTCGGATTTCACATTATCTAAACTCATTATAAGCGTCCCTCCCCTATTTTTCGTTATTCTTGTGTTATGTGCAGATAATTTATAATTTTCAATACTAAGAGAAGACACAGAATGCTTTTTTAAAAAGTGTTCACTGACACATACATAGTGCATTATTAGTTTAATACCATTAAGATAGATTTCCAGGTCATTAACTTTATTAGATATCCCACATACATTTTGATGAAAGATGTTTATAATATCGTAGTTACTTCCACACTCATTAACGAAAAAGCTCTACGGTAGAATTGCTCTGGTTTATCTCTACGGAGCCACTATTAGCGTGCCATAAGATGTTAGCCTGCAAATTAACAATTATATTATTCATACCGAAATTATTCAGCCGGCCAGTCCTTAATGAAAACATATCATAAGACAGATTTAAGTTAGGTTCATATGTAAAGAAACATGTATTATGATTATGCATATCTTTGAGTAACAAATAATTAAAAGTCTCCACTCTAGCATTAAACAATGGTTTCCCGCACACATATGTTGGACAGACTACGATAACATTTGTAAAAGTGACACATTTTATAGATTCTTGTATGAACTGGACTAAAATACTCAAATTGTCTGAATGATGAAAGTCATTCTCTCCTATGAGAACTATGCAGTAATCACGCCTTCCCATGTCCTTCACTTGATTTTGAAGATCTTTAAATAACACTTTTATCCCAACTCCAGGAGTGATATGGTGGCAAAAGTTGAAATTTTCGAAATAATCATTATTCGTAATTGTATTTACAATTTTATTTTTATTATTGCTACTCAAAAAGAGTAGCTTGTTTTTTTCTTGAGACCGGTTTAATTGTTCAACTCGTGATGTGAATTGTGCAACTTGCTTCTCTGGCTGGTTCTCACATATCGGCATAGAGATGTTATTTTCAGTAACTTGTTTTGCCGTCACTTTATTACCGGGTAAAAATTCTGTTAAGGCTTTTTTAGCCTGCATCTTCAATTTTCCTTTTTTTGCAACAACCCGTGGTGTAGATGAAGGCGTAACTGGTATTGGCCCATTCACGATACTTTTATAGAGGTCACATTTTTTACTCGTTATAGACAACGCCTCTCTTAGTTCATAATTTTCATTCAGTAGTTTCTGAATTTCAGAGTCTGCACATAGTAGGTGTTCTTTCAGTGCCGAGATTTGTGCTTTCAATTCTTCGACCACAATACTTTGCACTTGCGAATCCAATATAGGCAAACTATGGTTCCTGTCTTCATGTGTCAAGAAGTGTTCCGAGACTTGCAAATCATCCTGATTATGTGCACTTCTACTCTTTGAAATATCCGGACAACTTTTATTGAGAGATCGCATTGTACAGCCATCCAGGGCGTCATCCAGGGAAAGAGAGTGAAAGGAATTATGCAGAGGCAAATTAAATTTCCTTCGAGTGACCCGGTCGGGTGAAGCCGACTGATCCTTTAATAATGAAAAGTCCTCATTTTCTGGCAAGACTGATGGGTCAGATTCCACCTGTTCCATTTTGTTTCGCTCACACGTGGTGTTTTGTTTAGATGTTGATGCTGACGATGACGCTGCTTGAACTATATTCTCTCGGCTATTTGGCGTGCTAGTCTTTTTCGGATTATTCGGCGTTCTAAATTTTTCTTGACTGTTTGGCGTGCTAGTCTTTTTTTGACTGATAGGCGCGCCGGCTTTTCTTAGGCTTGTCTTGACTTTAACGCATGTGAAGCACTCCCACAAGGCCTTACGCTCTCTGTTCATCAAATTATACAGTTTTTCTGCATTACAACACGAAAGATCGTATGATCGTTTGCAGCGTGAACAAGTCAAATAATGATTATCCTTTATTATTTTTTTGCAATGAGCACATAACGGTTTCGGAGCCATTACTGTATTGTACTTAACAGTTTTGTCACGTGAGAATTATAATAGAAAATAAAGTCCTCTCAGAGGCAATCAACAACTCACTCCTTAAGGTGTCGCATCTGTAGTCCGCTAATCTATGACGCACGGTGCCGTTATCTCTTAACTAATGAGGCGCGCACCGCACACGCTGAATTCGATCTTGCGCCGTACGCACAACCGCGAGAGTCGCGTGCGTTTGCCAATGCACTTACAATGGCGGACTTGCGGGTCGGCAGTTAGACACAATATTATTTGTAGCAAAACGTCGATTTATCGCACTTTATTTTCAACAAATGATTTGTCAATAGCTATTTATGCAAACACTGCGCACTTTCCAAATGTTTCCGAGCGTATTACGACTGATTTACAGATAAAATTTAATTATTTACACGGATACGACAAAAACAGATGTTACTCGTATTGAGTGCCAAAGACTAACTATATATATATATGGTTCATAATTTCAAGCCTTGTTTAACTTTCTCTCCTTAGCATAATTTTCCTGTCAAACTCTTGACCTTTGGAGTTAAAATAAAAGTGTCTGGCGCCCTCTCTTTCTCTATTTTTTTTAATAAACATCATTACTATAATAGAAACTCATCCATATCCGTTGGAGACGTCTTACCCACGAAGATACCCTAGATTTCTCTCGCTGTCTAGTTCGGAGCATTACATCAAGTGTGGACGGAGACTCACTCCTGTCAGAGACCATCGCACATAGGTGAGCGTAGGACTGCCTCAGTCTGCCCAAAGCGCAGTTGCACGTTACAATGTGTGCGTTAAAGAAAAAGGCTTTGACTCATCATGGTGCTGCAATTCGCAAACAAAGCAAACTGCAACGCTGTTATTCTGTCAAAGCCCAAGCCCAGATGAGAGTACGGTCTTTTCTAGAAGGGTTTAAGGTCGGTTTGGCACTCCGACATAGGAGCGACAGGTAACTCTTGCAAGGTAGCCATTTCAGAGCGGCAGCCCGTGACTGGAATATTGTTAGCTCTAACCAATCGGTGATGTGTTGTTAAGGGTTAACTAGGTGAAAAATATATTACTAGTAAAAAATATAAACTTTACTAAAACTAGGTGATTATAATCATAACTTGGAAGACACAAAATAAAAAAATAAATATGTTGTATAATTATAAATAGAATATTTTTGATATACGAATAGTGGCTTGATTTATTTATTGTTAAAGTATCTGCTACAAATACTAATTATTAATTTGAAGGAACTATAAGTATTATATTTTACTACCCAAAGGTTGTCTGGAAGAGATCGCTCTTTGGCGATAAGACCGCCTGATGTCTACCATTATTTATAAAATGTATTTGTCTTATAAATTTTTGAAACATGTAATGTCTCATTTTTTTAATGTGGGTATACCACAATTTTATTTAAACCATGAATACAAAGATCAAAGCTTAAAGAAAAATTGAAAAAGGAGCTACCTGGTGGAAGGGACCGGGAATCGAACCCGGTACCTCTGGATTACCGGTCCAGCGCGTTAGCCACTTCGCTACCCTCGCTCCACGTACACCTGACGAATTTTTCCTTATGCTTTGTGTGTCGATCTTTGCATTGTTTATTTGAAAGGTTAGTACACCTTAGCGACCTCTATGTGAATACGTTAATATTCACATCTTACTGCACCACTTTACAGCGGTGAACGAGCAAGCGAGAGAGGGCGCTGTTAGTTTTATAAATTTTTGAAACATGTAATGTCTCATTTTTTTAATGTGGGTATACCACAATTTTATTTAAACCATGAATACAAAGTAGGGTTCGATTCCCGGTCCCTTCCACCAGGTAGCTCCTTTTTCAATTTTTTTTAAGCTTTGATCTTTGTATTCATGGTTTAAATAAAATTGTGGTATACCCACATTAAAAAAATGAGACATTACATGTTTCGAAAATTTATAAAACTAACAGCGCCCTCTCTCACTTGCTCGTTCACCGCTGTAAAGTGGTGCAGTAAGATGTGAATATTAACGTATTCACATAGAGGTCGCTAAGGTATACTAACCTTTCAAATAAACAATGCAAAGATCGACACACAAAGCATAAGGAAAAATTCGTCAGGTGTACGTGGAGCGAGGGTAGCGAAGTGGCTAACGCGCTGGACCGGTAATCCAGAGGTACCGGGTTCGATTCCCGGTCCCTTCCACCAGGTAGCTCCTTTTTCAATTTTTCTTTAAGCTTTGATCTTTGTATTCATGGTTTAAATGTATTTGTCTTGTTTCCTTTTGTAAACTTTTATTGGTGTGCAATAAAGTGTTATTGTATTGTATTAAAATACATACGAAACGAGTTTACTCCCGTCGTAGAAGTCGAATATCGCTCGACATGTATATGAACTGTAAGTATCTTACTCCAAACCGTATGTTAGACATCCACAGGTAGTTAATATCAGACAACCTCACAAAAATCGATCTAGTCCCAAATACAGCTCAAGAAGAACTAATAATGTCGTAACTATTCAAATTTGTATTTAATAATTTATATATTTGTATGTATATTATTAATAAATGAGTATGAGTATGAGTAAAGCTTGTATTATGGGTACTAGACGATGATATATATATTAATATAATTATTATACTTAAATACATAGAACAACCATGATCCAAGCACAAATATTCGAGGTAGTTGTAAGCTGTTAAGCTTCTTTTTCCGACTACAGTAAAGAAAGAAAGAAGGTCATGTATATTGTTTCCTCTTTCGCGGACAAAGTTGCGATGTGGCAATATACTCTGTATTTATTTTTAGGGTTTCATGAAACAGTAGTTTTCAAGTAACCAAATTTTTACATACCCTTAATACTTCCATAACGCATTTTTTAGTGAAACCAATTCAGGGTGGAATGGAACCGGCGGTGCAAACATTGCGATATTGATACATTGATTGGTTGTGATACTTGTGATTATTGAATAGTTTATTAGATCTTCTTCTTTGTCGGTTTCACTCTTGGCAGAGTGGTCGTGGCGTGGTCATAATTTCAGATGTTGGTAGCAAGCTTCACAACACGCCGCCATTCTTCTCTGATAGCCGCCTTCCTCGTGCATTCGTGCAGTGACGATAAGCCATTTATTGCAGCTTTTATTTGGTCTGTCTATTTTATAGGCGATCTGCCTCGTGGCCTGGTACCCTCAACCTTTTCCTGGAGCACAAGTCGCTCAATAGGCACCTCCCCTCGGCGGCATACGTGACCAAAGAAACTAAGAATACGGGACTGTACTAATGATGATAAACGCTGCTCGATGCCGAGTTCTCGAAGTACGGAATTCAGTCCATGATACTCCGAGCATTCTCCTTCAGCACCACATCTCGAGGGCTAGTTTATTAGATGGTGAATAGTTTATTTTTATTTATTAGATTTAGTATAACTTCTGGGAAAAGAGGATTTACTCGAATTATTCCCTTTTGTTGGTTTTGTACTGTAGGAATCAGCGTATTGTTGTAGATGAGTCTTCTTAAATATATATATATTTTTTCCAGTGTCCCAGTTTTTTTCTGTGATGTGGGATTAGTCCCAGTTTCACAGAGAACTAGATCAAACCTAAAGCATTAACTATGAGTGAACTTGGTTTACAATGAGCGATAGAGTGATTATGGAACGCCCACGACTGAACGTACGATTCCCTATTGGAACATACCGTCCGTAAAAGATCAAACGACGATGCTTATGTACGTTCTTCGCCATAGTGATAAATTGATAATACTACGCCGTAGATCGATCGCATCCTCTACGCCGTAGCCAAAAGCTACGCAAATACGTAGCAGTTACTACTCCTAACTTAGAATATTTCACGTTCAAAAAAGGTCTCAGAAATAGGATAAATACTATTTATTTTTAAGTTTAAAAAAATATGAATTCAACCAACTTATCAAAAGATTTACAGTAATTATTCGAAGAAAAATAAAAAAGGAAATTTCTAGATTTGTAATATTACACTTTATACTCTCGCGGTTTGTACACACAGTTTAAACCACGGGATATATCTTCGAATCTGTGCGCGGATATTGTGAGTGTTGTGTGTCAGACCGGTGACAATAATAAATAAATAAATGGGTGGTAGTCGAACATTTATCTCCCTACCCATCCATTTTATTAGACAATTTCGTCGGGTAGTACTACATTTGGCCGACAGCTCCAGTAACAACTCGCTGTTTCACCAGTACATCTGAGACCACGGCGTGTGCAACCCCGCGAAAACGTTAGATTATGAAGGTAAATAAGAAATAACGCGTTAGACCCGTTATAATTTGTGTTCGATCACAACAGTCCTGAACTAAAAAATGCGCAACTCTACTTGACTAGAATAGAATGACAAACTTAAAAAAGACTAGCCGAGCAGTGTTACCCACTCATCCCACGGGAAAACCATTTTTTTATTCGGAATGAAAAATAGCCTATGTGTCAGCTACCTTCATATGAAAATTGGTCTATCCGTTTGAGCGTGAAGAAGTAAGAAACATACACATAAACACTAATAAGAATAAGAATAAGAATTGTTTAATCAATTGGAATTCACCGGAACCACTTTTACATCGTCATGAAATACATAACTACGTATTACATTAATTAGTACAATTGTACTAACATTAACACACAACTAGGTACACAACATTTCCAAATATTTGCAACATTTCCTCGGTAATGCTTCGTCAAAAGTAAACGAAGCGATAAAATACATGAACAATTATGATAATTAAAATTACATGATATGGAGTGAATAACTTTTTCTTCTTTACTTACACAGTACACACTTTCGCCTTTTTAATAGGTATTGATGTGATATTGAACAAGGATTTGTCTCGTCACCTTCTCTCCTCCGCCGCTTTATAATGCTCCGCCGCCCACGCCGCGGTATCAAAATATCGTATAATTGGGAAAACTGGACTCGCCGCCACTGGGCCGCGAAATTGGACGCGTTCGGCTAGTCCGGGGGCCGGCTGGGATATTCGACAACTCGTCAATATACAATTTTTACGCAGTGAAACTTTACCAAACCCCTTAACTTCACGATATATGTTTATCTTTTAAAACTGCGATTCTTTCTATCACTCTCTATAGCAAAAACTACAAAACCCAAAAATACTTAACATACTACCACGTTACTCTGATTATAGGTAATTTTAAATAAATCGCAATTTAGTAAGTAATTTTATTTTATATTTTTCTTTGTTTCTACATACTTACTTCGAATATTAACAAACTATAGTTTATGATACGATACGATATCATAATTGTTAAACAAATGTACCATACAATTTTGCTGGAAACATGACATTAAAGAATACTAAATCTCACATAAATCTTATATTGCGCTGAGACTGTTTCAATGAGACTCAAGTTAAATTTATTAGATTCGCGATAAACTTTAATTGCCAACATAAAAGTTGTCGCGAAGTTGCGGAGTGAAGCTGCAATATCTTAATGGCTGCGTTTTTATGCCGTCTCTACTTCCATCTTAACGACTCAAGTTTCTCGTGCTTTCAATCCATAATTGACCATATTCTAAACTTCTAAAGAAAATTAAAGAAAGAAGAAACTAGTTTAAAGATGAAGAGTTAGTCGAGTTGACGCGTGACCAGAGGGCTGGTTCATATTTCGCACAGCGGATCAGCATTGCCATACAATGCGCAATTGACGGCGATTTTGGCCACATTTTCTATTTATAGTTTATTTTTGTCTAGTTTCTAGTTTTGGTTTGGTTTATTTTTCTGCCATACCATTAACGTTTTGTTGAATAAATTATTCGTCTCACCAAAAATAATTTTATATTTTTTTGTTTAAGGATAAATGTGTATAACTACTCGTAATTGTGAATTTATTGTGTTTGTTTAATATAGACATTGAAATAATTTAGATACATAAATATTAATATATTTACCATACAATTAAATAACCACGCCAACCACAAATGAAGCCAGCAAAGTGATCATCGCAACTGCAATGTCACACGATCTTGCCATTGTAAACTCATTCTTTGCCAAAAAGCCTGAACACTTGATTACCTACAAGAGCGGGTCTGCCTGCACACAGATTGACTTATATACTATTCCCAAGATCAGACATCGGCAGGGTTAAAAACTGTAGGGTGATACCGGGTGAATGTGTCACAAGTCAACATCGGATTGTCGTTATGGATATGACATTTAAGACAAAAGAAAAACCTAAGTGGGAGAAGGAACCAGCGCTTATTAGATGGTGGCATCTAAAAGGAGACAAAGCTACTGATTTTAGAAAAGAGTTGGAAGACTTAGAGATAGACATGCAAAAAAGTAGTGATTACATCTAGAATCACCTACAGGATAACATTCTTGAAGCGGCAAATAAGGTCCTTGGACGTACAAAAGGAGGAAGAAGAATACCTAAAGAAACGTGGTGGTGGACTCAGCCAGTGCAGGATGCTCTAAGTGAGAAGAAAACTGCTTTTAAACAATGGCAGACCACCAAATCGGATGAAGATAAGCAGATATATAAGACCTTAAAGAAGTCAGCTAGGAAAATTGTCGCCCAAGAAAAATCAAAGGCTCTTAAAGGTATTTATGACAGCCTAGAGAGCAAAGAAGGTCAAAAAATATTTATAAACTTGCTAAAGTACGTAATCAAGCAAGTAAAGACATAATTAAAACGAAACTATTAAAGGGGTCAAATGGACAGATAATTTACGACGACAAAGACATCTTGCAGAATTGGTTCGAATACTACAACACACTTCTGAACACAAACAGCCCTACTTTGAATCTCTCACGTGTCCATGTAAATGAGGGATTGATAACACCTGTATCGCCGTCAGAAGTTAAGAAAGCCCTGAGCAAAATGGCGAATAAGAAAGCTCTCGGACCTGATGGCATACCAATTGAAGCGTGGAAGTGTTTGGGAGATAAAGGTGTTATATTACTGGCGAATTTGTTTAGTCGAATCATGTTAGAGACCTTTCGCATGCCAAATATTTGGAGGTTCAGCACCATTGTACCTCTTTATAAAGGAAAAGAAGGAAGTCGTTATGAATGTAACAACTATAGAGGCATTAAGTTGATGTGTCATTAAGTTGATGTGTGAATCTGAATCTGAATCATACCATGAAATTGTACGAGCGAGTGATAAATAGCCGGTTACGAATGGAAAGTTCACTCTCTAGCAACCAATACGGTTTCGTGCCAGGCATGTCAACTATCGACCCCATGTTTGCTCTCAATACCATCGCTGAAGAATACCGAGCTAAGAACAAGCCGTTGTATATAGCCTTCCTTGACATGGAAAAGGCATTCGACCGTGTGCCTCGTGAGACGATATGGTGGTGTCTTCGGACTAAAATATCCCCGAGGCATACGTAACTTTAATTGCTGACATGTATAAGGAAGCCAAGTCAATTATTAGGACCACTGTGGGGGTGACGAGATCCATACCTGTCACCGAAGGAGTTGACCAAGGGTCAGTACTAAGCCCGTACTTGTTCAGCCTGGTGCTCGACACCCTCACGGAGGAAGCCCAGAACAAAGCCCTTTGGACTTTCATATATGCCGACGACGTTGCTGTCTGTACCGAGAGCCGAGAAGACCTTACAGATGTATTACTTGCATGGAAGCACCAGTTACAGAGAGGCGGTTTGGTGTTGAGTGTTCAGAAGACCCAGTTCATGGAGTGTAATGTTCCTAATGCACGCCCTGAGCCAATCTTGGTCGATGGGCAAGAAGTCCAAAAATGCGATGGTTATAAATATCTTGGGAGCATCATACACGACTCAGGTTTACTGGAAACGAACATTCAACATAGAATCGCCGCAGCTTGGTTAAAGAGGAGGGAAGTGACTGGTGTGACCTGTGACAGTAAAATGCCCATAAAAATAAAAGGCCTCGTGTACAAGACAATGGTAAGACCAGTTCTCACGTATGGAAGCGAAACGTTGACGGTGACCCAAAGACATGTCCATGCCATCCAAGTTGCAGAAATGAAGATGCTGAGGTGAATGTCTGGAGTCTCCAGGGTTGACAGGATCAGAAATGAATACATCCGTGGCAGCCTTGGAGTTAGGGATATCGCCGACTAGCTCCAAGAAAGTCGACTACGATGGTTTGGGCATGTCAAGAGAAGGACGGCTGAATACGTCGGTAACAGGGCACTTGACCTGACCTTGCCAGGTAGTAGGCGGAGGGGAAGGCCTAGGCTTCGATGGCTCAATATTATAAGGAAGGACCTGAACAGCTGCGGGTTAGACGAAGACGATGTCCAGGATAGAGCGAAGAGGAAGCAAAAATGCAGGAAAGCGGACCCCGTCTCTGGACGGGACAAACGCTAGGAGGATGACGATGACCATACAATTAAATAAGTACTTACGTACCTATTTATGTCTAACCAGCGACCCGCATCGGCTTCGCAGGGGTGCAATGCTGATATATGTATTATGCATGTATTTATACACGTAAACCTTTCTCTTGAATCACTCTATCTATTAAAAAAGAAAAGGATAAAAATTGTTTAAGATCTAACGTATACATAGGGATAGACAGACAAACAGACAGGAAGCGACTTTGTTTTATATTACATAGTGATATTTCATATGAAAGATGTATGCATTTTTTACCTATATCTAAATCGGCAACATTGAATTTCTCTTTGTATACTCACAGACTCACAGACCGTAGAAATACAACGGAGAATTAAATGTAATATGAACAATTTAAAACTCAGGTGTAGTAGCATAACAATAATAAAAAAGAAACTCACTATGAATTGAATGTAATATCCAAGGATCGAAATTCTGTGGTGGGATCTCGGAGCACAAATTTCAGATACAGCTGTTAAGCAGTCATCTGATGTATAACGCGGTCGTGCGGAATTAATGAGGTGACGAAACACGTCTCGCGTATTTTGAAGCACTGGTTGGTTAGCATTAGCACATTCTATCACACCCTCAAGACTACCCCGAAAATATTTAAGTCGGTAGGGCGGGGCTTAAAGGTCCGCGGGTTAAAAGGTCCATATTTTTTTCCAAAAAGTTGTGATGTCTCCGACTGTCGACGATGGCGCTTTACACACCCAGCAGCGTCCGCTTCTTACACCAGTATAATAAAAAATTACTATACCTTACTTGTTTTTTAAATATGTACAAATGGACCTTTTTACCCGCGGACCTTTAAGCCCCGCCCTACCCTACTAGAAACTCCACAGTGGACGGGGTTTTCAAAACATGACCCATCGCACCGTGGTCATTGATATATTTTCCGGTCGTGGTACGGTCGTGTTAATATACAAATACAAAATCAACTATTTTCATGTACAAGATACCTAGTTTTCAATCTCATTTCATGTCCTGTATTTTTTATCCGACTGTTGTCAACGTGTAACGTTCCGATGTCGTGACGTAGATGTCTACGTCATGCGTCGTAACCATTCACGATACTATAATATTCATTGGAAATTAAGCTATCCAGATCTATTTACGCCTAACAAGATATAGAAGATTATTTGTGATAGGAATTGCCTCAAACACGCTTTCCATTTTGAACCTTTCTCACAAAGACTGCATTGTCTTTGTATCCCGAACAGCTGAGTGAGGCTGCGAGGTTCGGCTGCAATACGTCAGCTCATTGTTGTTTCAAACTTTAATCAGACGCTCGTCGCCAAGTCGTAAAAACAACAAGCACCTCACTAGGCCGCCGTCACACCGAACTGAACGAACACGACTGCGATAC
This sequence comes from Apotomis capreana, assembly GCA_947623375.1. Lineage (NCBI taxonomy): Eukaryota > Metazoa > Arthropoda > Insecta > Lepidoptera > Tortricidae > Apotomis > Apotomis capreana. The sequence goes on from OX392506.1 coordinate 28,318,288, forward strand.
ACTAAACTACATTTTGTTGGAATACAGCATTTTGTTAGTTCGGTCTTACACGATCTGATAATTTTCCGGTTTTAAATTACAAAAAAGATCCATTAGGAAAAGAGAACCAGCACAGTTACCTCTTCCGATAAAAAGCTAAGCGGTATATTAATAGTGAATGGGTAGGGCTAGGAATCGTCTAAATCGTTCGTACTATTCCCTAAGGTCATACGCTTTTCATATTTCAGCCTGGTAAGTCCTAATTTGCACTAGAAACCTAATAAATTTTCCGATACGTGAATTATGCCCAAAATCACAAAATGTAGCTCGACAAATAAGAGAGACTAAGAAATATAAATGTTTGTCCTGCACACGCAATTCGTCACCATCACTGGCTACAACATCTTAGACGATATAGTTACAGGTTGTAAAGGATACAGTTTATTGAAAGTGGAATGATCGTCATGTCTATAATTTAAGTTGTTCTATTGTTTACGGTTCCATATTGGGTTGCATAAATTTTAAAGCCATATTGTCGGTGTGCATAACCACTTTTGTCATAAAAATCTTTCCGCATAAGTGTGTTAGTCATTAATTGATCCGCATACATTTTATGACCATAATATTATTTTTACGCATAAGTAAGGAATGTCATATAATTTTGGGGCATATCAACCTGAATCATAATCATTAATCGCCATAATGTTTTTATGCATATCGTGCATTGGTGCATAATCCTGAACAACATAAATATCAAGCTCCATATTTTTTTATTCAACGTCATCCTGCTTTTCTGGCAGCAGTTCGTGTCTGAGGGGGTCACAGTTCTTTCAAACCTAACCTAACCTACTTTTCTGGCTGATGTTGTAACGTTGCACTTACATACTTGCTTTAATATAAGGATAAATTAATATTTTTTACTAAAACTTAAATTAATTAAAAAAAACTTATAATGAAAATATAAATAAATAAATATTACGGGACAATCATACACAAATCGACCTAGTCCCAAACTAAGCAAAGCTTGTACTATGGGTACTAGACGACGATATACATAATATATATATAAATACATATATAGATAACATCCATGACCCAAGTACAAATATTTTGCACAAATATTAAAAAATACTAACCTATTAATTAAAATAAACATCATTAAATTAAAACTAACTTATAAATAACTAACTAATATCAATGTCAAAAATAAATGGCAAATAAAATATTACATAGTTAACCCGTGTAGACTTTCTGCGCGCGATGTTACTCTGTGCTCCTAGTAGCTAGCGTCAGCAGTTTTGTCCCGGTTTGTTTCCACGACGTTTGCGCAGCGCGCTTCACTCTTCATTCGGCTGTCTTTAGCGACGGATCTTTTGATAATTATTATAGCCGCGTTCACTAGCCTCCGCCAAGCCAAGTGTCGTCTCACGCGAGCTCAATAATTTAATATTATCATATTATATTGGCGTTCTTTTTAAATAAATACCGAGTATAAGGAGGTAAATAATGTGTCTGAGCTGTTAATCGTCGTTGTGACTTGCACCCCGAAAGGGTAAGTGTTTGAACGTTATTAATTTAAGCAGTGCTAGTTTATAGTGGTTATCAATGTTATCATAAACTTCTGGGCATGTTAAGCTATTTAACGTGCTATAATTAGGCTTTGTCTTGCACTTGCGCTCGTGGGTAATGTATGTGACCGCTACGCGTATGTGGAAGAGTACCGTTACAACATGGCGTCCCATACATTTCTTACGACGGTATTTTAAAAACTCATCTTCATCTTTCTAGCTTAACAGGCTATTAAATGATTTATTTGGACAGTTTGCAAAGTAATACAACTAAATTAGGGATATAATAGTTTCGGCTACTTGTGTATGCGCTTTTTCTCTTTATTTTGTAACTCCGTTCTGATTATTGAACACCCACCATCTACTTTCGGTCGCTCCCTTGTCTGCTAGCTGCGACGTACTACATGGGGTTCATAATCGGAGACACAAATTTATTACGTGGCCCTAAACGTGGACGACGTTATGTTCCAGGGTGCAATTTTACGCTCCCGACACCACCAGGACCTGCTGCATCACACTCTGCTTCGGCCCGCATCATAGGGGAGTACCTAACTGCGCAGTGGGAACCAGTCGGCATTTTTTTTTTTTTTATTTAACCGGACCCTTGACCACGCCCGTTTTTTTTTAATAATAATGATGATACAGAAGGTTGTTGTTTCTTAAATAAATATAAATAGTATCCCAACTTCAAGTGTCACAATGTTTGTATTTGTAGGTTCAGAATTCTAACCTTATTTTTTTTTTTCGTTGGAAAACCTAACCTACAACTAACCTAACCTAACCTAACCTACTTTTTTGGCCGATGTTCGTATTTATAGGTTCACAGTTCTAACCTAACCTAACCTACAACTAAGATGTCAGTGTGGAGAAGGATTTCTTAATACGGGGGGGCTTCGCCCCCCGAGCCCCCCTTGTGGGGGGCTTCGCCCCCCCGTCCCCCCTTTTTGTTTTCTGCTCATGTAAGTTTTGTATCATTATTTCAAATGTTATATTTTTGTTACATGTGATATAACTTATACTATATAATGTCTATTGTCATTAATAATTATGAAAGCCATAATTTATGCGTTGCTCTTCTTCGTACTATCAATTATTATGACATTCAATAATATGATCAGAAATTTTGTGCCATACTAAATTATGCTTATGAACAGCCTGCCGAACAACAATTATGACGTAAAAATTTTATGCAAATAACAATTTATGACAAATAACATGTATGGAAAGCCATTATGCGAAATGAGTTATGACAATCGAATTTATGACAAGAATTTTTATTCCACTAGAGGTGATCCCATTATTTACCATTCATTATACGATTGGGCGCAGTCGGTAGGACCTCATCTTTGTAGCCGCGTTACGCTATCTGGCTCGCGCGGACATTATTAACTATTTCTACAACACGTTAGTTATCTACACATGTTTACAATGTACTTTTTACGTAACTTCAGTAAGGAAGACAAATATGACCATTTTCCTGCCACGCACCAAAACTTATCTTAGGCGCTTGTAGTAAAAAAACAGAAATAGAATAAAGTAAAAAGAAACCAACAAAAGAAAAAGAAGTAGGTGTAGAAAACTTTACAAAGCCGATTACACCTCGGTGTGTCCGCCCTGTCCTCTATAAAAACCGTGACGAATGCCGTGGACCCTACGCGGGCCACATAAGGTCTAGTTTGTATCGGCCGTAAATCCTCCGAACGAGAATCTACGACGTGGGTTAAGTGTCCTCTGTATTGTGCCCGTATTTCACACTTGATGTATTTTGTTAGGAATTTGAATATGAATTTTCGTATTGTTTGCTTTCTTGTGAGATCATACAATTCGCAGATGCGAAACATGTTTAAAATATTATTATTAATTAACTAAAAAGCACTCGGAATTTCGATCATGTGAGAAAAAAACGTTAATACTTAGTTAATTTTTGGTTTACCATTTCAGGGGCCTATGATGGTTGCGTTTACGAGTATCACGTGATTAATAAAGGACAAAGCATCTGTAACTCACACTCGCATTTTGTCAAAACGTGGCGGATGTTTATATACTTAGATATGTAAGAGCTTAGGTGCTTGATCTTATTGTGATGAAGAAACACGATATATTCAAATTTAATATAAAGCGCCAGAATATAAACGAAAAGGAAAATAGCTTACACGTGTTCCCCTTTTCCTTCTTCGGTTAGAAATTTGCAATTTCCGTAAAGAATTTATTCGTCCAAATGAAAAAATTGGCTGGATGTTTGACGATGATGTACTTTTTTACTTCGGCAAATTTAGAATACCAACAGTAGATTGTACTAAATATGGTAAATACTACGCCACTAAGAATTTTATATGAGAAATCCGTAATATCACATACTGTACCATATTAAATGAGAAACCTCTAGAGAGAGTGGACAATTAGTATAAGTACCTCGGATACTGGCTCAACGAGAAATGGAGATTCGTGTAAGAATAGAGATGGCTCTAATAAATAAAGACTAAACTACACATAAATAAAGACATAAAGGTAAAGCTGAGATGGAGACTAGTACAATGTAATTAGTTGCTAATTCTGATGTATGGACTTGAGACATGGCCCTGCCCTATAATAAATGCCTCAATCAACAAAATCAACACATTCGAAATGTGGATATACAGTGTTGAACATTTGTAAAGATTGAGCTATTTAAGAGGATAGTGTCTATTGTGTGATCTACAATCGACTTATTATAATTTTAAATTTGGATTTTAAAGTAAAAAAAAAACATCAAAATAAAATATTTTAATATCAGTGACAACCCTACTAATTCAAAGGTTTTATTTACATTTTAAATTGACACCTGTCTTTAACTTAAGCGATGTTCAAAAGATGCTAGGGTTGATAGGTGCAGATTTTTACACTAATATTTTAACAAACTGTATCTCAAAAATGGATACAAATATTTACATCGTTCATTGGTGAAAAATTAAGTACAGTCTGAACAATTCCCTGTTTGCTTAAAAGTCCTTCGATCTGTTCCACATATATTGAAGAATCTTAAAAATTTCATGGGTGGTCTTTGATAAAATGATGAATAAAATGGAACTTACGCTCACAATTAAAAAGAGTTAAACGGCAAACTTTGTACATATTTACAGGAACGCAAAATATGCCATAACGAGAAAGATAATTGAGGGAAAAATAGAAGGAAGAAGAGGTAGAGGGAGAACTAGAATAAGTTGATTTTATAATAATAATTTTATTTTATTTTTTATTTTATTTTATTTATAAAAACATTTTTATGACATTACAGTTATAAACCTATGCGTCACAAAACTTAAATTAACAATAAAAGGTTCACAATAATATAAACAAACAGCTTAATTTGGAACAGTAGAGCACCTAGTATCCATCGCCTCACAGAATCTCAGGCATTCACTACACACTGCCGCCCATCGCCACGCAAACAAGTCACACTCGGGTGTCGATGTCAGGAGCGCATTGAGAAGTGAGAGGGCGCGGGGCAACGGCGAATTCCTGAGCGACACGGTCCTCGACGACGGCACAGCCAACAAGTCGCGCTGTCGAGGTCTCAGGGCTATCCTCGGGACATCAGGGACATACAGTCGCACCAGACGCTCCACAACCTCGGGACAGTCCGACTCGCCACGCAAGGCCTGACATGCCGAGATCATCAGATGACAATTCCGCCTGACCTCCAAGGAGTTGTACCCGAGGGAGCCGAGAAGGTACTTGGTTGGGTACAGATACGGATAAAATCCGGATGTTTTTTTATAAAGGAACCTTAAAAACGCTTTCTGAACCTTCTCAAGGAGTAAGGCATACGTCGATTCATAGGGGTTCCATATGATCGACGAAGTCTCCAGCTTACTCCTTACTAAGGCATTGTAAACCATTTTTATGGCCACCGGATCATGAAAGTGGCGAAGGTTTCGGATCACAAAACCCAGTCTCCGAAAGCAGCTAGTGGCAAGCGAAGAAATATGCTCGTGAAAAGTGAGCCGCGTGTCAAACACTACACCCAGATCTTTGACGGAGAAGACACGATTTATCGGCTCTGTCCCCAACATATATTGAGCATATATGGGATCGTGAGAGCGGCCAAATGAACACACACAGCACTTGGCAGGGTTAAAAAGAAGTTTGTTCTCGAGACTCCACTGAAACACCAAGTCGATGTCCCCTTGTAATGTCTTGCAATCAGCCACCTGCTCCACTCCATATATCAACTTGAGATCATCAGCATACAAGAGACATTGAGCCGCCCGAAGAACCGATTGGAGATCGTTAATCATGATCCCGAATAACAAGGGCCCTAGTATGGAGCTTTGGCTAACACCAGATCGGGTGTGGTAAGGAGCCGAGACAAAACAACCATGTCGGACGAACTGCTGTCGATCGCGCAGATAGCTGGCGAAAAAGGTTAGCAGTTTGGCAGAAAAACCAATTTTGTCAAGTTTGCTAAGCAACACATCGTTATCCACTCGATCGAAAGCCTTCGTGAAGTCAAAATAGAGCACATCGACCTGGATACCTCTATCGAGATGAACAGCAATATTGTCCGTTAATATCAACAGATTCGTGTTGACCGAGCGACTAGGACGAAAGCCATGCTGCGCATCGCACAAGAAGGGCCGAACCTGTGAGGACAAAGTCCGGTGAAGTATAGCCTCAAACAGCTTACCAAGAGTAGGAAGAACGGCTATGGGCCTATAATTCTCTACAGCGGAAGTGTCACCTGTCTTCGGGATCGGTTTGACTCTAGACAACTTCCAACTTCGAGGATATGACCCAGAAGAGATGGCCAGGTTAAAAATATACAGTATTGGGGTCGTTAGGAAATCCATACAACCCTTTACTATATACGCTGGCAAGTTATCGGGTCCAACGGAGCTATTAGCCTTTAGGCGTTTTATCCCCGCTTCGACTTCCTGCAATGTAATTGATTTTATATCAATGAAGTTGGCGCTAGGTTTCCTATTGGAATTATTTAACAAGCTCGGATCAAGAAGCGGAATGTCAGGTAGGAAAACATCCGAGAAATAGCTAGCAAAAGCGCCCGCCACGTCCCTACCTACAAATTCTTTATCTTTAAGCTTCACTCGAGAAACAAAACCACCATTTGTCCGTAGACTACCAACGTGCTGCCAGAAAGCACGGGGATTGGCTTTAACTGTGCTTTGGATTGTCTCAATGTAGCTATCATAAGCAGACACTAAACGTCCCTTTACTTTAGACCTCAATGTCGCAAACTTTTTGTAGACATCTGTATCCCGTGTAGCCTTCCATTCGCGATGCAGATTACTCTTTTGTTGGATGTCATAGATGAGGTCAGCCGTGAACCACACAGGATACCGTCTACTTGAGCCGGTTGGTCGCCTCCGTTTAGGTACGCAGAGGTCAAAAATCCCATACAAAATATTGTAGAATGTGTCCGCAGCGATGTCGACATCGCCAGCACTGAGAACTTCCTGCCAACTTGTTTCAGAGACTAATTTGTACATAAGCTCAAAATTACCTTTAGTAAAGTTCCACTCCCGACGCATATCCACATTGCTGGGATCTAGACGCTCCGCAGCTGAAGGACGCGCACAGTTTCCCACCGGAACCGAAATCTCCAACGGGGGATGGTACATATCAGATCTAGGGACCAGTCCCTCTCTCGTTATCTCTGAAACCACGGCGCCAGTGATGCGCTCCGACATCAACACAACATCTAGCTTACTCCCACGTACATTCATTATTTCGTTCATCTCATTCAAACCACAAATATTTAAAAAATAACAATAATAGCTAAGGATACTCTGGGACACATACATCGGGTTTATATTCAAGTCGACCACTGTCCCTAATAATAATATTAGGGACAGTGATCGGTAGTTAGGACGTCACCACTCTCAGTAGAATGGCAAAAAATAGAGAAGACTTTCGTAAGATGATCGCCGACATCCGTAAGGATTTGGCGCCACAAGATGCAGACAAAGTTAGGTGAATCAAATGAACGTGTCTAATTAGGTACTAAATTATCACAGTATTTTGTAGACATAAATAAATAGAATATAGAAATGCTCAGGGCAACGTGCAAGAATTAAGGTTAACAAATGAAATTCACGAGACGTGCTCTCACCTCTGCTCGCTTACTCTTTATCTGTCAACTATAGAGGAGCACTTGTTAGCGGTCCATATAATATACTGAACAATATATTATATTACGCCGGATTATAACTCAATTCTTGTTGTCATGCAGAGCGGGCCATTCGAGATATTTTAATCAAAAGAACTCACTGTTATCCGAGGTCACTCAGGCGGCGCTGACACCACTGCAGTGTTTGGTGAACTAGCGCTCTTTGTTAGAAAACACTTTGATTTAGGCCATACATTTACATGCGATATTGTCCAGGGTGGACTTAATTATTAATCCTTTATTTTGTATTACTCCAAACTCAAGCTTTTGTTAAAGCTGCAAAATGAATGTAAGCTGTGCACGCGCCACTCAGCCTCCGGTATTTTTCATTTATATTTTTAACCGACTTCAAAAAAGGGGGACGTTTGAATTAGATATGTGTATTTTTTTGTATGTATGTTACGTAATTATTCCCTCAATTGTGAACCGATTCTCATAGCTCTTTTTTTTTATTTGAATGAGTATTACTCCTGAGGTAGTACCACTGTCATCGTGTCGGGATCTGATGATGGAGATCATAGGATAATCGTGGACAACCCTCAAATATTAATAGGCCGAATAATGTTTTTTATGTATGTTGTAAAGCTATTCAGGTGTTTCATCTGATTTTTTTTTATTTTTTTTTTATTTTATAATAATTATATATCTGCAACTTACAGCTAATTGCCAAGGCGTTACAGATCTTAACTTAAAATTAAACAACAAGCATTATATATATCCTTAAAAATTATTAGTTAAAAATTAGAAACAAAAAAAAATAAAGAAAGAAAATAGTAACTAAACATTAGTGCACAGTAAAACAATTTATAAAAGAAAAATACGAATACAAATACAAACATTGAGTTTACCGCCGTTCGAGATATTTTCTGCACTCCACTAGTAGATTCGCAAAGCTAGTAGAAAATATATCGCAGTGCGGGGCCACGTCGAGTACCGAGTTGATGATGGAGAGCGCGCTCGAGATCGGCGCATGCTTCAGTAGCGCAGTGCGTGCGCTCGGCACCGCCAGCAGGGGAGTGCGCCGCAATCGTGATCGCGCGCTAGGCGCATATAGCCGAACTACCTTCTCAACCAACCCCGTACAATCAACCTTACCATTAATGATGCCCAACGCAAATTTGGCCACTGCCAGGTATCGCCTCACTTCTAAAGATTCATATCCTAGTACCCCCAAAAGAAACAATGTTGCATAGAGATATGGGTAATAGGTATATTCCTTTTTATAAAGACACCTTAGGAACTTCTTTTGGACCTTTTATATCATTAAGGTATATTTAGCTTCGTGGGGATTCCAGACCGATGCATTTGCTTCGAGCACGCTCCTCACTAATGCCGCGTAGAGAATTCGAAAAGGTATTCGTCGTGAGGTTTTGCGAATTCCTTATCACGAACCCTAACTTTTGCGCTGATTTCTTGGCCATTTTAATAATATGGTCTCTGAAGGTGAGTTGGGGGTCGAAGTACACGCCAAGGTCACGAACTTGTGTCACTTTATCTATTGCCGTACTGTCCAGACTATATTGGTGATTGTACGGATGCCTCGATCGGGTGAAGCTCATCGTTTCGCACTTTTTAATATTAAAATTTAGCCTGTTCAGCATACTCCAATCATAAAGTGTGTTGATGTCGTCCTGTAAAGCCATGCAATCGTCAATATTTTTATAAATAATGACACAAAGGTAAATTAAGAAAGAAAAATTGAATGCGATCTACTACAATCGAAGCGGGGTATGAACCCGCGACCTCTGCGTTACCGGCGCATTGCTCTCCCAACTGAGCTATTCGACCGCTACGTCAGTCACACCAAATCTTTCATCCCTTAATCCTTTACGCTACTGGAGCGCCCTCTGCTTCGATTGTAGTAGATCGCATTCAATTTTTCTTTCTTAATTTACCTTTGTGTCATTATTTATAAAAATAAAAATGTGGTATTACCACATAAAAAATATAGAATCGATAAAAAGATTCTATACAAATAATCGTCAATATTATTAATTACTTTGACTAGTTTTACGTCATCAGCAAACATCAATACTTTTGAATGTTGAACCAGCTCCGGCAGGTCATTTATTAAGATATTAAAAAGTAGAGGCCCTAAATTTGATCCCTGACTTATTCCCGAGAGACTGCAATATGGTTCCGAATAATATGGACCATATTTTACAAATTGTTTTCGCTCAGCTAAGTAGCTCGAGAATACAGTGAGCAACCCTGGTACAAAACCCATACCGCTCAGCTTTCTTAGAAGGACATCATTGTCCACTCTGTCAAACGCTTTTTGGAAATCCAAGTAGACTACGTCGACCTGTTTCTTATTGTCCAATTCTTTTGTTATTAAGGTAACAAGTTCTACGAGATTAGTGGTCACTGATCGTTTCGGCAGGAAAGCGTGTTGTGCGGGGGTGACGTATGGCAAGCATTGAGGCAAAATGCGATCATGCAGTGACATTTCAAACACCTTTGCCAATGAGCACAGAATCGCTACTGGACGATAATTTTCTGCTTGAAGTTTTGACCCTGTTTTTGGAATTGGAGTCACTCTAGACAGTTTCCAGATCGTTGGATATACACCTGCTGATAATATTAAATTGAATATGTACGTTATAGGTTCTAGTAAATACTCTATACATCCTTTAATGATGTTATGTTGAGCTGATGATGGAAGGTAAAACTCCTTAATGGCTAGGAGTTAGGGCATAATTCTTGGGAAATACAAGATATAAACACATGACAAAATACCGCAGCAGGGCGGGGTTCAATCTACCGGTAGTGGTTCAGTGCTACAGAGATCTCACCTTTGACCCAGCCTGACTCTTCTGTTCTAACCACCCGTGAAAAAATACTGTTCAATTGAGTGACTTCCAAATACCTACCTGTTCTTTAAAATATTGTCAATGTACTGACATTTAATTTTTCTATATTTGTATATATTTATTTTGTATTATAGATAAAAGTAAGTTATAACAATAAAATACTTTGGAGAACGTGTTCTTATAACTAACAAACCGAACCTAATTGCGATGTTATTGTCGTAGGCTGTAAGTTGTTACAATACAACCGGCTAATTGAAGAGTTGTTATACATTTGAGGATATGTGAAGTACACTCGATAAAATAGAACTCTGACCCTCTGACGCATAAATGACCCCTCACTGTTGTACCTAACGTAGTCATGGTATTCACTTCTGGATGCCATCACTAACCGGATCTGATCGGATTGAAAATTGTTTCGTGTTCATGCAGACCTTGAAACTGCGGTTCCGTAAAGAAATATATCCCTTACATTAGGGTCGCCGTTTGAAGTACTTACTGTGCGGTGTTTCGACGACTTGATCTCTGACATTCAAAGTGGCTCAATATCCGGCATGAGCCACAGATCACAGGCTAATCCGAAGTTCGACATTTGAAGTTTGTTCTCTCTCTCTCGCATCAGTAAAAAGGATCGTTCGTTAAAAACTTTGAATTTCGAATTTAGTCGTGTCATTTCCATTTCAGCGATATGACTTAGCAACTTAGCATCTTGAATAAGATAGCAAATGTTAAAACTATATTCCATTGAATATATAAAATCGTCAGTGTTAATAATTTAGCTGCCGGACCTCCCTTTGCGTAAACTGATCTAATAAAATACTGTTTATCATTTATTAAGCGAATTTAAGTTCTGGAGTAGACAAATGTCTTTCTGAAGTGAGAATGGGCTCTAATATTATGTACAAACAAACTGATCAAATTGGTCATATATATGTGTCATCTGGGCGAATTTTTATTTTGTCGTCGATTTCTTTTTTTGACAGATTTTAATCAAATTGGGCTTACCTGGTTCAAAATAAGCCACTTTACCAACTCACCAAATTTTATTGAAATCTGAGAAAAAAATGAAATCGACAATAAAATAAAAATTGGCCCATCTACGAGTATCCTAAAGATTTTAAGTTTTATAATTATAAAAAAACCGGCCAAGTGCGAGTCGGACTCGCGCACCGAGGGTTCCGTACAAACACTTTCCATCCCTAAGTGGTTAAGTTAAGTTTGCACCTGGTATGTATAGCGCCCCATATAAATTAGGTGCAAAGTTAGGTATTAAAATATAAAAAAAAAACTACTTACTAGATCTCGTTCAAAACAATTTTCGTTTGTAGTTTTTATAGTAATGTACATCATAGTTTTAGATTTTTCATTTTCGTATTTTAGAAGTTAGTGGGGGGGGGGGGGGCAACTTTTTTCCACTTTGGAAGCGTCTGTCACGCAAACTATTCGGTTTAGAAAAAAAATATTTGAGAAACTTCGATATCATTTTTGAAGACCTATCCATAGATACCCCACACGTATGTGTTTGATGAAAAAAAAATTTTTGAGTTTCAGTTCTAAGTATGGGGAGCCCCCAATATTTATTCTTATTTTTTTATTTTTGCATCAAAATCTTAATGCGGTTCACAGAATACATCTACCTACCAAGTTTCAACAGTATAGCTCTTATAGTTTCGGAAAAAATGGCTGTGACATACGGACGGACAGACGGACAGACATGACGAATCTATAAGGGTTCCGTTTTTTGCCATTTGGCTACGGAACCCTAAAAACGGTTTAAACTCAAGTAAAAATTGTCAGGAACGGCCCGACATGGTTCGAACTCATTTGTCATGTTTCATTATTAAAGATGTCTCACGATAGTTTTAATAACATTATTTAAAAAAAATATTTGATTTAACAGATGTTAGCAACCCTTACAATTTTTTTAATTAACGATTAATTTAACTACTCTACTACTTAGAAACTTGTGATTGTACCAGCTATAAGCTCGGATAAAAAATGTAGCGCGACGGAGTGCTTTTAGAAGTTCCACTGGAGCTTTAAAGTTTCGCGATAGCTTTCACTGATATATAATAGCCGTTTTATCCCATTGCGGGAGAGTGTCTTGGGCTAAGCTGGTGCTTAGATCGTTCAGACATGTCCTTTTTAACAGTAATGTGTCTATGTAGCACATAGTCAAAACATAGACACATTAAATACTCAAAATATAACACTATTTATAATAATATATGATTAGAACTATTCAAATTATTAGAATTAAAAATACATTTATCAAAAAAAAAAATAGCAATATATCATGTCGAAACCGAATGATCTTATAGGTACACTAATTATAAACAACTAAAATACAATTAAAAATACAGATATAATTAAGAGAAGATTAGTCAAATTAAAATTGCACGTCTAAATTTAAATCAAAATCAAAAGATCTTGGATAGATGGCATTACAAACATCGTATTTAGAGCCTGATATTTTACTTCATAAAACACCTCAAATTACTAATTCAACGGTATTCGTCATTATTCTAAAGTTCAAAACTCCTTCGGGGTTATCATCGGCTTCCGAACTACAGAATTCAGAACTACGAACTCGTATTATCACATACAATTTTAATATATTTCCGTAGTTGAGTAAGTTGGGAGTCATTCAGCGCTCACGCGTCGTCCTAGGGAACGTTGCTTCGCAGTAAAAGGTCTTCATGGCTTGGTACAACTGTGTAACATAAGCTATTCTTGTACATGATATTATTTACCAACTTAAATTATGAAGTTACTTCATTCAGTACAGCGCTCTGCTGACTAATGCAGAGTAGAACTCACTTCCCTAGATTAAATTACAATAATTATCACAGAACACAAAACTATTATTTTTATTTGATCATCGGACTATTATAAATCACATACAAAAAATATCATAAATTGGGATAAAATATTATCGGAAATGTAAAAATGTGGTTTATATTTATTTTTTTATCCTTTATTTGAAATCGGAAAATTTGACATTTTGTCAATAATTATGATATATAAAATATCGTCGCATGTCGCAACACTTACGACCGCGGTAAGGCGAGTAGCGACCAAGGTGTTCATGATTAAAGATAATTGATAGAACAGATCCAATAATGTGATGTAATTTTTGAATGGAAATTAAAATGATTTCGGAAAAATGCATTTAATAATACCTAGATAGTTATATTACCTTCTCTTTCCGCCCTAGTAACTCCCTAAAATCCTTTTTACTGCTATCTTCGAATACGTTATGTAAGAAACTCTGACACCTACAACAATAAGCGGTCGGTAAACGTGGGGTAGGGACCCCTTTAGGCTCCAACTTGACTGCCGATCAATGTCAGAAATTTAATATGTAGACGAAAAATCTAACAAAGTGCAACGTAAAATTCTATGAGAAGAAAGTAATAAACATCAGTTTAAATAATTGCAAATTGTACCGCAACCTGGTATGAAATGAGGAATAAATATGCCTTATTCCGAGGGCTGAATTCGTCATTACTAATGATGTATATCCAAGACATCGCTACTTTTTGTGAAGAGTTTAGCCATCTGTAGCGTCTGTGCGGAAAGAGAAGAGTCTTGGCAGAAGGAAACGAACAGTATGAATTTTACATGGCACTCGAACCTTTGACACCTGTCTTATAAAAAATAAACAAACTTTTGTCGTTTATATATCATTTCATTGCGTATTTTTGGTATTTATGTATAATATTATACAAGAACCGCATGGCTTATTAATAAAACAACGTCGAAACGGGAAAAAACCGCATTGTATGTATGTATGTATGTATGTATGTATCTAAACACTTTATTGTACACAAATACAATTCACAAAACTTCAAAAAATAAAAAAATACCGGTCAAGTGCGAGTCGGACTCACGCAACGAGGATTCCGTACAAACACTTTTCATCCTTAAGTGGTTAAGTTAAGTTTGCACCTGGTATGTATAGCGCCCCATACAAATGAGGTGCAAAGTTAACGCAACCAACCCGTTTGTTGTATGGGAGCCCCCTTAAATATTTATTTTATTTTATTTTTAGTATTTTTTGTTATAGCGGCAAAAGAAATACAACATCTGTGAAAATTTCAATTGTCTTGCTATCACCGTTCTTGAGACAGCCTGGTGACAGACGGACGGACGGACGGACGGACGGCCGGACAGCGAAGTCTCAGTATTAGGGTCCCGTTTTTACCCTTTGGGTACGGAACCCTAAAAAACATGTACAAAGGCGAACTTATACTTGCACTTGTAAATTATAGTAGGGAAATTAGATTTAATAATTAATATATTTTGTCACCAGGAAAAATCGGCTAAAAACCCCATTATCGACTTACCAATAGTTACATAACGTGTGTCCGCTATGACGGGTATGTATGTTGTTTTTAATATTAACTTATTACAATACAAAACAAGTACTCTTTATTGCACACCTCTCTTTATTACGTATTTAATAGTCCCGCTAATTAATTAGTCTCCGACACAAAATCGGTGAGTAGCTATCATTCAAAATATATTAATTTACATAAACATTATCTTAAAATAACTGTCAAAGAGTGACAGTGTTGTCAGCAGAGCAAAAATCATAAAATAACGCTGACACGCTTTCAAATCCTACGACTCTTCCCGCACAAACTCAAGGGGTTTCTTCAAGGAGATCGTTGACCCAATTACCTTGCAATTACCTCTGTTATAATAATTATAAATAATACAATATGTACCTATCTACTAATAATAGTTTATTTATAATATCAATGTGTGTACAATGAATGACGTGTAATGATTAATGAATGTTATCTTTAGGTACCTAGTAAACGTATGAATATGAATATGAAAGACACTATGAAGTAAACATTCTCTTTTTGATTGTGAAAAGTATATGTTGATAGGCACAACATTCAAGATTGGGAATCATATCGTCTTGTGGAAGTAGGTAGTAGGTCTGATCAATACCTACATTTTCTGTCTTTTTTTTCAGGTCCCAATTGTCAAAATTGTTTAATGTATGCCGAAATCAATCGTCAATATATGTCGAGATATCGCTACATTTCAGATATTGCTATGCCTCTTCGTATTACGACCCGGGTGCAAAAAGATAGGAGCATATTTTTTACAGCCGGTATAAAAGTTTATGGTATCAGGCGCGCTTATTTTTCGTTTACTTACCTCGAAACTCGCTAAGTTCAAATTATGTTATGTTTTTAGACGTATAGTCCCACTGAAACAGATAATGGTACTATTTATAAAACATACCTATGTAAACGAACTTTCTGGGTTCTATTCTATGTAACGATAAAAGATTACGCTGTAACGTCTTCACGATCATGACATGGAACAACATCAGTAATTTTGTGTCGTCGTAATGAGAAGAGAGGAGCATACGTCGTATCACGTCAAAATTCATGGCACATCTGGGTTGGCTTACGTCACTCAGTAGCTTAGAGGCTGTGCAGTCGTCTGGTTGAAACACGACCAATTTGCAACATAAACGCAGCTAAAGTTAGCTTGGGTCGCCTCTCCTCGACAGCGCTGATCCGTAGTATTAGTATGGCATCAGTCAGTTGGTCCTAGGTTACGGTTGCCCGTCAGCGGCATGAGATCCGAATGCCGTTTTTGAAATGAAACTTCTAATGCGACTTCCAACAAGGTTGCGTTAAACGTTTAACGTTTAACGCTACCGTGGAGGGGGTAGGAAAGAAACGCCACAATCCCACGGACAATGCGACGGATTTAAGGTTATGTCAAGGTACGTCTCTTGAATATCAATTGATAGTTCGGTTTTCTCTTTCGAAATTACAATTTCTACCCCTTCCTTTTTTCATTTCCACATTACGAAGTTTCACTTCTTCCGCTTGGAGGGCCTCCACGCACAATTTTTTACAAATGGATATCCAACTTCTTATATTAAAGTTAAAGTAGTTTTAGTCAATTTTGGAAGAGTGACTCATCGAATACGTGACCGTAAACCAGCGCGAGCAGCGACAAAACGATCACCTTCTATCGTGCTCGCTCTTTACATCCCGCTTTATGGCCCTCGTAAAACTACAGTCTAGGCACAGGAACAGAAGGCTTTGGACGAATAAGAGAAAGTTATTTGAGTTCGCGAAGAATGGAGACTAACTAGTTGGTATTTGGTCTCTGGCCTGGTGAAATGGTTCTTGTCATCATCATAATCACTCATGTGTGAAGATCGGGGGTTGAAGTTGCTCGATTTAGGATGTCTCGCCATCTCGTCTCACTTCTGGTCCATTCATGCAATGCCTACAAAAGTCTTTATCTGGTCATCACGACCAGTTGAATTAATGATACGTCCCGTGGCCGGCGTAGCGGTGATATTTGATAAAAAAATCAAAAAATTAATAATCTCACTCGGAAATCAGCCCAGTCAGTAGTTTTCCAGAAAAAATTATACAGTAAAGCCAAATTCATGTACCGCCTTCATTCCATCTGTTGTGGGTAACCAGTTCCAAAATGGGCAGCAGGTGTACTGTGCTCTGTGTAGCGCTGTGAGCTTATCAATGAAAATTTAACGGCATCGGCAGTCGAATAAAGACGCTAATCTGAGATCCAGACTTCGCGTGTTGGTACTCTACCTGTTATTTTTTGTTCAAGATAAAAAAAGTCAGAGTCCGGCTCAACTGAAGATTCAATTTTTTTCACGCTCGTCCGATTATTTCGTTCTCCGTTCTTCGACAATTATGTTAAGTATACATAGACCTAGAACTTTAATTTAATTCCTAACAATACAATGTAAAGTTTTCTTCAGAGTATATCGCATGATGGGTGAACTTTATCCCTACGTCTCCTATTAAGTACAACATCCACAGTAAATTTATTATGCTGTTACTGTAACAGCGCGTTACAACTTCGCAGTATTCAGAAATCTACTGATGTTCTGTTGTTTAATGTCAACGCACGTGTAGGCTTAATCCCTTATGAACCTTGCCCTTATTAGTCCCTGTTTCATACGGCTATTTGTATTCCCAGTTCTTCAATACACAGAAGTTACCTACATTACGAATATTATTCCAAATTCAATTGATGGATCAATTACAGTTAGTTCTAAATAGCCAAGTTCCCAGCCAGAATTAACAAGCGTACACAGGTTTAGTTTACGAGAAACTTCCTTTCAAAGCCAATGATGCAGTAATCGCCTTTAATATCACACACTTTCAGTTCAAAATTGTCACGTCTGTGCCAGTTTTAGAGGAATCAATTTCACTAACAATGGTTTCATCGTTCGCTCTTACTTTGATGTATTTGGAGATGGAAGTAGCGTGTACAATCAAAATACATTGTGAGCATCCACTATTATTTCCCTTGTTTATTCTTATGCCAATTCATATAAGGTTGAGTTTTAATTGTGATTCAAATAGCATGAAAGGACATTGTAAACAATAGGTTGGCTTCCGTTGTGTAACTTTGGCTGGAAGTTGACTAATTTCGTTTTGTGTGGCTGCTATGTTTACGGTTTGTTGACAGTAAGAATTATACTCAGTTTGCCAGATAACTTACGTTGATTATTAACTAATTCGGACGCGGTCATTGTACAGAGCCTTACGGTCAACCTTACTTTCAAGTTCTAAGTTTGTATACCTACTTTATTTGCTTCTGATTTTCATAATATCCCCTTGTTAAATAGAAGATTCAGACCAGAAAATTTACGCAATCTAACAAACATACCAGCATTCACAATTCCTCCTTGCACTAATGAATACGGCAACAGAGTATGGACGCAGGCCTCACCACGCGCGTTGAACAGACTTCCATGTGATTACGATTATGATAGTAAATCTACTAAACAAGTTATAACCTCGTATAAAAAAATGTTAATAGATAGCCTTCCCGATTAGTAAGTATATAATTGAATATTGCAAATTTGTCAACATACTATATCTTCCTCTACTTAGGTTCGATATAATCCTAAAAAAAAATTAAGATTAGAGTCTAAGCTGTAAATGTTTTATGTCCGTTTTATTGAAATAAACAGTTCAAATTTTAATTTTTTTTTTTAATAGTTTGTTTCTGTCACCTAACTACTTTATAAAATAAATCGTATATGATAGTTTAAGTACTTATTCTTAATCTTATTAAATTTTCCGTTAGACACATTTAACAAACTTATTCTTCATTAACACAGGCAAATTACTTTTATTTGTCAAAAATTATGGTTATTTTAATGCAAAATGGTAAATGAAACATATTTTTCAAGCTAATTTCTTAGAAAATCATTATTCTGTGTATACCTATCCACGCGTTTTAGTATGAGAGACTGCCATAAGATTCCACATGTTACATCATTACTTGTGCAATACTTTTGAGTTAAAAGTCAACGTCCAGCAAACTAGACTTACAGAGATTGGCGCAGTGGTAACGCAGCTGCCTACTGAGCCGACGGTCCTGGGTTTGAATCCCGGCAAGGGCAAATATTTGTGTGATGAACTTGTATATTTGTGCCTGGGTCATGGTTATTATTTGTATTTAAGCATGGTATTTATTTATTTATTTAAACTATTTCACAGATCAAACTAGTACAAATGGCGGACTTAATGTCATAAGGCATTCTCTACCAGTCAACCATAGGCCTAAACAGAAACATTGAGTTGGTGCAGGATCTACGAGTATAAAGTTCGGAGACAATTTTAAAAAACAAATTTAAATAAAATATAATATATATAGTAAACCTTACACAAATACATAATTATAATATACTACATACATATAGATTCAAGTACCCAGTGATAACATCATATCAATAATTCATTTTGAAACAATAGTTTTACACAGATAGATCAGAAAGATGCTTGCGTAGCATGCGCTTAAAAATAGGTTTACTTATCTGTATAAGTATGTTTATCGTCGTCTAGTACCCATAACACAAGCCTACTAGAGCTTACTGTGGGACTAGATTGATTTGTGTGAGGTTGTCGGCTATTTATTTATTATTTATTTATCTGTTAAAGGGATATTTATCCATTTTACAGTACGCAATCAAATATCCTATGACTACGCAGTTGGTTCCGTGGTCTACTAACAGCAGCCAACGAAGCTAGCGTTCCAGTATCTTGTTGGGTTAGGTTAACATGAGTTTTCTACAACTTTAGAATAATATAGATTTGTGAAGGTAAATCCGAAAATCTAGGCAGGGTATGTAGTAAAATAGAGTGCGGTGAAGTGAGTAAATGAGTTTATCGATACGTTTGATGTCCGGCCCCAGGTTGGGCGCCATTGTTATCTCAGACAAAGCCGCTCGTATTTGTTCGGTAGAAACATGTTTCTATAACTTGGAAAAATAACCGAGAATTGATGGAAGATAGCGAATATTTCGTAGTTTCTGCCGGTAGGTAGTTTTTCATGCAAAATAGGCTTGCAGATTTATGCGTTCAATATTGCCTAACTCCGATGAGTTTGCTGTGAAAAGAACATTCTAGTATTATTGTTACAATTAAGTGGAAGGCCGGATCCTTTCATTTCACCGAAGTATTTTTCCAAATTACCTTATTTTTTAACAATTTTATTCCGGATTTTATCGTTTGTTTGGATCCTTAGCAGGTTAGCTTTCTGAAATTAGGGACTAGCTATTATAGTAATTTTGTCGTATATTGTTTTTATCTTTGTAGTTTCAATTGATGAATGACAACGAGGCTTAAAGGGCGGACTTCTCGGTATTTTACAAAGGTCGAACTGTTTCAGAAAAAGTAGGCTAAGAAATAAAACACTCGGGAATTGTAATCTAGTTTAGGTAACATGGTTTATTAATCAATGTGAGTATAGAACGCTAATTCATTAGTAACCCGACGTAGGTGGAATACAAGAGTATTGATATGTTTAATGTCCGGCCCCAAGTTGGGCGCCATTGTATTCCGAAACAATGCAGCAACATGATTTAGCCGTTACTAGTTTCAAATTAGAATTAATTGGATTGGAAGCCCAAATGTACTTTACTGTAACAAAAGACGTTACCTACCTTTAAATCATAGTGAAAGTCTTGTGATGCTAGATGTGCGCAATTCTTGTATAACCATGTTCTCTCCCCTCTTGAGGATGTGCATACTGTATATCTGCGGGGTAGCTATGTACATAGCTACCCCGCAGTACGTGGGAGTATACGGACACACTGGCTCAAATAATATTTGGTTAACATGATGCTGCTAATAGTAAAGTTGTATTTCGCTCATTACTACCAAAAACAATAATGCTTAAGACTGTTCTTTATACGAAACATGCTTCATTGTACTTCAGACTTTATTTATCATCTGAGAGTAATTAATGAAATGCTCTCTCTTTTACTCGTAAAAAATGTGTTCAAAGAAGTGAGACAAAGATACTCGTAGACTTAGCTGACGACTAAGAATACGAAGGGTGAATCGTAAAAGGTTCAGACAAAGAGTTGTTTTTTATTGGAGCCGTAAAAATGACGGGCGGACAATTGAGTCGTTTGTACTTGAGCGCACATTATACATGAGTTAGGTACTCAAAAGTTATACCAGGGCGACAATTTTTAAGTACCCTCGTAAATTTAGGTTTACGAAAGAGAAAATTATGTTTCATTATTATTTACCTAAATTCATTGCATACATACATACAATGGAATGAATAAACGTTCATGTATTCTTGAATTTTTTGCCCATTTAATGCAAGACTTTAATACGGTAAAATCATTACTTTTAATGTATACCGATGCCAGATTTTATTCATATTTTTGGTGCATTACAACGACATAAGACATAATTTTAATTGAATAAGGCTCAGTTTTCGTATGTTATATTTTTAGAGAACAACCTTATTTTTAAAGTTCACTAAACAGTGCTGGCAAATCATGTTAAATGGGAAGCTTAACAATTAAAACTAATTGCCACTTGTTTTGCTTCTTCTTGTCTTGCTCTTCACCCATTCTTCAAACCAATATGCGACCCACGATATCGGTTCGTCGAATCTAACACAAGTAGGGATGGTAATAGGTATACTATTATAATATCTATCCCAAATGGTTCTATTTCCTAAAAGAACCAGCAAGTCTACTTACATTGTCATAACATCTACAAGACATTTCCGACGCCTTACAACTTCGAGGAGTACAACTTTTAATGGACTCCACTAAGTAGGATCGCATACTGTGGGCTTAAGCCATAAGTCCCCCCCCGAAGGGATGATTTCGCGATCCATTTCGTCTCTATGTTATTGAATTGAAATTATGTAACATTTTTCGACATATTATAATTGTTCAATCCAAATTGATTCAACTCACGAAGAAAGACACCATGAATATTAAAATATGAAACAAATTTACTCACGTCGTAGCAGTCGAATATCGCTCGACATGTTTCGAATCGGTTCGCGGTTCATCATCAGGAGAGCCGATTAACTTCAGTCACTTCACTTGGCCAGTTTAACACCATGAGATTAAGTGACAAATAGTCCAAGTGGTCAAAATGTGCGTAATAAAAATCGTGTTGTATATATTTATATTTTCTTTGACGATATTATCAATTTATGGACTAAGGAGAGGGAGAGGTATAATCCCTGGCCAACATACCAAAATGATAAATAATATACATATATTATATATATAAACTTGAACTTTTTTCTGCAGTTACCGGCAGTCCCGGGTTCAAATCCCGGCCAGGGCAAATATTTGTGTGATGAACTCGAATATTTGTGCTTGGATCATGGTTATTCTATGATCCAAGCACAAATATTATATTTATCTATTTAAGTACGTATATCGTCGTCTAATTTATCTATTTAAGTACGTATATCGTCGTCTAGTCCCCATAAGACAAGCCTTCTTCAGCTTAATTTCGGACTAGATCAATTTGTGTGAGGTTGTCCGATATTTATTTATTTATTTATAACTGTACTTTGAAAGTCTGTATTTATCTAAAGTTCGACATTAGAAGTTTTGTCTCTCTTCCGTCTCTGTACAGTTTGTGTCGCGCCATCCCGTTCATTCAAATACAGCTTAACGTATTAGCATGAACACACCGGTTCGGGCGTGACACGAACTTGGAACTTCTTGGTAATCCTTCCACGAAGACACAGCCTTACACGAAGCCTTACATGACTGCAAAATTAAAACGGAAAATTGAGTAAAGTTTTTTAATTAACCTCATTACTTTTCAGTCTACTGGTTTGTTCAATGAAGCAAACATGAAAAACGAATTCGCGGCATATTATGAGGCCAAGAGTACCTATTTTACAGGGGTAAGGACGGGACGGAACCCCAATATGTAAGTAGCTAAGTATTTTTAGAACGAATGTTCACAATTTGTAACGCACAATTAATCATTTCAGCGCACATCCACCCACTGAGTGAAGATCTTTCCACTCTTACGCCGCTTTTAAAATGTTATTTTGGTTGGTGTTAGTTTCCGGGTGGGATTAGTAGTGACGATTAATCAACAGCTGACAGGAACAATTTTGACCCAGACCGACTCTGTCGAAATTCGTATGAATATTAAATCATATAGACATTTTAGGAAATGTATTGCAAGCGTCGGTCCGGCCCAGGGCTAGTGGCGCTAAAAACCACTTTCATATGGCAATAATGTGCATACGTCATATTTGCATAATAACATATAAAAAAAAATAACATTGGACAGTTAAAATAAAATTAAGCCTAAAAAGCTGTCTAAAAAACTGAGCATAATTAAACGTCAGTTAAGGATTTGTCATTATCAAAATTCAAAACATTGTTTACCGGAATGCTGCTCAATCCTTCGTTCTTCTTGCGAAATAAAATGCTGAATCCTATTGAAAAAGCTTGACCTTCATCACTGAAATTTGCGGAATTTTTAGTCCTATCTCCTCTTTGTTTACATCAGTGACATTCACCGACTTTCAACGTAAGTTACCAAACATTTGTCGTTGCCAGTGACATAATTTAGTACCACAGAAAATCCGCAATATGACTTGGGTTGTAAAATCCCTTGCAGGGCTAAATCAAAGTTACCGTTAATCTGGAATTCTCTGCCCTCGTCAATGTAACTGCACGCTGTCAGTAAATTGACAACAATTCATATCTTTAAGACTAAAATTTTATTGCTTTTCCAAATTCCGCTTAGAAAGAGGATGTAATCTCTGCTTTATATTTTTACTGAGATGACGAATTATCTTACTATTCATTTATTAAAATTTACTCGTTCTAAAATGCAGTAACTCCAAAGATATGACACAACGGAAAGGTTACTTTAGTCTAGTGTCATTAAAGAAAACAATCACGTTTTGGTTGATATTGTTTACTTTACAGCTTATTTTTTTCGCGGATAGGTAGAAGACGATAACTCTAACTATCCAGGCAAGATTTTCGTAGGTTTTGTTTTGAAAGACAAAACATTTAAATATTTTAGCGTGTACACGACGCAAAACTCTCGATCTCTATATTAATTTTCATTTGTTAGAAATATAAAATGGTGTCAATTGTGGCTACCAGAATCTGGAAATATAAAATTATAATCTTTGAAAACGATAAGAGTAATAATCACGTTCCAACTAAACAAGCTAGCCAGCCACTTTGTGAATATTAGTGAGAGGTATTCGATTTATGATTGCATGAGACATCTGATTTCTTGTACATTCTTTATACCTACTTTCGGTGTTGGGTACTAAACTGTTCAAACTGAATGAAATATGCCCGGATAGACATTTGCCTTCCAGGAAATTATTAGTTGAACCCCATCGAGACCTCAATTTATCATATTTGAATTAGTGGCCTTTAGCACGAGCGATAGAGGCCGCCCACTCACTGCTGAGATACTCGGATTGAGACTCTTATAACTCTAACTTAAAATAAATAAATATCAGACAACCTCACACAAATCAACCTAGTCCCAAATTAAGCTCAAGAAGGCTTGTGTTATGGGTACTAGGCGACGATATACATACTTATATAGATAAATAAATACTTAAATACATAGAACATCCATGACCCAGGCACAAATATTATGAAATAGCTTAATAGTAATCTTACTTATATAATGCTAACTTAGTGCCAGTGGTGACTATGAATAGCCTTAACTTTACTCTACAGCTTCTATTACTTACTATCCTTAACAATATTATAGGTATATGAAAATGGGACCAGACGTGCCAAGTGCAAAAGTGCAAAAAGATCCGCGTTTGAATTGACATTGCCGGCACTACTATACCTTTGTCTATGTCATTTAATATTATTTAATATCCTGTTTCGCTCCTTGAAAGCAGCTCAAGGAAGCCTCGAAAAGGGAACCGGGATTTTACGCATAATACCTTCTTTACGGTAACAGTGACTTGGAATTTCATTCAAAATTGACTTTCCTATTTTAGCTCATCACTCTTGAATGAATCGAGCGTAGTAATCTCGGCAGAGGGTGCCTCAATTTTCACTTCCTCAAGGGGAGCAACAAGGAAATATTCACAGATCGATTCATAATCCGATAAAATGCAAATCATAGAAACTCAATTTGAATTACCAAGTAGAGCAGTCGAGCATAACAATAGGTTGTATTACCGTACATCGGTAACTATTGTACAAGGAGCTGCAGCTGCAAGTTTATTAACACTGAAAATAGATAACGACAGGCAATTGGAATTTTTGGTGAACAACACATTTTGCGTTATCTTTCCAGATCGCTAAGGTTGCGGGCCCAAGCCCAAGACAGTTCGGGATGGCGACGTACTGTGGACGCCATTTGCCCCATCCAGGGGACATAGAACATTAAGTCAAGTAAGTCAGGTTGTTGGCATTCCCACACAGCGTGCTACAGTTCTTTTCATGAATATGTTATAGGTTATGGCGGGCTGGTTCTCCGCAACTCGAGGTCTTACAATTCGCCTATTTTGCGTCAAGGGTTGATGACACCACTCTTGCCAATCCAACTCTACCAGAAAGCCTAGTAGTCCCTTGATTTTGCCGATGACTACTGAGAATACTGAGATGTTGTGTACGGTAATTGGCCATACCAAGTCATTCGAAAATGATTGAATTATTTTTATATGTTGCTAGAATTCACAAACCCAAAGACGAATGTCGTCACTTGCGGCCTGGAACCCGCGTCGCTACTTGAAGACCTTGAAACGATGTTTAACGGATACAATAATCAAATCCTCTCAAAAGGGAATTATATTTCGTTGAAATTAATTACGGACGGCTTTCGAAGGATTCAGAGCAACAAATTCGATGAATTTGCTTAATTTCTTCGCACAAATGTTTTACAAAACAGAAGATTCACTGTTACGTATCGTTTAGCGTCATGTTTTGTACATTCATTCATCGTACTTAAGCACGTGGAACGTATATATCGTTATAATTATGATGAAATAGATAGATGCTAATAAACGTGTAGCCTGATTCTCAGACATTAATGTATTACCGGCACAAAAGCATCGTGGCACCCCCAGCCTTTGAAAAAAACCCTAGGTCATGTTATAATTTAAAAGAAAAAAAAATCGGACAAAATCGGTCTAAGCCAACCGTATGTTATGCGCACTACGATAAAATACTTAAACATAGATAAAGTAAGTATCAATGACTCAGGCACATCCGTTTGAGTTCGTCACACTAATATTTGCCCCTGCCGGGATTCCAATACTTACGCAAACTGCGCCAATTATTTGTTGGTGTCGTAAACAATATGACGCTCCCAAAAAAAAGTATTTGATACGGGTTAGTTATAAGGTACTTCCACGTATCTAGAGGCCACAGTAGCCTGCAATAAATTATTTGATTGTTTGATTGGTCTTTTTGGAGCGGAGCGAGCGAAGCGAGCGAAGCTCCCATGGATCGACTCGAATGGACTTTGTAACAATGCGCAGATCTCAGCGAGTTCTCAACCGATTTTAGAAATTTTAGTTTTAAAATGCACAACTTAAATTTCGCTAGGTCGTGACGAAGAGAAAATATCGAAAAAAAAAAAAAAAAAAAAAAAAAAACTCCGCTCCAATCTATGGTGCAAGCTTAGCCGGTGGCTGACTGCATCGACCTAGTACTACCGTATTATTTCCTATATGATAGTCCTACACCTACTGTGTCATCTCCAGAGACCGAAGTTGGCCGCCCAGATCGCGCTAACGATTTCGGAACAAACTCCCAGTTTCCATGACCAACAAACATAAGTGCTGGCCTGTCTATACCATTTCCTACTTTGGAAAGCTAATTTTGGAGATTAAATACAGTTGGGCATTTCTTGTCAGTAGCTTTAGAATTAACCGGCGAATGAATTTAACGCATGACTGCGTGTGGTCGAAATGTTTGTGGGAACAAGACTTAATATGTTCGGTATTGTACGTCTTTCAGTTGAAATAATAGTTCTAATAATTATAATATATATAAGTAGTATATTCAAACGCCCTATGCTGTATATTTGTATTAACGAGTGGTATGGTGCTGGAATAAGGGGGTTATTCCATGGACATTGATTACATGATGGCCGGCGAGGAATCCGAAACATTTTACCAGTGTTTCTGATCATATGTAAATGTTATAAGGTGTAATTCATATAAAGCAGGTTGGAAAAATTATGCCGGATTACACACAAGTTAAAATAACATTTTAAATTTCTAATGACTATAGGAATACGCTGTTAAAATCTGTCAGATTACTCGTTCCCACGAGATATCTGCGGACCTCGCTGGCATATTAGTTTTTCCTGACGTCCACGTACCGTGCACGCACCATCACACCAAAAATGCCTTTCCCTCTCATCGATTCTTGCTTATCGAGAAGCAATAGGTCATGTTGACAAGGTATAGTAGTGAAGTTTTGAACAGATGTCAGTATCAGTACAAACATCGATTTTAGCCTATGACTGGATCCCTCATAAATATCTCAAAAAGCCTCTTGGCTTCCATAATTAATATGTCATTATGCTAAATGTTACTCTCAAGCGTTTGAAGTCCTTCAAAGGTACGCAATAAAGGCGCCTACTGCATGAAAAATAATGACGAATGGATTATCAAAAAGACAGCGAATAAATAAAAAATATATTGAGACACCTTAGAAATGGCTGGCGACGGATGTGATCTCTATCAACATAATGACGAGTGTTGCCAAGCGATGCGCAAGGGCACTACAGTACGATTAAAATCAGTTAACGATTCGGCCAAGCTCGGTAATTGTCGTGAATCCTTCATCTCTCACATAGAGTTATCAATTTACAGATGTGACCGATTCACAAAATTCTTTTTCCCATGTAAATTTTATCAAAATCGGTCAAGCAGTTTATGAAATATCAACAAAAATCGGTTGAAATCGTTTTTTTTATTTGGTGATTATTATTAATTATTAATCCGACGTAATATCGTAGGTACTGTTACTTACTTCAAATAGTAATTTTTTTATATATCGTATACGATATAGTATAGCTTTAATAAATAATGAATGTTCAAATTCATGTCGCTCCTGCATAATAAATTTCTTAGGTCTACCGGTTAGTAATGTCATCTTGGCAGGTGTTATACATTGCGTTTATGATACTTCAAATTGAATGCTACCTAAAATAAATCGCGGTAATGTATTTCGTGTCATTTCCGTCTCCGGATTGAGGCGATGAAACCCGAGAAAAGCCGAATCGTTAACTGATTTTAATCGTATTGTACAGTCGAGTTCATTTACATCTACACACTTACGAGAACAAAAATATCTGAACACGACTTTATGCTCCTGACAATAGGGTCGTGTTCAGATATTTTTGTCCTCGTAAGTGTGTAGATGTAAATGAACTCAAATGTACCTACCTTTTTTCGCAGCGCTTCGTCGTTTTTTGAACCCTCATTTTGAAGTTTGTATGAGACTTCCGCAAATTTTGACGCTAAAGGTCCGAAAATAATATTTTTTTTATAACTATATATAAAAGAACCGTGTAACTCTTTATAAACAATATTTATATATATATTGTATGTATTTACACACTTTATTGTACACAACAACTGGTTATAAATACATTGATAACAAATGAAATATGTACAAAGGCGAACTTAAAATGCCTATTAGGGAATCTCTTCCAGTTAACAGTTTGTCATAAGCAACTACCATAAAGAAGTGGAAATCACATCAAAAACATATTACCAGTTATTCAAACAGACTAACGTGCAAGGTTTGGTGTTGTGATATATTCAGCGGCTTTGTGAACCAGGGAGAAGATAAGGCTAAATTAATAAAAAAAAAAAAAAAAATAAATAAATAAATAACACAAGGAGTACTTATTTTTGGATTTTTTAACTACTTTTTTTTCATAGAGGGAAACAAGCAAACGGGTCGCCTGATGGAAAGCGATTACCGTCGCCCATAGACACTTGCAACACCGGAGGAGTCACAATCCTTTGAAAAAAAGATGATCTTTGACGTCCCTAGTGCACCGTTCCATGTCATTTAAAGACCTGTGTGTTTTTGTAAACAGTAATTAGAAAACGTTTGGTATGCGCGTCCGATTCGCACTTGACTGTTATTTGTTAACCTGTAGGTTGGCAAAAACGTCGCGTGTTTTCGTAGATGACATGTGACGATTTCACACATTATAAGCCTATATGCCTCCCGCCGACATAGATTCCATTATATTCTATTCTAGTTACAAGTCGGGATAGGAAATTGCTGTCTGTGACCTATTTCTGGGTAAGTGATACATGACGAGACAAATAACCTTTGTAACTAAAAAGAAGATTGCTTGAAAATAAGAATAACGGTAAGATATATCAAATAAAATAATGAAATTTAAACGGAATATATCGGGTATGTTCATTATTTGAGCCTCCCTGATGTTTCGGCAACTTTACAGTAAATGCGTAGTTATCCAATATAACAACCAAAAGTGGATGGGATTTTCTATTACTTATTGTCCTAATAGGTCAACACAGTTGTTGACCTATTAGGACCTAGTAGTACCAGTTTACATGATCAACTACAAGGTCAACCGCTGTATATTATATTTTTATGTTCAATCAATAATAAAAAAGTAATGTATACGAGTAAGTAGCACGTTATGAAAATTTCTCGATGTCTAAGACCTTGGTCGCTATCACCCGCTACCCGAACAGCGGCCCGCCGAGAAATAACATAAAATAATATATTTTATTGACTGCTTTTATTTTTTTGTTTTGTGTTGGCGTGTACATACTTAATATTA
Organism: Apotomis capreana; assembly: GCA_947623375.1. Classification (NCBI taxonomy): domain Eukaryota; kingdom Metazoa; phylum Arthropoda; class Insecta; order Lepidoptera; family Tortricidae; genus Apotomis; species Apotomis capreana. Next base: position 28,347,920 of record OX392506.1, read on the forward strand.
AAAGATCGACCGTAATTCCCCAGGGATATCTCTCTATTTATTTACTACGGATAAATCACAAATTACTAAGACTTTAGCTCGCAATCGAAGTCAGTCTGATTGGTTTTGACCGCGTGAAATATCTTCCAGAGATCGTAACAAGTTTCTCGAATAAATTCTTATTAGGAGCGACCGGACGAAGTGTATTTTAGGGAATTTATGACAAATTCGGTAAATTATAACGCCCGGGACCCTCGATTTGTTCCGCGCCACCACTTCGAGGACTTGCTTGAGGAATTGGTGAAAATATTACAGTAATTTGAAATCCTTAGGTACTTATTACACGGATTTATATTAACTGGAGGAAGAAACAATTATTCTGATAACTTTCTCTAAATAAATTAATTTGCGTCAGTAGACGGCACGTGGAAGTGGAAATATAAATTAACATAATACTAGTTAAGCTAGATTAATTGTAATCAAAATTGGACTATTTTCATCAATATCGATAACTGATAAAATAAAATACACTAAGTGCGCCCTTAAATATTTATTTTATTTTATTTTATATGTGTTGTTATAGCGGCAATAGAAATACATCATGTGTGAAAATTACAACTGTCTAGCTATCACCGTTCTTGAGATACAGCCTGGTGACAGACGAACGGACGGACAGTGAAGTCTCAGTAATAGGGTCTCGTTTTTACCCTTTGGGTACGGAACCCTAAAAACCAAATGTTTTACAATGAAGCGAAAAATTGAAAAAATTTATGGTTAAAAACCAAATGTTTTACAATGAAGCGAAAAATTGAAAAATTTTATGGTTTTGGTAGGGTTCGAACCTCCAATGGCTTTCCGGGCCAACACGGCCGTCCTGCCTATTTGAGGGTCGTGAAGTTGGAGTCCCGCCACAAAGTGAATTTTAATTCTTATGTGTTGGGGGTTCCGACTGACCAGCTAGGGACCTTCATGAAGGAAGAATTTTGGCCGGAAGGTGTTCTATCAAACACCACGGACTTGCGTAACACATAGTAGAAAAAACGTAACTTTAATTGTTTAGTGTTTCAATATTTAATATATTATGTTAGATGGTAAGGCACATCTATGGGCCTTTGATGTCTGAAATAAATGAATTATTATTATTGGACCCCTGAACTTGATGCTAGAGCCATTGAATTTTCCAACCAGTTCCTTCTGCATGCGTTAGGGTGACATTTGGTTTAAGTTAGCAGACGTTCCTAATGTAATAAAAATAATTTATGTATGTAGGTAACAGCAGTTTATTTTTTGCTACGAGTACGGATAAATTGACAAATCTCGAAAGGTGAAACTTTATATAGAAGTTACTGAAGAATAAAAATAACCACCGAGGTGTAGGCGGCGCTCCGCCTCAACGAAGCCCCTCGAGAGGTAACCCAGACAGAGCCATGCAAGAGTTATTATCGTAGTATGTCCCACGGCGTTTTAACGCCTAATCCTGTTCATTTTGCTTAATTTGTTGTCTCTTGCGTTATACAAAAACCCATTCACCCGATTTCTTTTTTTCTAGTATAGGTTTTTTTTGGTGCTGCCATAAAAAGTGACATCACGTTTAGTTGTTGGTATTAATAAATCGTGAAGCGACTTTTCAGGGTTGGACTCCCGGCGAGTGCAAGTATTTGTGTCATACTGATAACATTAAGCCTCGAACTTATCAATACACATCAGCACTCGAAGTAGAAAATACAGCTAAGATATATTAGTGTTATATAAGTATTCCGTTCTGATTCCTCGCGGCGTACGAACCAATCGAAGCTTAATACAATATTGAGAGAAAATGAAAAGCCCCTCCCATTTCACTTTCATTTCAATTACTTTTGCAAACTCCGATACGCTCAAATTACTTGAAACAAAAAGTCGACTCTTCACCTTAGAAGTACAATTCCAAATCTGGGGCGGCAGCAAAAAGGGATACCACTCAGTGTAAGTGTACATTTCCTTCCTTTGTGAGGTATTTTAATTGCGTTTAATCATGTTAGACTTAATTATGCTTCAATGTGATCTATATTCATCTGGTTTCCTTCCTTAACTTCCGTCCTATTATCATATCGATATACAGTTTAATTAAGTGAGTTTTGTCAATTTACATCCATTTTTGGCTAAAGAAAATAACTTGATAGGCAGAAAGTGGAAAGTTGCTCTTCTTTTTCTCTATTTTTGCTAAATGGTACCAAAAATATGGGTAGGTAATATAAAATGGGTTGGGTAATAAATATTAAACACCAATAATGTCAACTAGTATCATAATATATATTTCAACTAAAAAAAGAGGAATAGGAAGCAACAAAAACTAACGTTATAATTTCAATAGTGCATGTCAATTTGTAAAACTTACTACTTTGTAGACATAAATATATCCAAGCAATAAAATTTAACGTTAAAATAAATTCTTAAAATCAACTGTATGCGCTGTTTACGAATAATCTCTTTTTTAGTTAGAATTTTAGGTGCATATTTATTGACTTAAATTGAAAATCATAAATCAATTATGAAAACCGGCCTAACAAAACCAACAAGATGAACATTCACAGAAATACTTCCAGATCAGCGAATACAGTTAGTTATCCAATATAGGTTAACTAGACTACAATTTCTAAAGCAAACAATACCCCCGGTCCATTCCAATGAAATGGGATCCCATTAGTACGTGCATCGCTCGCCGGTAACGAAGTTGCGGTGGGTGCCCGTAGTATCAGATTGTGCAGTATCAGACTAAGGCAAGTAATGAGGCCAGCTGTTATGGCTGTTACTGCTGCTGCTAAATGAAGGCACGCAGCGGCTTGTGTCGCGGTGATACAGGAGTTTGTTCTGTGTAAGAACTGTCTACGTATTCTAGATTCTACGCAGTATAAGACTGGGGCAAATAAAGAGACCATAGCTGTTACTGCTGCTGCTAAATGGAGGCACACAGCGGCTTGTGTCGCGGAGATACAGGAGTTTGGTCCAGTTAGAAAAACTGGCTAAATGCTACGGATTATCGGATTATGCAATATCAGACTGAGTTTGTTCTGAATGGGAACTGCCTAGATATTAGTCAGACCGATAATGAGACTAGAATCTTTATCATAGTGTCTGTGTCACAATAAATTAGTGTATGCCCACATCTTGTATTAGTAACTACCGGAATTCCAGCACATCTACAAGGCCTTTGATCAGCAGTGGGTGATTTCAATCTTTTCGACGCGTCATAACACGTCAAAATTATCTCTGAGTATGATAAGTTGTTGCACAAAATATGTAGGTACTATTGTTACGAAGTATGCTTGCTACTTGTGATGTTTCAAAGTAAGATACTTGTACTGTTGGTAGATGGTTCTGTTAATTCCCGATGACGACGTACGCCCCGCTACCAGGACTCGTACTATTCGGTGTATGGAGCTACTCGTACGTGCTGCAATATCCGACGACGCGCGATACGATTGTTACCGCAGTGCAGGGTTGCCACTAATGACTAATGCCACGACAGTCCGGTAAGTTTGATTAGCCGCATTTAAATATTCAAGTTGGATGACTAGTATCACTAGTTGGATGACTTTATCACTTTTACATCGTCAAAATTTAAACTAAACACGCTCAACAATTCGTCAGATAACTCTAACTTATTTTATAATAATACATATTGTTGTAAATAGACTTCTGCTACTTAGCAATCCACCTGCAATTCCACCTGAATAACGATTCAGTAGTGAGAGTTCCAACTGACTAGCTAGCGAATAATGCTTCACCAGGGAATAATGGTTGGCCGAAGGGTGTCATGTTCCGGCGCTTCCGTGGACGGCTACCTGACACCACGAACTGAACAACGTAAGCGCATGGCAATAAAATAGTCTTATACTAAATGTGTATCTTAGAATATAAGGTTTGTTTATATGCGTTTGATGCCTGAAATATAAAATATTTCAATTTGAATTACAAATTTCCGTTGAGAAAATACGTTTAATGTTTTGAGAAGCATAAGCATAGCAGATACAATATTTTTCTTACTCCCATTTGGATAAGTGAGCACTTGTGAAATGAAATGAAATAATGAAATGAAATAATTTATTCAGTAAGTAGGCCACAAGGGCACTTTTACAAGTCAGATTATGAGTCTACCGGCATTTCGCAAGAGGAGACCGCTGTTGAGAAGAAAGCCGAAAGAAACTCAACAGTAAGTCATTTTTTCGTGAATTATACTTAAAAACTAATACAATTATATTATAGCTAGGTAATTGATACATATATGTTAGAGGAGATGTACAAGTCTCCAAATCAATGTTTACACTAAAAATTATATAAAATAAGGTGATTTTTTCAGAGATGTAGAAGGTCTCTAGGCGTCACGACACGCAATATAGATCGGTATAATTAATTAATGAAATAATTCAATTCCGTTGAGATGTATAAGGTCTCAAGGAGTCAAAATCAATAACTAATGCAACAAAATAATTAAGTACTTAATTTAGATTTCTTAGAGATGTACATGGTCTCTAGGCGTCACAACATGCAAAACAAAATAAATAAATTTAAATCCTTAGAAAAGTTAAGGACTGAATAAGAAACTAACTATACAAAAGAAAAAAATAATAAATAAATAATTAAACTAAATTTCTTAGAGATGTATATGGTCTCTAGGCGTCACAATTTACAAAATAAAAAATATAAATAATAAATATATGATAATAGTTAAATTTCATTCCTCAGAGATGTATAAGGTCTCTGAGCGTCATTGTACAGTACACTAAGTTTATTAGAGATGTATACAGTCTCTAAGTCTCTAAGTAAAAAATTACTTCAGTCGAGTACAGGATGAAGTCTCTCACGTCAGTTCATTGAACACTGGAAAGCAGTTAGTACACAACTAATTAGGCCCTTGCTAGTATGAACAGACCGGACCCCACAAACGGCACCCGTTCACGAGCATGACGCATATCTCAGCCATCAGCCATTGTATTGGTTAAGATTAACTGGCAGGCACTCGCGGCAGCCCTGGAGTGGGCTCAGTGCGCTGACTGCACGTCGGCGGATTGTAACGTTTGTGACTTCTGGACGTGACAATTATGATGAAGCAGACTTTAAACTTGAAGAGATTTGAGACGAAACTCCCGTGAGTCTCGGACATATTAAAATACATACGAGACAGGTGTAAACCATGTTTCGAATCGCGCGATTCATCATCAGGAGCTCCGATCAGTCGGGACGGCGGCGGCCAATCGGAGCTTCTTATGATGCATCGCATACCAATTCGAAACATATCGAGCTATATTCGACTTCTACGAGTAAACCCATTTCGTATTTTAAGAGATTTCTTCTTAACTTTCTTTGTGCGTCAAAGACAGATTTTACTTAACATTTTGGACACCAGGGACCCATGGGCACTGTGCTCGTAGCGGGTTTTCGCTACATACGCATTTCCCCATGTTATCGGCTACACGCGTAGCGCTACGAAATCCTTGGTCACCAAGGTGTTAAAATATGTATATTGAGCACCTACAAGTAATGTATCGGATCATGCTCCACCTCGTTTGAATTTGTAAACACTGAATTTATAAATTTTAAGTTTCAAGTAAAAAATTTGATCGTTAGTGCCGTGTGCTAAAATCATCATATTATATTATTATCTCAGCCTTACACAATCCTAAATTAGATTACTGGTGCACCTTGATGGGCCCTTCTTACACTTTTTCTTCTGAACTCCAAAGCAAATCTCGCTCTGCTGAAGTGTGCAGGGTTAGCATATTTTACCGCCACTTCGCTTGTCGCACGACAGCCTCATCCGTCATGCTCAGGCAATGGAAATTCGGATAGATATTTACCTAAAGTTCCCAAAATCCTATTGCTATCTCAATCAGACCTCAATCATAGCCGCTAATACCTACAACTGAACGACAAAGCCGCCGCGAAAGTTTAGGTAAATATCTATCCGTATTTCCGAACCCTGGTCATGCTCGCACGGTATTGTAAGAAAAGTGACACATAGTATATGTCGCGGGAATTATGCTCTCGCGGAGCTTAAATAAAAGATGTAGTCGTTTTTTACTACATTTAATTAATTACGACAACTAAGTTACATGTCGTTCGGTACGAATATTATCTTAATACTGAGAAGAATATGAACAATGCTCTCACGACCGGCCAAGCGCAGCGGATGCTACTGCGGTGGGCCGCTTATCGAAAGAATTTGCAAAGGTAGCGTCTGGCCTTGGCGCGTTCGCTAGAGCACTGATGTTATTAATATATTAACTTATGTTAAGACTATGGCTAACTAAAACTTAGACTTAAAACTACATATACGATAGAAAACTATACATATGGGTAATAGGGGTACATAACACGCGACAAAAAGCCGCGTGTCGCAGCTATAGGCATGCTGGTTTTTCTTGTCCGCATTTTCCGTCGTTTTAACCAAACTTAACCTCTTAACGTTACGCCTAGGAAAACAATATTCAAATAAACCGTGAGTGTAGCGGCGGCCGCAGGTGGTTGGTTAGTTAGACAGGGTTACAAGTAGGGCTCCCGGTATCCGTGTTACACGCGGAAACGTGTACACGGGTCCTTAACACCGGCGGTACTAACAACCCGATCTACACGAACCGGCTAGGAAACGTTTCCTTCGGAAACGGGTCGACACGGACCCGCTAGGAAACGTGTCCTCTAGGAAACGTTTCTAAGTTTGGATCCGGATCCGCGGTTCGCGCCTTCACTCGGGTATTGAATACACGTCTGAGCGACCCGCCCGGACCAGTTATTATTTGAGTTGAAGTTGAAATGAAACGGATAATTTGTTCATTATTGAATGAAAAACTGATTTTATATTATTACGTACGGAGGAAAAAAAGATCGAATAACGTCATATAAAATATTTTTTTCTGCTTTTTTATAATCACTATTATAGGGTACTGATCAGAGATGGGCATTAATCGATTAATTTTTTAGTTAACTAATCAATCTATTAAAAATATCATTCGTAATTTTTTATCGCGATTAATTTAGTTGCGATTAAATTAGTTGTGAGAATCTTCGACTAACAATTGAATTAGTTTTAGTTTCAATCGACTAAATTTCACGATTAAATCAATATTAAAACTACGCAGTCGCTCGTTTTTGCATTTTTATTTAACTTGCAATATGTAACTACGAGTAGGTACGTACATTGTAGGTACTCGTATGTTGTATCACTTGTATCTATGTTGGTTTGGGTAGAATCTTGCAACTTATTTTGAAGCAGATATCTTCAACCGATTGAGCTAAAATTATGTATATATTCAAGTTTAATTTGTAACGCTTGAATGACAATGCAATATTATGGGCCATATTAACAATATTATAAGGATAAATAACGAAAAACTGCAATGTTTACAAATCGCAAACAATATAGTAGTTGGTACTCTATTAATATTTTGATACTTAAAGTACTACCTAGTTCTAACGAGTATTGTAAAGTCCTATACGATACTGAGTAAATTATAGACATAGATATTATCAATATTTTGCTGTCTGTGTCATTAGTACAACTCTGTTTAGTGTCACGCGGCGACAAAACAATGGGATAATCCTACTTACCTGGAAGTTGTTTGTTGCATTTTGGTGCAAGTGCCGACGAATCTTCTAAAAATAACACGTTCTATTGAATTAAATATCTGCATGTTGTTTATTATCTATTTTGTTGCGGTCTATTTTGTTTTCACCGTGTGGTCATTTACAATATTTAAACCTCTTTGTAAAGAAATCTCAGCATTAACTATTGTACATTTTCTTCCTCGTCATTCTACATTTAAATATATCAACATGATATATTTTATTTATTAGCGCTATTGCCAATATATATATTGGAGCGGCAGCGAATTGATCGATCAGGCTATTCCATGTAAGGCTCATGCTTCATAAATTCATACTCATAGATGTTTTGAGGTATCTAGGTCATATTATATTATATTCTAGATTCTAGGTTCTGTCATTTTAGATTCTAGGTGATTATTACTTATTACGATGCTCTTACGATTATTACAGCAAATATAGGTAAAGGTTTAAGGGCACGGACCCTAGGTAAAAAATAAGAAAGAGAACGATGCACCTGTGAAGGAGGAAAAAAATATACCTACTTTACTAATCCATTTTATAGCTTACATAGACATACCTACATTACATTACATTAACATAGACATACCAAGTTTTTCGTTCAATTTGCTTCTAACATTAGTCGTGGAAAAATAGTCTAACTAATTAGTCGATCACAAAGTTTAGTTGTCCGAAATCAATCGGCAACTAAATTAGTTGCACTCTATACAACTAAGATTGATCAGTCGTCGTTTTCAATCGTCAATCACAATTAATTCTGTTAATTTTAATCGTTAGTTGTTAGTCGATTACATTTTGCCCATCTCTGGTACTGATTAATACCTAACATCTTGCATAATGGATGTAACATTATGGTGTTAGGTGCAAAAAGTTGTCATACCTACCTACCTTCTTACGTTACCTGCTATGGAGACTTTTTTTAAGATTAGATATGAATAGGATTAGGGTTGCACTGCAGCTGCACTTGCAGATAACGACAATACCCATTGTTTATCGTCATAAATTAACCGCGACAATTTTACTGATAATACTTACAAGTTGTTTTGACATTAGGCCTGGAAGACCTTTTATTCGTTAAAGTTGAAGGAGAGGCCGCTTTCATTTAATAAAATTAAGCAACAAAAAATAAATAAATTAGCGTATTAAACAAATCGCAAATACAGAAAATATTCTCAGAACATGTTAAGCCCAACCCAATATGCATAATGCAATGAAGGATTAATTTATTATACATATGAGGAAATATCTAACAAAGTTGCAATAAATCCTTATATCAGATTATAGTTCATATTTATACCCTCCGAAAAATTTGAGGAATTTACACAATTTTAATAACTGATAAAGTAAAAAATATCGTTTTATTTTTAACGATAACGTCATATTACATAAATTTAAACGTCAATTCTATTATACACGTCGACAAACTAAAGTCGCTGTCGTGTCATTTGACGTTATTGCACCAAAAATGCTAGAAAAAGTACGATCCCTGATTATTATACTCCATTTCTCACTCTCCATAGCTTTTAAAAGAATAACCGTAAGATGGCCACAACACGTCGACGGCGGGTCGGACCCGCGTGTGATTGAGATCCGTGTACACGGGTACACGGGTACACGGGTCTTAATTACACGGGTCTTTATTACACGTTCCAAACGGGCCAGAAACCAGTTTCCGTGTAACAGAGAAACGGGTACACGGAAACGGGTACACGAAACCCGGACACGACCGAGAGCCCTCTTACAAGTCACATTACCGTGGAACGTGCTTGCCATGTCGAGAACATTGCTATAGCTGTAGATTTAGGTTAGATGTAAGTAGTTAGGTAAGGTGCCCTCAGATTAGATTTTAGTGCTAATAGAATCCTTAGACTGGATCATTGGCCTGGCGTAGACTGCCTTTCTGTGCCAGAGTGCTTTAATTCGACTGGCATTAGGATGTCTCTGATTCTGCCATATTGTCATAAATCAATTTAGCTATTCATGCTGCACTAAGTGTCTGACAAATTGACGTTTGAAAGGAAATATTGCTTAATATCTAGTATCTACATAAGGCATTTTGTTCGCGCCTGCAACTGGCACTTTAACCCTTAAATTATATTTTGGTAAATAACTGTAGTAAAATTTCCAAAAATCCTTACACTTTATTGCACAAAACACGAAAGTAAAATTATAAATGGCAAACTTAATGCCGCAAGGCGTTCTCTACCTTTCAACCATAGGACTAAACAGAAACATTTTTATAGTGCAGGGTCTTTTGTATAATCTAATACATGAAACAATTAAATAAGTAAAGTTACATTATTATTGTATGAAAGAATTTATATTAAATAAATTATCGTTTTTTATTTTCGATAATAAAAAAATAAAAAACAGTCGATGGGTACATGAAAGGGAAATTGTAATTTAAACAATCTACTGAACATCAGCCAGTCAGTTAACAGTCTACTTTAATGAACAATGGTCAAAGCTATGTACAGACTGTTATTAAGAACCCATAAACAAAACCAAAGTGCTACTTCTAAATGTTTCAAAGACCTTTTACTGTGTAAAACGAACCACTTTACCGTCTCGAAAGGACATTGGCTGTAAAGCTTAATGTATTATTAGACCAGTTGCAAAGCTGGAATGAATGCTTGCGGGGAAGGGTCACGCTGGGAGTCACAGTCTTGCATTTAAAACTGATTTCTGTCACACCGACTTCGTTGATCTATTGTAGTTAAGAAACTTGAGAATAACTTCATTAAATTCTCCTTGTTGGAGGCCTCTCCAGGCAGCGTCTTCTGGTGGAAAGTCGTAATTGTGAAAACTTTCCGTACATACTGCGGTGTGCAGTTCACCCCGTCTTCGTAATAAAGCATTTGTATTCATAATTGGCTCGAACCTAACGCCGGCATCGGCTGATTTGCATTTAAAAGACACCGACTGCATTGGACTGGCTCCATTATGATAAAATTGCGGAGAAATTGTGCACAAAAATCTTAGTAGTAGGTACCTAAAGCGTGAGGAACGGAACCATGTAGACAATCACGTAACCGATAGACGGACCAAGTATCCACGACTATCTCCTGACGTTATTCTTTTTGCAGTTGCCTTGAAAGAAGACAAGGTTTAGTGGCAAAAATAAAAACCTTAGTGAAGGCTTTCCAAACGGGACACGCTCTTCAATAACGTAGAATAAGATAAAGATCAGAACTAAGAATTTGTCTTCTTAATCGTTTCCAATATGAATGGAAACTCATAACGCTTTGTGAGTAACATTTTCCAACTCCCTCAAGAGTGGTTAATTTTCGAGGGCGTAAAATACACCAGCCAGCAAACTTGGTAAAGTAAGAATTTGAATTAACTTGCGGTTACGACGGAAATTCCGCCGTCAAAATTATTCCCAAATTGAGCGGTTTTCAATAACAAACCGCGCTCAGCTCAATCTGAAACCTAATTCACGAAACAATTTTTATGTATCAGAAATGGATCTAATGAAAATTGGCAACTCTTGAATGCGAAGGTTGCGTTACGGTTGCGTTATAGTATTAAGCGGTTTAACATTTATTCATTTATTTATTTATATATTATTTCTACAACATCAGTCAATATTGACAAAATATGAACAACAACAGCTTCCTTAGATTAATAGTTAAGAGATATTTTTTTAAGCACAAATGTTGGAACTTCCAGATTTTAAAGAAAAACTCTCTAACTGGAGCGTTTAGTATTTGTGGCAGGTGCCGACAATGATCGTGCATCTGTCGCACCAGACAATTGCTGTGCCAACACTTAGTACACACAAGTCACTCGCTTTTCAACTCTAGAGGGTGGCAGCGTAATGAAGGGTTTATCTACCAGTGCAAGATTAGAGCTTACGGAAGCTGTCAACCGTCCCGAAAACATATTCGCTTTTATAGCTTAATAGGATAACATAAAAAGACAAAACTAATGACAATATTTTTTTTTTTTTTTATGTCATAGGGGGCAAACGAGCAAACGTATCACCTGATGGAAAGCGATTACCGTCGCCCATAAACACCTGCAACACCAGAGGAGTCACAAGTGCTTGCCTACCCGGAGGACGATTTCGTGTGACTATTATGATGATGGCGCAATTGACATTTTGGTGTCTTCAAAAACTTGCTTCTGAAGTAAGGCAACCGATAAATATTCCCGATATATTGCTAAAAAAAGTTATAAAGAGAGATACTACATTTTATTTTAACTATAAATATCATACAATGGAAAATTCAACTACATAGAAACTACTCGGAATATTTCCGTTCATTCCGATTCGATACGCTATTTACCTAATGATTAAAATTCTTGGAATGAATTCATTCGTGGCGTTAGCTTTATAAATGTAAGGAGTACTCGACTCGACGAAAGACGTGAAGAAATATTTTGTGATGTAAATAAATACCTACTACTAAATAAATTGTGATAACGATCCTTATTTGGAGATAATAATAATAATAATCAAGTAGCATCTCCAAATAAGGATAATAATAATAATCAAGTAGCGAGTTTTATCTTGACTTTTTACTTTGATATGAACGATCCTTCATTTCATCATCATAAACTTAAGAGCTCGGATCTTGTCGGTGGAGCAATTTCCAATTTTCTCTATCTTGAGCTCTCTCCTTGACGGCCTGGTACGATACGACGTTTACCTTTTCCTTTATTTGTGATTTTTATGTAAATGCTAGCTTTTGCCCGCGACTCCGTACGCGTGGAACTTGATAAAAGGGATTATTAAAAGCGCCTAAGCAAATGTAAGAGCAATTGTGCTTTTGGTCTAATAATTACATTTCCTACAGGGTCACCGCACCCCCACAGAAATATTCACTCACTTTTCAATCTTTTTAGGTATAATTTCCAGGATGAAAACTATCCTATGTCCTTCCTCGTATCTTAAACTATCTCTATGCCAAATTTCATCAAAATCGATTCAGCGGTTTAAGCGTGAAGAGGTAACAGACAGACAGACACACTTTCGCATTTATAATATGAGTGTGGAGTATGGTTTAGTATGGATATTGACATTTCAACCTTAAGTACCTAATTTGAATTTTGGCATGATAGTATTTGTTTTGTAAATTAAGTTTTTTACAATACACATATGCGCATCAAATATTCGGACAGTTTTTTCTTCAAGTGGTAACGTTGTTGTTATCTGCAAATTTGCAGTACATTTGGCATGGCAGATGCAATATGGCGCAGCCAGAATCCGAGTCGAAACACTGGATATTGGCCCGGGAATGCCACTCGGCAGACACTTTATTAAATTTCTTGTCTCAAGTTGTGACTTGTTTATTAAAACTTGGCGTTTTATTTAGATGCTTGTCTATATGAACATCTGAGATTATGAAGTTTTAGCAATTTTCAGTGAATTGAATAACTTTTAAGTTAGACTTTTAAGTTAGTTTGGTTTGACTGGTTTTTCCATTTTTGAATTTACGCTTTTTAAGGCGAAACTGATTCTTGTACTTATTTATTTAGTCTTTATTGCAAAACACATAGGAAAAACGAATTGGCGAACTATTAAAGCCGTGCTTTAGGGACATTGTCTATGTCTGCCACGCAACCATCAACATCATTCTTGTGGTTTTAGAGACATAGTGGCAAAGGGAATACCGAGCGAGTGTACTTACAAAAACACTTCAGTTCTCTTAATTGTTAGCTGAGGATTACTGACTTATGTTATTTTGAAGTATGTTTTTATATTGCGCTCTTAAAATAATCCGGTTATAAAAATAAGCCAGAGTTTGATTCTACTTAATATTTCGTTTGATTATCATCATCATCGTTTGATTATAATATCTACCTTCATACTATTAAATTCTACCTAAGTTTCCTTTTGTATATACGTTGAGCTAGAAAAGATCAATAATGTATATTTTCATTGTCATTAAATAGTGTTTTACTAAATAATATGTCTAAATATAGCAGCGTATATGTTTAAAAGTAAAGTAAATTCACTTAGGTACGTTGTAATTCTGTAAGGAAATCTTGCCAAGAGGGAAATAAGTGTATCATTTAGTGGGTGTGTGCCATGATGGCAGTGATACGCGGGGAGCGAACGATAATACAGCAGTAAACATGACGCACAAGAGCACAGCCGGTCCACTGTCGGAGCCCTTCACACGAGGCGACACGGTTGTCACAAGAGAAAAAAACCGGCCAAGAGCATGTCAGGCCACGCTCAGTGTAGGGTTCCGTATTTGCTCATCCTTCACAAGAGACGGTCAAAGATGGAAAGACGGAAAAAGGTCGTAAACGCCAAAGTAACTGTAATTACTTATTACCTTCTGGAAGTCAACTTTCGTCCTTTGAAAGAAAATTATGAAATTTTGCGATAACTCGTTTTGTGATCAAATGTGGCATGATGGTAGTGATACGTGGGGTGCGATGCGAATAATGATACAACTCTAAACATGACGCAGCTGGGCTCAGAAAACGCACTGCAGCCGTGGAATTCGTACTCGCAAACCTCAAATCCTTTCCATCGTCGAAACACCTATTTACAAATATATTTTCTCAAACATGCAATGAAATATCATCATAACGTGCGTGCAAACAGGCTTCGAAGTGTCACGTTTCGGGCGGAACAATTCGAGAGAAGTGTATACAGGAATTTCATATTCATACAAATTGAAGGCCTAGGCCGGGAAGTAATTTTTTTTAAACATGGTGTCTGTGTTCATGAACAGGCTAAACAGTTGAATTATGTTTTTTTGAGAGGTGTATTTTTTTATTTCATTGCATATGTTTGAGAAAAGCACAATACCTACATTGCCTCAGCCGTGAAAAGGACTTGTCGGCTTCGTACCTATCACTATCCGGCCTCCTTGCGGTCGGCCGTCTATACCTACTCAGCCGGCAAGCCCTTATTTCCCGGCGTCTGCAGTAAACAATGTTAAAACGGCTGAAGCATATGTACACAAACAATAACGGTTAAAGAAAAAGATGCTATGACTAGTATTACATGAAAATAACTACAGCTTCTTGTCTTGTGGTGTAAAGAGTCTCACATTTTGGCAGCAGCCGCACGTCTCGACGGATTATTTACGGCCCTCTGTTATTTAATAGCCTGCGTTATACCGCGGCCGGCGGCGGCGTTTCGGCGAGTACGCACCAAGACTCCCAACGTGACCCGCGACTCCGAATTGAAACAGGATTCGAGTTGGATTTTGGTGGGACAAATCTACTTGAAAGCTAAGAGAAATGTACTTCTTCGTGTGGATCCTATTCCTTAGCCTGAATTTTGTATTTTTAGCCAGTGTGTTGAAATTGATATCATTCGGAAAGTGGCTTTTATGAGCTCTTCCATAGTCAACATCCACTCAGAGCCTGAATAGATGATTTTTTAAACGTTTAATTACATAGAAACCTACCTTGCATGTGGGTTATAAGACTCAGAAACAAACACTAAGCATTATTTTTAGAGGGGATGGATTTTTCAATATCCATTCTCAATACCTATTCGCTTGTGATTTTCTTCACGCTCAAACGGCTGGACACATTTTGATAAATTTTGATATGAAGGTAACAGAGTGATATAGTCTTTTATCCCGTAAATATGTAGTGTTTCCCGCGCGACGCAGCTAGTACATAATATATATGAGAGACTCAAGATTTCTCTTCATTGCTTCATCTTTACTAGTAGTGTAACATTTTATGTTAGTAGTTACTCACTACACAACATGTTACCAATTTCAATAACACGTCGAAATCATGTCCACACTGAGCCCCTGTGTTCATTCGAGCACAGCAACTATTTCGAACACCAAGTTATGATTACAACGGACGTCGAACAGCACAAGTTCCTACGCGGGAAACTAAACTCTGAAGTGCTAATTCCGGTAGACACTTCGGCAAACACTGTATATGTAATGAAGCAGTGCCTGTTGCATAATCTGTATACCTCCCACGTAGCACACAAGCTGTAGACAGCTCTTTTTCAGCTCATTACAGCTGTGTAAGGGCTTATACAGCATGAGTGCTACTTGGCTATACGAGATTGTAAGTCATGAATACATTGTTACCATAAGAAAATCTATGATGTATCATGATAATGAATATGTGTGTAGATGAAGTAGTGTAGGTATGCAACTCGTAACATTATGTAACAGTGGTGTATAAACTCCTATTTCAGATTAAGTTTTGTAATGTCATGGCAAGTATATACAATTGTGTTTCGGCCCACACTTACCTACTCAACATACACGAGTATTATTACGATTTTGGAAGCAATTTACCGTTATACTTCTATTTCATAATGGATGCTCATGTAACATTTCAAAAGATCTCTCTTATCACAGCCTCACATCACATAACATAACTTACCTGGGCAGTCCGCGTTTGTATTATTTAGTGCAACTATAAAATAAACTATACGAACGAAATTGCTCCCAAGCGGCCGCAAAATATATATCTCCTGCGTACGGTTAAGTCAGTGGAGTATCTTTTAACCGACCGCGGAGACAAAGAGGGACAATTTCCAAGCACTGTAACGAATGATAGATAGAACTAAGCGATAAAAAGAAAGTGAAGAAGAGAAGAAAGACAACTATATGCAACAGTAGCATGATATCCGTAGAACTCGACCATTTGCTTGTGAGCACTTATGTACTTATTGCTCTTGAAGAAAATTAAATCACATCTGGGCCGCTAGGTCTAAGAAAGCGCTTGAAGTCACGCCAGTGCTACATAGATAACACCGACCTAATTGGTCTTCAACATAATCATTATGCAAATGGCCTAGCTAAACTGCTGATTCACTGCGAACCAACGGCTGCCAATTCAACCGCAATAAAACTCCGGGACATATCTGCCAGTATGCTCGGCCAACTGCCAATGTCAACTGCCAACGTTATTCCGACCCTTGCAGTAGGTTAGTTCAGCCATTTCCCCCCCCATAAACCCTAAGTGGAGCAATTTAAATGCATCGACCTATATGGATCAAAATAAAATTAATGCGACAGTCCGCCAATGACTTTTATCTATGAACATGACATGAAAAATAACATATCGCTAATATTTATTTGACTTTCCTTCGATACAAGTGCTATAATAGTTATTTAAGTTATCGTACACGTACGCTCGGCGCGTGTCGCTCGCTCACTTACTACATCATTATTTGACCCATTTCTATACATAATTTCCAAACTGTAGCTAATATTTAATTAGTTGAGCTCCTGATATCCGTTTGTTACGTAATTATGCATTCAAATATGAAGTTTGGCTCTTTCGGTTGATACGGTGCGATGATGAAATTAATAACAAATGACAAGTTTCAGTGCAGCGCTCGCTAGTTAAAAGCAATCAAAGTGGGCTAATGGCAAACGACCACGTGTAATGGCAATTTGTTTTAGTATGTTTTCAATGTCAGTTAATGTGGAACAGCCTAGCCAATTATTTTCATGGGTCAACATTTTTAGTAAATTATCTTGAGGACATATCGCGTTGTAAAACGTTCTGTAGTTTAAATCCGAACCGCGCGTCCATCTCTTTCATATGTCATTGAATATTCCTCCTCCAGCTTAGGTTATGATAAGTATATTCCCGTGTTAGTGGCCAGTTTAATTTTAATGCATCGTAAACCCGTTTACTGCGGCCATGAATTTATGAACTCCGCCGGAGGACTATACGGCGTGCGCAATTCTCTTTACTTGCGATTATAGCGAAATGATAGCAGAATATATTGCCTGAAAGATTAAAATTGTGAAGAGGAAAGCTTTAAGAGGGAACGCCATTGGGGTTCTCCATAGAAAGGTTCTGGACGGTTTCCTCTCTGGCTTTTGGCAACAGGTAGGTAGATCAACAAAGATGGTATCGAATGTTCACATATGCTCTTGTTAGGTAGGTATATATTTTATTATTTACAGATCATGCCATTTTCTATTTTGAGCTAAATGTAGGTATTATTTATTTATTTATTTTATTTTATTTAATCTTTATTGCACAAAAGAAAGAACTTATCGTACAAAAGGCGGACTTAATGCCATAGGGCATTCTCTACCAGTCAACCATTGGGCTAAGCAGATAATTTGTTATTGTGTTGTCTAAAGACTTTCTGGTAGAGCTGGGTTGGCAAGATCAATGCCATGCCTTCATGCAGAATACGCGCATGGTAAACCTTGAGTTGCAAAAATCAGCCCGCGATAACCTATATCTATACTCTTGCCACACAGACATTACTGTGAGAAAACTCTTATAAAGAGTTACTCTTATAGAGAGTAAAGAGCCACATGATCTATTTCTAAAATAACGAGCAAGATACTGAAAAACTAGATACTAATGTCGCAATTATGTTTAAATGTTTAAACTAACAACTTCAGAATGTTTTGACTATTGTTTCCCCAAAGGGGACACACTCAACCTAAAGGGTGCCTCTGTTTCACCGACAAGTGTTAACCTTAACTGAATCCACACACTTATCATGATATTTGAAAAGAGATAAAGAAGCTCTGTTAAATTTGTTTGATAACAATTTCAAAAATTTACGGTTTCAGAGAAAAATGCTTTTAATGAAATACTCTCTCTCTCCCTCCTGAGCAGTTATTATTCCCATTTGATGGTGGGGTCTGCTTTCTTCGTCTTCTTCCCCATCTCCCTGTCTAACGCATCATCTCCCGTTACGTCGCAAGAACTGAGGTCTAACTTTATGTGATCTGTTGCTGGTCCTCTTCGGTCTACCTCACAGTCGACCTCTACTTTTAAAGAAATACTATCTCCGATAAATGAAGCCTTTGATGAAACAACTAGAAAACAGGGATTTATAAACTAAACAGAAACCAAACAAAGTTTATTACCGAGCCCCACTGTCCGAGCTAAAAGTAAGACAAAATATTACTCGTGCATTCGCAATATGAAAGCGGCGCACGTAAGGCGCGCGTCCACCACGGCGCGGTAAAGCCGCTTGTCGATGCGACTCGCTCCGATGT
Source organism: Apotomis capreana (assembly GCA_947623375.1). Classification (NCBI taxonomy): domain Eukaryota; kingdom Metazoa; phylum Arthropoda; class Insecta; order Lepidoptera; family Tortricidae; genus Apotomis; species Apotomis capreana. The sequence continues at coordinate 28,366,426 of OX392506.1, forward strand.
AAATGGAGAATGTAAGCGAGGGAGACGTGAAACGGATTTAAGGACATTTGCGATATATTTTCCGCGACGTGGAGCACGTTTTTAAAATAAAACTACTGAAATTCTAAACTACATTCAACAACGATGAGGTGCTGTGCAACAATGTTGGTGTGCTGTTTTTGGGGTTTCGTGTTCAGATGTACAAATGTTTACAATGAAGCTAAAAAATTCAAAGTTGAATGGCCTTGCGGGTAAATATATGTAATTTATTGGAACTCTGTGGTAAAACGACGCAACAACATCTATTTTATCTCAATGAGGAATTAACGCTTGTGCATAAAAACTTTAAAAACTGCAATTACATAAATAATGCAATAAAACCTTCAAGAAAAAAGCGTACTCCCACCTGAAAGGACAGAAACGAAGAACTTTTAACCCTTTTGGTGGTGCACGTGGCGGCGCTAATCGTTACCATTCGGTGATCAGTCCGCTCGTTTGTCTCTAATGTCATAAAAACATCTTCTAAAAAGTTTGTCTCATTAGTATGTTTTTTTTTTCATATAAAAACTTGTTGTCTTGTAAATCCCCAGGCTGACCGATGCTCGGCCGCCCGCTGCACCGATACTTAATCGAATTGGGCTCACGCCTTGATGCGGTGGTGACCTGAATGAGCAGCATTCGATTATCAATGAAATGAGTGGTCGCTGAAGAGAAAACATGGCATGGGAAAACGGGTCTTATATTCGCACGACAACCATAAAATACGTGTCATTCAGGATTTATGGAGTCACAATCATAATCTCATAAGAATAAGTAGCTCATCAAGCTTTCACAGTATTAATACATGGAATACGAGACGTACAATGGGACGTGGGGTGCGGGAGTTTCCAACATCGGAGACGAAGCCTTGGACACCCGTAGATAAATACTAGTTGGAAACAAAACTACGTATTTAAACGAGTAAACGAGCACGTAAGTTATCTAGCATGGACTGCCTGGATTTAGTGAATGTCTCAGGTCGTAGGTGTTTGTTTGCGGCCCGAACCGAAGGTGAGCTAGGGCTTTTACTAAAGATTTTCGTCTGGCCTTGGCTAGATTTTCTCCTAGTAGCGGGAAGTAGGTAAATCCCATTTATGACATAGGGTGACAAAAAAAATTAACGCATCGGTAGCTCCAAAAAACCCTGAGTTCTGCAAAACAAGGTCTTGAATGAAACGCTGCGCAATTTTCCTCCAAAACAATAACTTTCAGACTTTTGTATCCACGGCTGACTGCGCCAGGAAAGAAATTAACAAGAGTTAAGGTACGTGTACCTTTTCCAAAGCCCTGTGGTCTTCGCGAGACTTGAGTTTGTTGCATAATTTGAGAGAACTGAAACGTTCCACTCCACTGGAATTTGGATTTATCAATGCAACGAGTTTGTAAAGTTAAAAGTGAATGTGAAAATTGGAGGTGTACGTGCAATGCGTTTCTGGTCAAATGATTGAGACATTGAACGGTCAATCTAAAGGTTTAGCGTCGATTAAAAATATTTTCATATATAGGAACTAGTAACGCGCGGTAGAAATAAGATTCTGAAACTTATTGCTTGTAAAAAGTATTGACATTTTTGAAGGCGTGATTGATTTGTATTTTTCAATTCGGCACGAGGCACTGTAGGCATTGTAGGCAGGTTTGTGTACATACTCCCTAAGACAGGCTCGGGATTTTAATTAAAATCATTATTCAGAACGTCCGACCTGTTAATAATTGGTTGCGATCACTCGCAGATTTTTATTATTCTCAGACTTTTGTACTTCGCTGAGATTTAGCCCATGATTAAAAGTTCTTATATTATCGTGCATACTCTAGGTAAGTGGCGGCGGCGGTGGAACAACTTCCTCCATCCTCGGCCATAAAAAATACCAATAAGGGGGGGGGGATAGCCACCACACTCGATTGAGTTACTCCAGTGTAGGCTTCCGTAGTTGCCCATGCTTCACAATATGATACGAGAAAGATTTTAAGCTCTATAAAAAGGTTGTAAACGCCAGAGTAACTGTAATTACTTATTACCTTCTGGAAGTTATCGATTGTACGCGCCAGATTGAGCGGAATGTTTTAGTGCAGTATGGCACTTAACTAATATGTGTAACGTTCGAAGTATTAAGGACACCGCACGGTTTAACCCTAAACTTGGCAGTGTATCTTATAATGCACGTTGTAAAGTAAAAAAATCTACCGGTCAGTAACGATCGATTTATATTTTCTGTTTAGTATTAAATCGAAGTATGATGTGCACAATGTCTACCAAAAAAAAATATTTTTGTGCTCTGGCAACAAATTTTGACCAGTAGCTCACCAGATGGCAGACCATACGCGTGCGACTATGAAGCTCAAGGTAAAAAAAATATATATAATTTTTTAATATTGACTTGGTAAATAGAAAATCACTAACTTATTGCCGAAAAGTTGAACTAACGATTTTAAACTAAAATTAATAGAAAAACACTCATTTTCCAGGTGAAATATTAGCATATTTTTGGGTGTATCTTTTAATGCACACTGCCAGCTTATTAGTAATTTTAATATGTGCATTTTTGGATACATTGCCAGGTTGCGGGTATTATAATTGACCGGCGATTGACCTCAGTATTACCTGATGGTAAGTGACTACGGGGTCGTAGATGTAGGTCGCTGGTTCATCAACAACATCAACAACAATACACACATTGGAGCGAGTTCCATCCCTTATAGCGATAGTAATTAGAATATAAACTTACAACATAAGCATGAAGTCGGTTCTCTTGCCTGGATGTCCGATGATGAAATAGGGATGGTGGGATTGAATCCTGCAATTCCTACACAAAATCTCCAAAATAGATCCGATAGAAAACTGGCATGCTGGTAACTTTGCGGCAATGTTTGAGGCTCTCAATGATGCCCCTAACCGGCGTAGCCGGCAGCATTACCAATGAGCTCGCGTTCTGCCGAATCCAAGGTACCGCCTTTGTGTTTTGTTAGAGCACTTTTACTAAGCTCTATAAGTAAGTAGTAGGTATCCATGAAACGGTGTGATTTGAGAAAATTTCTTAAACATTTCTGTAAAAAGCACTAGATTCTCTTTTGCTATGTAGCAGACAAAGTATCCTTAAAGATACAAATTTAGTTTTGTGAACACTTGGCAATGTATCCAATAAGATACATGCTATAAATATTAAAATACAAGTCAAATATTTTTTTATATATTTTTTTCGTGTATTATTATAATCGCTATCTAACTAAATAAAACAAGAAAAAAAATTAAAAACGGACATCTTATTCTCTGCCAAGTATAGGGAGAAAATTATGAAGTTTTGCGATAAATTAAAAAACGGCTCGACCGATTTTATTCAATGTTATAATGGTGAAAGAAAACACTTGAGACTGAATACTAATGGTTATTTTATTTAAATATTTGAGGAGCACACGAACATGAGTATTGCACATGACGCCATCTTAGGTAGAAGAGAGCTGCCATAGATTAAACAATAATAGTGTTGTACTGTCAGACTAGTGTTGTTACCCAAACATCCCTTTCCTTAAGTTTCTATTACATACACAAGTCAGTAATGAAATATAAAGTTACTTTACAACACAAAGTACAGTCTTACACTTATTCAATTTACTTACTATCAAATTCTTGTTAACAGTTTTCAAAGTTACATTTTATATAAAGCTAATGCTTTATATGCATTTTATATAGAAGGTCATTCGAGTCACCGAGTTACGGAAAAAAATTCAATAGATGGCGCCTGTGGTCGGCACCTAAAATTTACCCCGATTTTTCATGGAAAATTATAATTTTCTATAAAACCTGAACACCAATTTCGTTTCTAGATGTATACGCGGGAATCGGAACTAACGCTCTATTTTTTGATATCTAATTCAAATGTTATAATTCAATAGTTTCAAAATTCTCACCCTATTTTCATAAAAATCCGGAGACGCAGAGAAAAATTAAAATCAACAAAAAATGTTTCTACGAGTTTCTCGGGTTATAATAATTGAAATAAAATTATTTGTAAGTAATCGATTTTAGTAAAATATATCCTATGCGATATTGATATTTACGGAAAATTCATAATACTTGTATTGGCCCCACATTCATTTTGTCATTTTTTGTGCCTGTTCTAAGTAATAGATAGTGAAATGCATAATTAAACGGCATATGAAGCTTCGTTTGATAAATAAATAACATACAAACGTAACTCAACTCAAAAATAAATATTAGAACTCATAATGAAAAATATTGTTTGGCCTTGCTGGGATACGAACCCAGAACTTGAGCGAGTGCTTCATGTAGGTAATTATTCTTATACTTCATCATTACTTCATAATAGGCACCACAGATAACACACAGTATCGATGTACGAAAAGGTCTTTTATTTTATAGGATATATAGGTATTGCAGCTTTATCTAAACTTTCCTAAATTAGTCAATGAAGAGAGAGATGTAGCAATACGAAGGAGTGAGATGGAGTTATTTCCATGCGTGTCTCACATATTGCTGTATCCCTCACGGTTTAGTTAGCCCCATTATTGATACGGATGTTAGTAAATAAAATTTGCTAGGGAAAGTTTGTATTCTCGTGCTCGTAAATTTCAGAGAAAATATTGAGAAACGAAAGTTTTACCAACAAAATACAATGAAAAAACTTTATTTACTAGACCTACTAGGTAGGCCACTCGCGCGCATTCGGTGCATTTCATGTTCCACCATTCAACTGATCCAATGCGTGGTTTCATGGAATCTTGTCCATACATCACAACTACGTGAAGCGCCGATTTCAGATTTGTTTTTTTGTATTTTATATACAAATGAAACGTTTCTTAGATTTTGTAGCAACTTATATAAAATGCTAACGTTTTATTTGTTATCCCTACTTACTGACAAAAAATAAAGTAGAGTCTTTGCGAAAGTGTTTATAGGTACACTGCGAATATTTAAAACTACAGCGGACGTTTTTATGTAATTTGCTACAAAATTAATGAAATTTTTCATTGTGTAAAAACTTGCGTTTCTAGAGATCTTACTACCGCTAACCCTATTTTTTTTGGTTATTGGAAAAATAACAGCTATAACCATTCTTAACTGGCACCTATAGCAAATTTCAATGCTTTTGGACTTGTATTAGTTCTAAGTCGCAATTATTTGCGAAGGTTTACTAATTATGTTGCATAAAATTGATTGTCATCATTTTGTTTCGCATAGCAGCTCGAAGAATAGTCCTATGATTGAATAATTGTATCGCCGAAATTTGTATCGCATACTATTTTACACAGTCCAATCCAAACCTAACCTACTGTTTTCGGTTTTGGGACCCATTTTGACGCTCCGCTCGCTCGGTTATACATGGTCACAATACAAACCATATACCAGCACCTCTAGCATGTCATACTCGACTATTTCTCGCGCGAGTTAATTACCCGTCTCTTTATGTGCAGTAGTATGAGAGAGTGACGGGTAGCGCTATCTCGCGCGACAAGAGTCGCGAAGCATAGTTGTGCTAGACAGGCAGTATTCAGTTACAGTACAGGTTTTTGTCACATGTTCCACTCTGTCGCAATTCTTGCTAACGGTATACCTACTCTATACGGTATACGAGAGAGTTATGACCATCGATATTATGAAGATAGTTGTTATGCGATTAGAGAAGACACTTATACTCGTATTATAGTATAATGAATTCGGCGAAACTTATATTCTGCTTATATCATGCTAAGAAATTCGACGGAACATATAAAATGCTACGAAATTAAAGTCGGCTATATTACTATCTTGCAATTAAAAATTCTGCCTAATGAGTGTTATGCTAAAGTATCATTCGGCTAAAAATGTTTCTTCGATAACTTTTATGCTGAGTGTATTTCGGACAATCGATATTATGCAAGATAAAGAGAACCCATTTCCGAATATACTTACTGACGATGATGCAGACAACGACTTACTTACCCATGACGTTAATAATATACTCGTAGTCACCAACTGCTGCTGTACGTATCTATACCTACTTATCCTTTTTTCACTTTGTAGTCAAGGCACATAACTGTCTATTACCTACCTAGAGCTAACGTTTTATGATTTTCAGTAGCGTATGCTGCGTGCTTTGATCCACCTAGGTGAGCCCCGGAAAAATACCCGAGGTGAACTGATTAGGTGGACGTGGACCACGGGTAATGCCTGACCACTGAGAATCACCGGCATGTCTTTTGGCCGATATAATAGTGATGATGATGATGGTGATACTAACAGACCAACTTTTTCCTTCAAACATTTATAAATGATGGTCTAAAATTTGAAGTTCAAAAATTATAATGAATAAAGAGATCTGCAAAATGGTCAGTTTAGGCTTGAGGATAGACTTTTGCTCACCACATGATTTACTACTGAACTATTTACTGCTGAACAAGACTAGCTACAATTTGCTGGCCTTTTTAATAACGCGCTATAATAGAAGAGTTAGCATATAACATTTTCTCGTTACTGAATTTCAGGAAGCAATTGAAGAAGCTAAGGGATAAAACAGACCACTGGCATTTTTTAAGTATCTTTAAATACTTAAAATTACGTATGCTATGCAGCCATAAGGTGATTTCAAAACTGTATTGAATAATTTTGCATATGTCACTAATTAGCAAGTTCTTAGCCCTTCGATTAATTGTTCTAAGACTAACCCAAATCCTGACAAACATTACAGTACTTATAATACAAATATTGAATATGATAGTCAATGGAGAGCCGCACTAACTTCACCTTATCCTGAAAATATAGGATCTCTGGTATTTTAGTATCCATGTCGAAACTATCTGGGAATAAAATAAAATAAAATAGAAAAAGAACTAGACTTCAAAATAAACTAAAAAGCCTAAAATAACCCGTTCATGTACAGATTACATTTTAATCACCTTTTGAAGTCGGTGCCAAACCACTCAATTATTACCATAAAAACAGATGCCACGCATGAAGGTTTTAATTATTACTATTTGGCTATAGAATACGAGTGTTTTTGTTCGATAAAGAAGTTTAAAAGGTGGTTCAAATGTAATCTGTACATGAACGGAAGTAATCTAAATAAAATACGTAATAAAGGGAATTACCGCCCGATCGGGGAGGTCTTGTTTGCATGCATCTCGCTTGAATTATCCTCTAACTCCAAACCGTTAAGGAGATAATACCTTCCATCTCAGCTCAGCATTGAGACGATGATGGAACTTTAGAAAAAATACGAAAACCATTATTAGTGCCTGTAACATTTCAGGTTTTCCCTAGATTTCCCTGGGATCCTGACTTGGCGATGATGGGACTACCTCGAGGGCATACTAATAGGAATACAACTAACAGTATTAACCTACCTATAATATTTAAAAAAATATCACCCAACTCCTAACCATTAAGGAGTTGTACCTTCCATCATCAACTCAACCGCAAATATCTGAATAACTGTATAAACATGAAAATCATTGCTAGTGCTTACAACATTTGAGGGTTGCCCTCGATTTCCCTGGGATCCCATCATTAGATCCTGACATGGTGACTATGGGACCATCTCAGGTCCACAATTGTGGAGATATCGGTAGAGATACATAAAAAAATATATACAAACATATGTATATACGAAGTCGGTTAACTGGACAAGATGTTTCGAGTGGAGGTATTAGGTGCCCTTTTATTGACGGAGACACTGCTCCGTGCTCCAGATTTTTTTTAAATGTGAGTCTATTATTTAGGTTCTTTATGCGACCACACGAGACAGTTGGTTCAGGTGTAAATTTATTTTTGTCGAGAAACATCTGAAAAAGTCGATATGATATTGATGTGAATACGATTCTATACCTTCTCACTATTCCCTGATTATTTCAGCTGAAAACTATTCTGCGACAGGGTAAAAAAGAGATCCATACATAAGACTCTTATTGTTCTACTATTGCCTTTACATATTTTTTGCTGAGATGTCCATTTGTCTACTCTGTGTATCGATATAATCATTATTTACATAATTAATTATTTATCTATTACAGTTCAAAAGAGCAGTCAAATGTAGAGTAGGTATAGTCTTATAAATAGACTACCTTTGACATTTTCCTTAGGTACTCGTCAAAGTGAAAAATAAGAATAATGATGTATTATAGAACAGAAGGTCAGATAAATTTAGAAAGGTCTAAACAATTGTTGTATCAATCTTGAAAAATCTGAACAATTGTTACGACGGCAGGAAACTTCTTCTGCTCGCCCTCTTCCGAGCCGTATACATAGTGGCGGGATCAGCTTTCAGTACTTTGCTTCACCCTGTTTTCGACGAAAATAATGCGTTAAAAACTCGCAGGTACCTAAGGAAATAAAACATGTGTTCGAGTTAATTATTATTATTATTTTATCAACTAACTTCAATTCTTAATGTAAAAAGTTTAAATCTGCATGTTTCTAAACATATTTCAATATTAAATCACATTCCCTCAACTAGATGTCGCTACGCGTCTTAAAATGCATGAGAAACGTATATTTAGTTCAATAAATTGTCTTGCATTAGCTATCACGAAGAACGCTGCATTTTATTTCTCCCACACCTCATATCGCCCGGTACAAAAAGTGGTCCTTATTCGAACGGATTTAAGAACTATATTAGTGCAACAGTGAACTTAACCTTGAATGTTGTTTACGAGTTGTGAATAATTACGAATTACAATTTACGAAACAAAAAGTTATAGTGAAAAGACTAAATAATACGTGAAATTGACTTTATATGTGTACAAAAAACATTGATGTGTATATGTTTTCATGATGGATAACTATATAAAAGAACAAGAAAATTTATATCATTTGTTGGCAAAAACAATCACGAATTTTAAGAAATCTCCGAAGCAAAGACTAACAAAAGGTTATGTGCAAGTCCGAATGGAAACTCTTATGGAACACTGGACAAATTTCCACAATAATCATCTCGAAATGTTGAAATTAGTACCTACTAAAGATCGTGGACAGTTCGAGTACTTCACAAAAGATGTTTATCAAGAAGTGGAGGAACAATACATCGACTTAAGATCGGATATGTTGGACATGTTATCTGATATGAGTTTACGAAGCAGTGAAACAAATAGGCCTAGTTCATATAACCCTTCAACTGCACCCAGCATATGTGATGAAGTGAAATTGCCTCAAATTAACATTCCCAAGTACTCAGGCATTTATCACGAATGGACATCGTTTCAAGATATGTATATTATTTCGTTAATACACAACAAAACTACAATAAGCAAAGTACAGAAAATGCATTATTTAAAAAGTTGTTTATCTGGCGAAGCGGAACAATTGTTAAAACACGTATCGGTGACAGAGAGTAATTACGACTTGGCATGGAAGATTTTAACCGATAGATACAAGAACAAAAGGATAATTGTTAATACTATTTTGAGCCGCTTAGTAAATCAGCGAAAATTAACTATGGGAACGTCAAAGGGTTTACGAGAATTATTGGACACGACGACTGAATGTTTGAATAAATTGAAAAATCAAAATATACAAGTGGATACTTGGGATGTTCTGGTAATTCATTTAATCGTTAATAAACTCGACTCAGAATCGCACAAAGAATGGGAACATGAATTGGGATCCCTAGATATTAGTGAATTACCCAAATTAAGTTTGTTAACCAAGTTCCTAGAAAAAAGATTTCGTGTTTTGGAAATGATTCAAACTCCGCCGTCGAGCGCACCTGTGAAACAAAGAAGTTTTCATATTAACAAAATTGAACAAAAATGCATTTTTTGTAATGAAAATCATTTATTATATACATGCAAAGAATTTGCAAAACTCGCAGTGGAGAAGAGAGTAGAATACGTGCAAGGCTGGCGGCTTTGTTTTAACTGTCTGGTACCGGGACATTCAGTCAAGTTCTGCAAACATCGATCATCCTGCCGCCGATGTGGGAGAAAACATCACTCTCTGCTTCATAGCACGCCGAGCCCGTCGCCACCACCCACGGCAATGGCTCCAGGGCCATCATTACCGCGTCTAGAAGATAAAGAAGATATCCAGGAAGAAAAGAAGATAAAAATAAAAAGCATATCATATCTCACCTCACTATGGGAAACCACGCGGTAATGATGCCAACTGCGTTAGTGCAAGTAAACACTGGGTATGGAGAAAAACACTTGATGAGAGCGTTATTGGACCCCTGCTCGCAAGAATCGTTTATCACTGAAGCCGCGACACAAAGGCTACGTTTGCCACGTACATCCATAAGCGGTCACGTGACAGGCGTGGGTAAAATGAGGACTTCGCTAAGGCACGCGACAGAAATACAATTCTCATCAAGAATCGAGCCTGAAATGAAGATGAAAGTAACTGCGTACGTTGTACGCCACATCACCGACCTAATGCCGGCGAGTAAAGTCAAAAGTGCAGATTGGACGCACCTTGAGAAGCTATGCCTCGCAGATCCGACATGTCACACACCAGGTCACATCGACTTGCTTTTGGGAGTCGAAGTTTGTAGTGAAGTTCTCAAACCAGGTGTGATAAAAGGCCCTTCAGGAACACCTATAGCTCAAGATACTCACCTGGGGTGGTTAGTTTCTGGAAACGCGAGGACTGAGCACACTGCCAATAAAAACATCGTCAGCATGCATCTCAATGTCGATCTAAACAACATGCTGAGGAAATTCTGGGAGTTAGAGAGTATAGAAGAAGAGGATAACACACTAACTTCAGATGAGAAGAAGGCAGAAGACATCTATCAAAACACACACACCAGAAGAGAAGATGGTCGCTACGTGGTGAAGCTGCCATTTAGAGATGAAACACCAGTTTTGCCTAGTGACTCACGAGATATAGCAATTAAAAGATGGCAATCCTTGGAAAGAAGATTGGATAGAACACCACAGTTAAAAAATGATTATAACCAGGTCTTACAAGAATACATAGATCTAAAACATATGGAGAAAGTAGACAAGAAAGAAGCCCCTGAGAATTGTGTTTACCTGCCGCATCACGCAGTTGTAAGAGAAGGAAAGGAGACCACACGAGTTCGAGTAGTTTTTAATGCGTCATGCGCTGGGGTGAACGGAGTGACACTAAATGATGCTTTGCTAATAGGTCCTACCTTACAAGAAGACCTTAGAGATATTCTACTTCGATGGAGAACGCACAAGATTGCTTACGTCGCTGACATCGTAAAAATGTACCGGCAGATTGAAGTACACAAAGCAGACACAGACTATCAACGAATCGTCTGGAGAACCGACCCTAAAATGCCAATAGAAGACTACAGGCTGCTCACTGTAACGTTTGGAACTGCCTGTGCCCCCTACTTGGCTATCAAAACCTTACGTCAAGTGGCTTTAGATGAGGGTCGAGAGTATCATGAAGCGCAACGTATAATTCTAGATGATTTCTACATGGATGACGTCCTGTCGGGACATGAAACAGAAGATGGAGCTATAAGTAATCAAAAGGAAGTCACAGATATTCTAAAGCGGGGTGGATTTGAACTTCAAAAGTGGAGTTCAAATAGTGAAAACTTCATGAACGAGATTAATCCAGTCAAGAGGTCACACAATACCCAACGAGATGTAGATGGCAGAGACAGTATCAAGACATTGGGTATCAGATGGAATACACGCGAAGATACACTACAAGTAACAAACAATTTAAAGAATTTACCTGAACAACCTATAACGAAGAGAAATGTTTTAGCTGATATCGCTTCTTTGTTTGATCCAATGGGATGGCTAGCTCCTTCCATAGTCATTGCTAAAACATTTATGCAGAAACTATGGACACTCGGGATAGGTTGGGATGAAGAGCTAACAGACGAGATGAAGAAAGAGTGGTTGAAATTTAGAAATGAAATTCCTGCCCTAACAGATAATAATAATAATAATAATTTATTGATAAAACATAATGTACAGAGGTGACGGTTAAATTCTATACTTAAAAAACAAATAAATTCACAATTTACATAACCTGAACTAGGGTTGCCCCTGTGTTTCAGGCAATGGGAAAGCCTTTACATTATTTAATTTAAGTACATATTCATCTATCTTACAGTAATCTTATTGTAACTTAACGACTAAAATTTACACTAAAGAACTAAATTCAACTAAACAAATATTTATTTCATGACAGCCAGTAAGTTCTCTGTATCTTCGTACGTCATAGTTTGTAGTGACTCACGAAGCGCTTTCTTACATTGAGCGAAGCTTAGTGGATATAGGTCCAATTTCGCATTTAATCTATTGTAAAGAAATGGACCCAGAAATATGAAAAATCTTGTAGAAAAAGCGTGTTTTGCTTGCATGTTATAGGAGCAAACAATATCTTTACGCCTCTTGTTTTTATATTCGGTGCTGTAAGGAGTTATGCAGTGCTGCCTTAATACTGTGCCGTGGATAAATAACTGACGAACTTTTAGTACTCTACATTCACTGTATATAAGGTTAGTTGGGTAGAGGTAAGGACGATAGGTATGGACCTTTAGGATTGCTCTTTGGGCTCTTTCTAATTTTAGAATTGTGGTTTTAGCCAAACCTCCCCATGACGTTATGCAATACGTTATTATTGATTGGCAAAGAGCAAAATAAACCGTCTTGAGGAGCTGCTCATCCGCAATTGACCGCAGTTTTTTGAAAATAAATATTAACTTACGGATTCTATTACACAGCGCTTCCACATGGAATTTAAACGAGAGGGTTTCGTCGATTAAAACTCCGAGATATTTAATTTTGTCGGTACGCGTTATGTCCGGGCAGCTGCATTTGACAGTTGAAATGTTATTACATATGTGGGCATAGAGCTTGCGGTAGGTTATGTCTACGCTAGGTTTACGCATGGAAAATCTTACATACTGAGTTTTATCTGGGTTAAGTGTTAGTAGGTGATGCCGTAACCAGGTGCTGACGCTATTAAAGCCTCGCTGTGCATATTCATGTGCGTCATCTGCTGATTTAGCGGAAAAAAGCAGTACAGTGTCATCAGCGTACGAGATTATTTTACCATTTCCTATTTTTAGATCACAAAGGTCGTTAATATAGATCAAGAATAGGGTGGAAGCGAGCACGCTTCCTTGTGGAATTCCGTAAGCGGTGTTTTTTAAGTCGGAGCTGATATTATTGTCTATCTTCACGCATTGGGTGCGTTCATCTAGATAATTTGCTAGTAATTTGAGTTGGGTACCTCTAATACCAAATGCTTCTAGCTTTTGGAGAAGAATGGCAATGGGGACGGTGTCAAAAGCTTTTGCGAGGTCCATAAAGATTCCTATTGTCTGATTTCCTTTATCAAGTTCTTGGACTAGGTAATTAGTTAGTTCATGGACAGCGTCAGCAGTTGATAGCCCGGCCCTAAAACCAAACTGATTTCTTGATAGAAGACTTTGTTCTTCAAGATATTTAATTAGTCTAGAATTAATGATTTTTTCTAATATTTTTGATATGGCAGGTAAAAGTGAGATGGGTCTGTAGTTTGCTACCTGGTCCTTACTGCCGGATTTGTATACAGGAACAACTACCGCTTTTTTTAGGCATTTCGGAAAAATTCCTTCCGATAGGCATTTTTGGAAAATGTGCGTGAGAGGTGGAATCAGGATGAGTTTGTATTGTTTAAGCATTTTGTTTGAAATGCCGTCCCAGCCGACCGCAGAGCTATCTTTTAAATTATTAATAATCCTTTCCACCTCTTGTTCGTCTGTATTTAAAAGCACAAATGATTTCAGCATATTTTTAGATGAATGATCGCGGGGAGAGAGAAGCGGCTTGTTTTTTTGAATTTTATCAGCTAGGTCTTTTCCAACATTTACGAAGAAATCATTTGCACTCTCAACGGATGATGACTTCGAGGGGTGAGCTTGTAACAATTCACAAGATGTTTCTCGTTGGTTTGCCGTATAAGTTACATTTTTAACACACTTCCAGATCAATTTACTGTTTTTTCCAGCCATTTCCAATTGTTTTTTGTCGTAGTTGTTTTTAATTTTTTTAAGCAGGTTGTTACAGAAATTACGATATCTTTTGTAGGTCACTTGCAATAACAAATTGTTCGGATTCTTTTTGGCTTTAAAATGCAATCTATCTCTGTGTCTCATACATCGTACGAGCCCCGGTGTGATCCAAGGTTTAATATTGCGGAATTTACAGCTGACACGTACGTATGTTGTATTATTTAATATTGCTTGTTGGACACTTTTAATCATGTATGACATGCTAGAGTCAGCGTCAGCAGAAATACTATAAACTGTGTCAAGATCGATGTTACCTAAATCTTCTTCAAGTTTGTTATTATTTATTTTCGAGGTTATTGTTGTGCGATAAGTATTAGGATGATTATGAAATAAGGTTAGTAGGGCAGCCTGGTGGTCGGTAACCGAAGAGTTGGTGACTAGTGCTTGTGCTGGGCACATTGACTTGAGCATAATGTGGTCTAAACAGGACCCACTTTGATGGGTAGGAAGCGTGTGTGCAGGGAGTAATCCGTGGAATGAGCATATGTCTAGATAGCCCTGGGCCGCAGAGTCGCTACTTTCAGGAAGGATGTTTATATTTATATCACCAATAACTATTATATTCTTATAAGAGGCGAGGCCACGTAGGGTCTCCCCTAATGACTCGCTAAAGATATCACCATTTCTGAAGGAAGGTGGTCTATATATAGCTATTATAGCATAATCTGGATTAATCTTGATCAAAAGTCGATTACACTCCTTTATATCTGGTTCCTCAATGGTAACAGTCAAGTTATTTTTTATGAAAACCACCACACCGTCGTTCTGATTATAATTAACCTTATTGCTGTGTACTTTATAACCTGGAAGGTGGGGAAATTTACTATATTTACTTAACCAACACTCCGTTAATACAATGACGTCGCAACTTATAGCAAGTCTTTGCTGAAAAACTAGAAAATTATCATAATTTTTGTGAATACTGCGGATATTCTGTGTTAGTATAGTCAGTGATGGATTACGGCCAGTGTAAATGTACTGTTTGCAACTTTCAACATCACAAGCATTAGACTCAGATACAGAGAAATTGTCAATGTCAGCAATTAAATCATTATTCATACGTAACTAAAGTGAGAAGATAAGTACTAGGAGGATAAAGATAAACTGCGACGCTCTTAGGCGCCTTCATAGTCTATAGAGTCGATGTACCTCTTTTCGGCTAGTTGCTTGGCGGGGCAAGCGGCATCACCTGTTTCATGGTCACAGGGTTTCTTGAAACGCTGGCAGGTAGCGCATTTTGGCTGCTCCGTCTTCTTGCTGCAATCCTTTTTTGTGTGACCTTCAGTCCCACAATGCCCACAGGTCTCGACCTCCATCTTGCACGACTACGCAGCATGCCCGTATTGCTGGCATTTGTAGCATCGGGTTACCAGTGTGAAGTCCCTCACATGGCACGAGGACCAGTTAACAAATACTCTGTCACTAGTTATTAGAGCCTTCCGAATAAGGGCGCTAACTTCTATCACGTAGTTACAGGTCTCCGCGTCTTTTTTTCCCGACTTGTGGCTTAATTTGATGGAATCTAAAAATTGCGCCAAGGACAGATCTTTTATTTTGTCGGCTATATTTTGCTGGTAGATGCATTTAAAAACATCCGCATCCTGCATGGACGAGGGCACGCCAATCACAACTATTCTCGGTCGCCGTTTTCGGCCATCATCTACTGTAAGGCCAGAAGTCGTTAACTGCTTCGATTGCTTTAGCTTCAGGACATCTTCTTTCGATTCTGTGCTGATGACGACGCCGCCGTTTCGTATCTTCCGTAGTCCACGAACGTGGAGCCCCAGCTCCTCAGGCCTAATAATTTGTTGAACGAGTGACTTCGTCTCTTCACTCGTCTTTAATTTGTCGGCCGGATATATAGCAACCGAGCTTGTGGTAGAGGGCTGGATGAATTGCGTTGAATTTTTCTTAATCATTTCGGCAAAGGTAGGGGGGCTCGAAGAAGGCTTTGTGGACTCTTTCATGCACTGTTTTAGTTCTTGGATGCACAGAGAGAGGTCATTTCTCTTCTCGACATCCCGGAGATAATTGTAGTTCTGAATGGCCTTTTGCTTCAGGGATTGGTATTCCACGGCTAGTTGAGATGTAGCATGAGAGACGTTGCGGCATAAGGTACTTATCTTGAGCTTTTGGTCGGTGTTGAGTTTGCCCTCAGATGAGATTGAGCACACATCGTTTAGGCACTCCTGGATCGAGTCCATCCATTGTTGGATTTCAACTGTGGACACAAGTTTTGGGGGATCTATAACATGCTGGGCGGGCGCGGATCGGGCAGGGTCCGACGCCACGGGAGCCGAGGGCGGGCTACGTTGCGTTAGGCCACTTCTGTTAAAAGCACTATTGTCTGTCATTTTTATGCGCCTTTCGTTAAACTAATTTTCATTATAAAAAGTGTTCACTTAGCAAAGACACCGAACGATTCCGCGTGAGTAGTGCACTAGATGTACAAATAAGTCGCTGGATACATACCACTGCTGATAGGAGCTCGATTCAAATTCATGGGCTTGCCGATGCTTCGATGAGCTCTTATGCGGCTGTAATATACGTGCGTGCTATTAATCCAGAAGGCACTATAAAAGTATCGTTACTTACAGCAAAGACAAAGGCAGCCCCACTGAAGCAGATTTCAGTCCCGAGATTGGAGTTGTGCGGAGCCGTTCTGCTATGTAGACTTCTGCAACATGTCGTAAATATATTGAAGTTATAAAAACATCAAGTATTTGCATGGTCGGACTCTAAAGCTGTACTTGCATGGATAAAGGGTGATCCAGGTCGATGGACTCCTTTTGTTAAAAATCGAGTGACTGAAATCAAGAAGAACAATGATATCAATGGATGGTACTATGTAAATACTAAACACAATCCAGCTGATCCAGCATCGCGTGGAGTTATGCCCAACAAACTGTTATCGAATACACTGTGGTGGAGTGGGCCAGCATTTCTGGTTGAATCAGTCATAGAGCTACCAGAAAGTGATGAGGTACCTGAAACAGAATTAGAATGTCGTAAAGTTATAACATCATTGGTAACTGAAGCTAAAGCGAATGAAGAGGATTTTATACTTACCTTGATGCGTAGATACTCGTCGCTCGGGAAGCTGGTGAGAATCATCGCTTACTGTCGAAGATGGATAGTGAACCTGAAAAGAAAAAAGATAAATAAAGAACACTTACCAACTTACCTGACGTCTGAAGAGAGGAATGACGCACTTACCATTTGCTTGGGACGATCCCAGGAAATCGAATTTCCAGAGGAAATTGATGATTTAAAGAGTAAGAGACAGCTGAAAAGAAAAAGTCGTTTGTTGTCACTCACCCCCTTTCTAGATGCAAAGGGCGTGTTAAGAGTAGGCGGACGACTACGCCATGCTGATTTAGGAGCCGAACAGAAGCATCCTATCATTTTAACGAAGGACAATGCTCTGTTACCTCTTCTTTTAGCAGAAGCACACAGCAGCACTCTCCATGGCGGTCAACAACTAATGACGATATATTTACGCTCAAAATACTGGCTAATCAACGCAGGGAATAAAATTAAGAAGTACGTTCGCAACTGCATTGTTTGTATACGGCAGAGAGGAGAAACAAGCAATCAGCTCATGGGAGATTTGCCTGCTATCAGAGTGAAGCCTAAGAAACCCTTTTTGATAAGCGGAGTTGATTTTGCGGGACCTATAAACGTACGCATGAGTAAAGGCCGTGGGGCGAAATCAACAAAGGCTTACATATCTCTCTTTGTCTGCATGGTGACACGGGCTTTTCACATCGAACTTGTCAGCAGTTTAACTACACAGGCTTTCCTAGCCGCCTTAAAAAGATTTGTTGCCAGAAGAGGACGATGCGCAGAGATGTGGAGTGACCACGGCACAAATTTTGTAGGTGCACAGAAGGATTTAATTGCAATGTGGCGGCAAGGGCAAGCCAGAATTCCGGATGAATTTGCAGCTCAGATGGATGACATGTGTATTAAATGGAAATACATTCCTCCGGCAGCACCTAATTTTGGAGGCCTTTGGGAGGCAGGCGTGAAATCTATAAAATACCACATGAAGAGAGTCGTAGGTAACGCCACGCTCACATTCGAAGAGATGACAACATTACTTACCCAGATCGAAGCTTGCCTCAATTCACGCCCCTTATATCCACTAAATGACGATCCTGATTCCTTACAGTCTTTAACACCTGGACATTTTTTGACTGGCGAACAGATGATTAGTATCCCCGATGATGACTATACGGACTTTAAGATTCATCAGCTATCTAGATGGCAGTTAACTCAAAAAATGTTGCAAGATTTTTGGAAGAAGTGGCAATCGGAGTATTTAACACGTCTACAACAACGCCCTAAGTGGAATAGCATAACCAAAGATTTAGAAATTGGAGATTTGGTGTTGGTCAAAGATCAACGACTCCCTCCAGGCCACTGGCCGATGGGCCGTATTATTGGAAGACGCCCAGGTCCTGACGGTTTGACGAGAGCTTACGAAATACGAACGGCGTCTAGCGTTATGCAAAGACCTATAACGAAACTCTGTATATTACCTTTGTCAAAGGACTCCGTCCTTTCGGGGGGAGTGTGTTCGAGTTAATTATTATTATTATTTTATCAACTAACTTCAATTCTTAATGTAAAAAGTTTAAATCTGCATGTTTCTAAACATATTTCAATATTAAATCACATTCCCTCAACTAGATGTCGCTACGCGTCTTAAAATGCATGAGAAACGTATATTTAGTTCAATAAATTGTCTTGCATTAGCTATCACGAAGAACGCTGCATTTTATTTCTCCCACACCTCATATCGCCCGGTACAACATGATTAGTGTTTTTACAGTCCTATACATAAATCAATACGAAATAAACCAAGTAGTGGAACGTTGTTGATGCATTTTTATTAGACGATCATAGTAAAACCGGTTATAATATTTATAAGCATGTTTTACTAATGACAAAAGAGCCGGTTTTGGATTCCCTAGTTTTCATGAAGGTGTAGTCAATGTTTTTTGATTAGTACGTAGAAGGCGGCCGCAAAATCTATAAATCCCTTACTGTTTTTATACTGAAACAGAATAAAAACTTGATATTTAAGTAACATACCAAAAATCCATTGAAATCCATTTAGCCCATATACAAACGAAAATAGAACATAATAGTACATTACATACCTAGGGCGGTGAATTGTAAATTTCTCAGATTGCAGGTGTTGTGGGGTGGCGGTTTTTTTTTAGAATAAAAATTAGCCTATGTCCTACATCCAGGGCAAGAGGACCGGAGCTACCTCCATAGCAAATTTAACCTAAATTAGTCCAGCCGTTTTAGCGTGAAGAAGTAACAAACATACAAACACACTTACAAACTTTCGCATTTATAATATTAGTGTGATACTTTTGTCATAATATTAGTGTGATACTTTTGTCACTGGCAATCGCAGTAAGTCTACTAAATTATAAAACCACTAGCACCTTCAAACTTCGTTAGCGCATAAAAAATAATGGGTTATACCTTTATTGCTTCTCCGTAGTCAGGTAAAACAAACAGACAGACGAACAAACAGATTAACGTATGCTCAAATGGAAGGTGAACAGACAGACATACCGACATACAGATGGACAGACACTAGCAGATGGACGGACCGACAGGATGGACGGGCAGACAGTCAGACAGACCGCCAGACGGAAGGACAGACACACAGACCTGCAGTCGGACGGAAGTACAGACAGACAGCAGAGAAAGTAAATAGTCGCACCCTTTCTATGCCACCACTGTTACTGTCTCCCATCGGCCAAATATTTCGCGATGTGATTATTACCAATTATATTTGTGCATAACTAACCCAAATTAAATATGTGGTGTATGTAAATCTAACAATATATATAGCATATTCGACGTGTTATATCTAATAATAATAATAATTACACCTCTCCGCCCTTAGCCTTCCGCACTCTATGTGTCGCTATTTATGGGGGCCCATCTAGCGGGGGGCGAGTCATCGTCTACCAGTCCCATTTTTGCTATGAGACACTTTTGCTGGTAGACGCCCGATAGTCTCAACCCATAGCCCAATTAGCCAGTCCTCCATTTCATCCCCATAGCCCAATTTGTATTTAGACTCCATGTCTCCATCAATAGTTCTTGCACCTAGCGGGCGCTGTCTCTGTGTGCGTCCAATGACACGGATAGGGATAGCATCCGCTCGATGTATACCTTGCATTTCATTAAATTGTCGAAAGGGCCTCTACGCGTTGGCTTCGGCTCCGTGCACGCCTCCCAAAGGTCCGGGACACTAATGTCCCGTGAGCGGGTGCGACATACAGGAATAATAATAATAATTCGTTTAATATTCGTTCTAATGTGGCTATGCTTACCCTTCGGCATCTTGAAGGTATAAACAGTCTCGTATAAACCGCTTTTGATTGCGCTCCCATATTTTACAAAAAAATATAAAACACCCCGACATAACTACGAAATTAGGAATTCTTAGCTTCAATATTGGCTGAGATCTAGTCACTTGTTCCAATTAGAGCCGAATATTTTGAAAACTACTGGTCCAATTTCCACCAAACATAACTAAGAACCATCTCGACGGACAAGTTTTTCAATTAAAAAACACACTCAAAATGGTCCATATGTTTGGAAGCTACTATTCCACAGACAGACACACATATCTACAAGTTATACTTATAACACCGCTCTTTTCTCGTCGGCGCTTTTTTACCGCCGACTATCAAGTGCGAATCGGATTTGCGTATCGTGAGATTCGTGAATTCCGTACAATCAATGAAAGCACTGCATATTCCTGTAACAGAAAGATAAAAACTACTAAAGCGGCAAACTGAACTTTGCCGTTGCAATATTGATGTCCTACACATCAACAACAATACAATACAACAATACTTTAATGCATACCAATAAAATTTTACAAAATGAAACAAGACATATACAACATCAACATAAGTCGGAGTTAGTTAACCACCTGCAAATAAGTTTGTAATCACAATGTAATGTAACAATACATTTTCGGTTTTCGGACGCCTTTATTTACTTGTGCATGATGTTTCTTTTTGCCAAACTTCATGATTCTAGGTCAACGGGAAGTACTACCCTATTAGTTTTGATTCTCCTACCATCGTTATTAATCGCCTTCAAAGGATAGCATTCTTAAATCTCTCATATTCATTTCAACTTGATACCGCCACGTGTTCCTGACATCCTGTCACTATCTAATACAATAATAACAACACACACATTTTCTTATTGCTTTGTTTTGAAATACAAATACGATTATTATCATATCAATTGTATATAATGAGGTTATAAGTTGATAGGTAGTTAAAATTTTTAAGGAAAAAAAAAATTTCTTCTTTTTAGAGCGTTTAAATAAAAGCTTTTTTAATTTTCTTTTGCTTTTAATTTATTTTTTTATTTTTTAGTTATCGCTGGCTAGGTTTCTCAATCTGTTCATAATTGTGCGTGACGAAACACAGTTCCGAGTTTGATTTTGGAGTTGTCCTACTCCTAGGCAGGTTGCAGCGCAATGCTGATGACGCCCATCTAGCCAAATTACACAAGTCAAACTTATTTCAGCTTGGAGCTCTCTTTTCAATTTACTCGCAATAAGCCCTTTCATTTGATACTCATATTGCAGAAGTGCATTAAAAATAACTATTCCTCTATCTTGGATGATCCGCCATATTGGATTTAGAATGACGTCACATTATTTTTCGGGTTACTCTCAACAAGCCCTTTCATTTGATACCCATATTGTAGAAATGCATTAAAAATATCTATTACGCCATCTTGGATGGTCCGCCATATTGGATTTAAAATGATGTCACATACCATATCGTGCATTGTCAACCAAACTAAACGTGTATACAAAATTTCTGCTCAATCGGTTGAAGATATCTACTTCAAAATTGAGTTCAAAGATTCCACCCGAACAAACATACATACATACATACATTGCAAGTTAAATAAAAGCTTTAAAAAATAGTCTAACTTGGCTAGCCTGCCGTTTAGGCCGCAATGATATACAACATCATACATACATACATATAGTCCTCATCAATTTCAATGACGGCGACCCCAAGCATACAAAACGTTATGGACTTCGCCTATTATGAGCTCTAATATGGCTGGCTAGACCAAACTTAATTTTAAATACTCTCTTACACGTGTGACAGTAGAGCTGGCCTGACGAGTTGTACGCGTACGTGTAAGAGGGCCTCGGTCTTTATTTGCGAAGCTGGCGTTTTATGTCTCATATTTTGAGGCGGTGTTCCTCAAACGACTTGATACGCTCAAAGATGGTGGATCGCCAAGATGACCTTTGAGCAGCAAGCTCCTCCCAGCGTGTAGGACCGACAGCGCAAGCGTTCAGATGTCGTTTGAGCACGTCCTTAAACCGCAGGTGCTGACCGCCGTGCTTCCGCTTACCTTCCGCCAACTCAGAGTAGAGTACAGCTTTAGGCAAGCGACAGTCGTCCTTTCGAAGGACGTGCCCACTCCATCTTAGCTGACGTTGCATTAGGAGAGGTTCCATGCACAACATTTCGGAACGATACATACATACATACATACATACATACATACATACATACATACATACATACATACATACATACATACATACATACATACATACATACATACATACATACATACATACATACATACATACATACATACATACATACATACATACATACATACATACATACATACATACATACATACATACATATATACATACATACATACATACATACATACATACACTTAACTACACATAACACTTATACTTATGTTAACTTCCTTTTGAAGTCTGTTGATAAACACCGAAATAGGAATTTAGTTATCAGACCTTTGTATGGGACCGGCTTGAACATGCCTACTATCAACCAAAAAATAATTTACGTCATCGAGAGTTAAGTGCAAGTCAGACTCGCGCGCCGAGGGTTCCGTACAAACACCTATCCTATATTAACTGGCCGGTTAAGGTTGCACCGCGTATGTATGGCGCCGCATACAAATGAGTTGCAAAGTTAACGCAACCGATCACGTTTTTTGTATGGGAGCCTTACTTAAATATAATTTTATTTTATTCTGTATTTAGCATTTGTTGTTATAGCGGCCACAGAAATACATCATCTGATAGACGGACAGACGTACGGACAGACGGATGGACAGACGGACGGACAGACGGACGGACGGACGGACCGACGGACCGACGGACCGACGGACGGACGGAATGGACAAATGAGGTGCAAAGTTAATGCAACCGATCACGTTTGTTGTATGGGAGCCTCACGTAACCATTATTTTATTTTATTCTGTACTAACGACCCCGGCTTCACACGGACGCAATGATAATAAGTTATGCATGTATTATACATATAAACCTTCCTCTTAAATCACGCATCAAAATCCGTTGCGTAGTTTTAAAGATCAAAACATACATAGGGACAGACAGACAGACAAACAGACAGACAGACAGGCGTACGGACGGACGGACAGCGGAGTCCCGTTTTTCACACTTTGTGTACGGAACCCTAAAAATACAACTGAGCTTGAAGAAACCCTGTTTGACCTTATGGTTGACTGGCAGAGAATGCCATTTGACTTTAAGTTCGAAATTTATACTGACTATTGTTTTGTGCAATAAGTTTAAATAAATAAAAATAAAAAGGAATTGAGAATTTCATTTTTGGAGTTAGCTAAAAATCTGATAGGCGTGATGAACGTACGAAGACATACATATATACCTACTTACGTAGTCGGATTTAAAAAGTAGGTATCCTACAACCTACAACTATAATTATTATTATGTGGATATCCAGCTCCCCAATTACCAACAAGTCAATAGCAAATCGTTCAGGCGTTATGAAATAACATTTTTTTCATATCAGCAACCGTCAAGCTATATGTAGGAAGTACCTGTACTAACGTTTTACATATTTTTACAAATATCTTCGATGTATATACCTAGGAATTTCAAGTAAAAAATAATTGGTTTCTCACAAATACTCACAATGTACTATTAGGAACCAATATTTTTTTGCCTCATAATAGTACAAAGTTCCAATAAGTAGCTGTTGGATTTTGCTATGAAATTGATTGCTCCTCCGTAACTGTAGTAAAATCTATAAAATAATAAAGTAAGCAATTATAGGAGTGTAAACAAATGAAGGTCAATGACATCATGTCGAAAGAGACAGATGTATACGGTGACATTTACGTCCTTTTTTCGACGATTGTCAAAGTCATTATACAAAATTCTAAAATAGAACATTCAAGAATTTCAGCATTATATATGATTGATACGACAATGCTAAGATAACATGCAGGAATTGCAGGACATGATAGTATTTTTAGACTTATTTTAGGAACTTGAGTACGAAATATATGAATGCCTTTACTGAACTTTACTACTATATACACAATGTGTAATAATTAATTTAGATGGCTATAGAAAATCACGTGTAATGAAATATAATATTACTTAGGCCATTTATTAGGACATAATTATTATAGCTCACTTAGGGTTTACTTTTTGTCTAGACAAACAGCAAATTACTCAAGAAATCATATGAGAACGTGTCATGAAACACAGTTTTTAATAAGTACGTTTGTTAGGAACAAACAACAAATTCATACTTACCTTTTTTTCCACTATAAAGAATAATCCGGCAGGTGCACTATAATTACCTAATTATTATTGTAAATAACGTTGCTCGATAAAAACGTTTTCGAAAAAGAAACACGATACGAATCGAAAATAATGAACAAAACTATTAAATACAAATAGATACGACAGCAAATATGTAAATGACGGAACAAAAATATTACTTTCTTTATCGCGCGGGCGAAATGTGGCACAGGTATTTAACGGCATACAGCCAGGCACTTAAAACCTATTAAAAAATCAAAAATAATATTACTTCAGTGTCAAGAGTAATTTATGTCATAATATTTAAAATATCCACCACCTTTCTTGATATAAAACCATCTCTTACACTAAATAAATACGGAAAATAGTTATAAAAGAATAGCGCCAATCTATCATGTAAATATGTAACTACTGTGGTTTCGAAGAGGGACAATAGATGGCGTTGCAATCGAGACAGAGTTTTTCATAGTAAATACGTGTTTTTTAAAAGCTCAAAATAATTAAATTTTTGGCTCTTTTGTGTCTTGAAATGTAATTACGCGGGAATAGCACGTATCAAATTATGTTATAAAACATATTTCATTTGAAATTGAAGCTTTTAAACTGGATATTTGACCCTATTTATGTTGTATGGGAATCTGATCGACTCGAATGACCTTAATATTAGTTACATGCATATGTGTGAAAATTATCTTATAGGTTAGATAGATTACATTTACAATTTATATTTCTGTTATGTAACGTTTTGTAGGTTTGATGAGACGTCCTGATGCTGTAGTCTTTCTATCAGTTATAACAGTTTGACTCTGTATAGGTGCTGGAGTGTCCGCCTCCTGCCCCGTCTCCGTCACTGTATCCAGATCACTTCCTCTTTGAGATGAACTGGATTGCATGGGATGGGATTTCATAAAGTCACTGTTTAGAATACTATAGTTATGTATGAGATGAACCCTATTCCTTACATAAGTTACATTATTTTCATTTCTTATGACATATGACCTATTGTTGTCCAAGCGTTTTATAATTACAGCTTTTTCCCATGTACTGTTGGGTTTTTTCTTATAGTAGACCCTATCTCCTGGATAAAGTAATGACAACGGCTTTGTGTTCTGATTATAATACCTAGACATTTCCTCATTGTTTTTTATAGCAGATTTTTTGTACTCACTGAATGTTACTGTTTTTGGTCTGAGTTTGGTGACATTTATTGGTATCTTAGTTCTCAATTTCCTAGACATCAACAACTCAGCCGGTGACAACATGTGGTTTTTAGCTGTATTTCTATACTGTAATAACGCTAAGTACGGATCTGATCCATCTTCTTTACATTTTTTTAACATGTTTTTTACAATTTTAACTGAACTTTCGGCCTGTCCATTAGACTGTGAATGATACGGTGATGTGACTTTATGTTCTATGTCCCATTGCTGCAAAAAAGTTTTAAATTCTAGCGACTGAAATGGAGGACCACCATCTGACACTAATGTCATTGGTATCCCATGCCTAGCAAATATGGACTTTGTTACGGACAGCTTAACAGATCTGGTTTAAGTTATATTATAATATATTCTGTACGAAACTAGACTAAGACAAAATAAATAAATAATATTCCTATGTTACCTAATGCCCTAAAAAGCGGCGATATTACGTGTGTATAACACTTATTTTCCTAAAAACATTACTGTAAGAGAGCTCCCAAATATAATGTATGAAGGATAGTTAAAAGACCACGGCGTCTTAAAATAAACAAGTATGACTCATCCTTGTAACTTTCCACTCACAGTCAAAGACAAAGGAGTCATGTTGTTTACATTGAATGTAAAACTTAAGGATAAAATTTAAAATATCCTGAAACTTTGTAATAATGTTCCTCATGAACACATAAGTAAATTCTCTTAATATTATACCGGCCGCAACCTGCTGCGAGCACGGCAAACATAAAAATAACACGGCGCGTCGCGCGCTCCGGCTAATGAGAGACCGGGAAGGTGTATATCTCGACCCGTGCGAGCGAGACGGCCTCTGAGTCGGAACAAAGAAGTTGCATCAATTTTATGTAATTGTAATGAAATGGGAGCTCTCACATGAAAATAACATATGTGATTGTGTTCTTCGAACAAACATTGTCATTAACTATAAGTTAAATATAAGTTAAGAATTGTAATTTGAATAGAATCAGCAAATGTAACGGAGCGGGCGTCCCCCTAAGAAATGTAAACAAACCCTGAACGAATCGTATAAAAGGACGTCCGTTTCTGCCATTTGGGAAGTTCATCTTTTGTCTGCGTAGAGTCACGACTCCGTAGTCAGCGCGTTGATCATCGATCCGCCTCAGTTCAGCACTTGCCTTGTCAACACTCTCAGTTCTTGTTCTCCGCAGGGACCGGAAAACCCCTCTTTAAAGTTAAGCCTATTGATAAGGTAACCCCAACAATTTGGTAACCATAACATAAGGTAACCTTTTCATTTGGTAACCCTATGTTAAGGTTACCATATCATAACAGTTAACTACAACCTCAACACAGTTACACAGTTACGGTTGAAACCCTAACGCGTAAGGGTTTTTTATAGCAGTTAACTCTAAACCCCTACGCGTTAGGGTTTGGAACTGAACCTTGAAGGATCGTTATAGATGAGCGGAGTTGGCAGAATATTCACGTTTTGCCGTGTTTTTTTACACTAGTTTTGTTTTGACTTTTTGTTTTTTGTTGTTGTTATTAGATAATAAGTACTTTATCTTCGCTTTTTATATGTTTCTCCTACACTGATGTTGTTAATTAGTTGATAATTTGATGTGATTGTTCTGCTAATAAAAAAGTAATAACATCTAATAATAATTAACTATAATTTTCATACTAAAGTTTTTTCTTATCGAAGAACGATCGGCAACTTTGCTGCGTTACCAGCATTATACCTGATAACAGTAAAAACCATCGTATAAGAACAAAAGAGAGTTTGACTTGCAGCATGGTATTTTTAAGTATGCAACGTGCTGTTTAAAAATGACGGATAAGATAAAAAATGTAAGAAAGAGATGGGATTAGTATTGTTTTGAAGCATCATGGATGCTAAGCGTTAGTTACTCAGTATCCTCCAAATCGTCCAACTGGTCAGTTAAAAACGGGTGCCATAAAATAACGAATATTAAAAAAAAACTTTAAAATGTACAACAAAAAGCGCTTGCTGCCACTGCCATGCAACTTTCCCGAGGAATATAGTGACTTTGTAAATAAACTTAACAGGCAAAAGACAGCAGAAACTGGTAAGGTACTCGAACTGATATTTTTTCCTTAATAGTATCTGCAATATGTTTGTTTATTTTCAACCATATTCTAATTATATATATACCTATACGTACATATATTTATTTATTTAAAGTTAATTGCTCATTGCATTCCACAAAAACGTAGATATAAATGGCGGCCTTTTGCCATGAAATGAGGCGTTCAGACAACTTGTTTAAATGAATGTATATGTAAATATATAATATTTAATTACTATACAAATTCGGAATATCTACTACAATGACATTTCGTAAATGTGTGTTTGTGCATTTTCATTTATTATACATTTTATTCAGAATATGTTGGCACATTTAGCTAAAAATCATAAGTATGTATATATATATTGCATTATTCCAATTTACTTTTAATGTTCGGGTATCCTTAGAGCTGCCAGTTTAGCATTCCTAACAAAAAATAGGCATTTAACGTTGTACTTTATTGGACGGCGCTTACATTTCTAATATATAAATGTAATATTAGTGACGTATTACTTACTAAACTTAAAATGAAATGCCAAATTAAGTATATATTTTTTTATTTCAGACTCAAAGTTAAATCAAGAGAGGAAGGAAGGTTATGAAAAACGTACAGAAATTTTAGCGGAATTCAAGGAATTGTTAGAAGATGTACCGGACGATAAATTGAAGGACATGTGGGCACGTGTAAAATTTATGACAGAATTGTATCATACGGCTTTTCCAAAATTACGTAAATAATAAGTAATCCATAATTTAGTAATATATTTGATAAGGTCATGTTTTAAAGTGATTTGATTTTTTGATTGCTGATTTATGTCATTGTTTTTTTTATTATGATGTTTTTAATGTATAGGTGTTATAAGTATTAATTGTTAAGAATAGGTAGTTATTAAGACTGATTATGCATGTTAAACTGTGATGATGATATTTTTATGGTTTTAGTAGTATAATTAAACTTACTATTTTTGTTATCTGATAAAAAAATGACTATTCTAGTAAATTATTTACACACCCAGATTTTATTTTATTTTATGAACAGCATGATTATAATATGGTAAATACTTTTAAAGGTATTATTATAGAAATCGCGTTGATGCTGGCAAGACGCTATTAGCGCTCAGATTAGGATAAACCCAAAAATTGAATTCTTATTTTATTAATTAAAGAAAAAAAGACAAAATAATTATTATACTAATTCATTTCAAATTACGTTCAATTATAATGTTACTTAATTGGATTAATTTTATTGTACAGTCGGTTAGATTTTGTTACCTAAGTAGGTATTATGATGAGTATTTTTTGGTATCTTCAAAACTGTGATAAAGATCAGATGATGAAACTAGAAAGTGAACGGCGCTACTTTTTGATGGTTCTATCAGCGCCAGCGACCCAAGTGTCTGTCGAGAGATTATTCTCCTCGTTGAAATTCATCCTTCATCCTCTGAGGAGCAACATCAGTCCGAATCTTTTGAAAGATTTAATGTTAGTTAGGGCAAACAAAGATTTATTTTAAATAAAAATTAAAAATAATTATAAATTGTTTATCAGAATATTTACACAGTCATTGTTGATTTTTTTAAATTTTAATTTATTAATTACGACATAAATACATATTTACTCTTGGAATTATTTAAAAATTCTATTAGATGTTGTTATTATTATTGTGATAAAGCATGATTATTTTAGACACTACACTTTATTTTTGTTGATTGAATTCTTGTTTTAATTATATGTTTTAGGAAAATAGGGTAAAAAATGATATTTTTTATTTATGTGATTATTTTAAATATTAATGTTTTAGACACGTAAATTAGTTTATAAATATTTACTAGGCATTAATTATAAGAAAGTTGATTATTTATGGAAGTGTGATTATATTTTTGTTGATTATATATTATATAGTAGAATAAGTAGAACATATTGACCCTTGTTGAAATTTTAATAAGGTACCTAGGTATATATTTTAATATTTCATATTTATTTATAATATTATATGTGTTATATATATAGAAATCATATATAATATCTTATAATACAATATGTATGGTTTGGTGCGTAAGCTAGCTTGATTTCAAGTTTTCTTTTGTTTTTTATTTTGACCACTCAGTGAGCCAACTTATTTTATGATATTATGTTAATTTACTTTCTGATTACTGCTGTAACAACTTTTAATGTAAAGATATTTTTTAAATTGGTTGTGTGTTGATAGAACAGTAAACTGGATTTTTGATATATACAAATAAATGCCATTGATTATTAATTTAAATTGTTTAATTTTTTTCTTCCAAATGGATGTTTTTTTTATTTTTCTTAGTTTACAAATCGAAGTCGATAAAATTATTCAAACCAAGTTTCGAATAATTTTATCGACACAAATATTTCATATAATTAACTAACCTAGACCTCACAAAACTTCATAAATCGGTTGAGAAATGTGACCCCTAAGCGAGACCAGCCGGAAATCCGGACAAAAGGACATCTGTCTGTGTGTAAAGAATTTTCTTTCTATAGTTAAAAAAAAAGTTATAGAATACATAATATAACAAAATGAACTTTATTTCAAATAACATTTTAATTAATTACTTAAAACTTTTTTATTTAAAATGTTTTTAAAATTATTACGTTTTTAACTATTAATAAAAAAAAGGATCACGATTTAATCAAGACACAGAGTGCAAGAAATATTCTTGTTCAAATCAATTTGAATAAATAAGAATATCCACAGAACCATCATTAATATTGCTTATCTTTACAATTTAAGGGTGTAATTTGATTAAAATAATTTGAAGTTCGTTATTGACACATACATCAACCTAAATATAATTATACTTAGATGAAAAGGGATGAGTGAAATGCTAAGAATTATTTTTATGTTATTGTTATCGGGGTATTGGCATTTACTGCACACTGAGACGCGGTATTTATTATTGTTTTAAGAATAATCAAAATGCAGTTGTGCCTTAACTGAATGCCGCATTAATTGTTATATTTTTTTTTATCGAAACAATACTAATCTGTATTACGGGGTATGAAGGAAATGATAGTTAATTGTTTTTGCGATAAACCAATATGTGATAACAATGGTGACGGCAAAAATAAACGAATAACTTTTATTTTTTCCGTCTTACAGTTATTTGTCAAGCCGCAAAGGCAAAGATGAAATATGAAAAAAAACAAACAACACATTGTTTTCGCCGCTCGAGCTAAGCAACGCTACCATGGTAATATAAGAAGTTTCTACACCAAAGACTTAAAGTTGAATATTGACTGAATTGTCGCTTTATAGCATATTGTTACAAACCTCGCAAACCAAACACGTTTATGACTTGCAAGAGATAAGAAATTTACTGAGTTACTGTTATTCAAAAACTGACCTAATAAGACATAATTTAGGGATCATATTCGTTCGAACTCGTTCAAAAACCCTTACGTTAAGGTTATTAAGTTAGGGTTAGTAGTTATTATAACTGCTATTCAAAAACTGAACTAATAACACATTACTTAAGGTTCACATTCGTTTGAACTCGGTTCAATACCCTAAAGACTCGGTTAGTGGGACGGGGTAGGTTAGTTAAGGTAACCGGTAACCGCGTTAACTGCAACAAAACAGTAACCGTATCATTGAAACAACCACATCATAGGGTTAACAATATGTAAGGGTTTTTAAAAACAACTTCTAAAATAACCTCATCAAAAACCCTTGTTAGGGTAACCGGTTCCGGTCCCTGGTTCTCCGTAATTACCATCTTCCTGTATTCGAGTAGCGTAGTACCATCGGTCCGCGAATTAGTTTATTAGTGTCAGCGTAGTACCATCGGTCCGCGATTAGTGTTAAATTCATTTAGACAGAGACTATATTAGTTAAGAGTAATTTAAGTGTTTTTCCGATCCGTTGTTGTGTTAATTGTTAATTTCTTGTGTAATATATTTCGTTGATTTCACCTTTGCGTTTTACGTTTTCGTCCGTTTCGTTTACCCTATTCTCAACCTACAGTCCGCTTAGCTCCATACTCATCCCTGAGTTACGGAGCGTCCATGTGACCGATAGCCGACGGACGCGGTTATCGTTAACAGACTTTAAGTTTATTATTACATTTTCAGCTGTACTGTTATTCCTTAATAAGGCTGTTTCTATATACTTTGAATAATAATCAGTTACCACAATATAGGTTGCACTATCAAAATGCATCAGATCAATACCAACTCTTTGCCAAGGATATGTACTTATCTCATAATTCTTTAACGGTTCTTTTTGATTACACGGCTTGAACTTGGCACAGATTTCACATTGCTCCACTACATTTTTTATATCAGCAGACATATTAGACCAGTATAATGAATCTCTAGCTAATCTTAGACATTTATTTACGCCTTGATGACCTTCATGCAATTTGTTTAATATTTATTTTTGCATGGATTTTGGAACAATTAGATTTGACCCTTTGAACAATAAATCACCTATCACATGAATTTCACCTTGAATGCTCCAGTATGGTTTTACTATTGAATTAATTTTATCTTTACTACTGGGCCATCCTTCCTGATAATATTTTTTTAACAATTTTAAAGTTTCGTCATCAATGGTCGCCTGCTTCAACTTGTTTTTATATTCCTGACTAATGGCTAGATTTGACTCAACTAAATTGACATGACAATATATATCAGCTTCATTTTCTGGAATAAAATGGTCTTTCATGGCTGCTCTAGACAGAGTATCAGATATGTACATTTCCTTACCAGGTATATGAATGACTTCTAAATCATATTTTTGTAACGTTAACATCATACGCTGCAGTCTTGCAGGTACCTCATGCAAAGGCTTTTTAATCAAGTAAACCAGAGGTTTATGGTCGGTGTGTACAATGACTTTGCGACCATAGACATATTGATTGAATTTAGAACATCCAAACTGTATGGCGAATAATTCCTTTTCAATCTGAGCAAAATTTTCTTGTGACTTTGTTAATGTTTTTGAACTGTATGCAATTGGTCTATTGTTTTGCATAATAACTGCATCAATCGCTGACTTTGACGAGTCTACTGACAAAACTAGAGGCAAATCTACATCATAATGGACTAAAACTGGAGTATTACAAATGATTTCTTTTAACTCACAATACTCCTTCTCATAGTTACTATCCCATTGCCATGGTACATCATTTTTTAACAAACTCCTCATGAGTGATGTTTTCGCTGACAAGTTTTCAATAAAACATCCTAAAAAATTAACCATACCTAGAAATCTCTGCAAATCTTTGACATTAGTAGGACTTGGCATCTGTTTGATTGCTGTGACTCTTTCTGGACTGACTTTAACACCTTCTGCATTGAATAAATGTCCTAAAAAATCTACTTCTTGTACTCCGAATTTACATTTTGACTTGTTTAATTTCAAATTGACTTGTCTAGCCCTATCTAGCACTTTTTTAAGTCGCTCATTATGAATCTCAAGTGTCTCTCCATAGACCAAAAAATCATCTACAAAAATGAGAACGCCTTCTAAATCACCAAAAAGTTCACTAATTACTCTATAAAAAATTTCTGTTGATGCATTGATCCCAAAAGGTAATCTTAAGTATTTATATCTCCCAAATGGAGTCTGAAAAGTACAGAGTTCAGAACTTTCTTCATCAAGTTTCAAAGACCAAAAACCTGAAAATGCATCTAAATGTGAAAAATAAGCAGAGCCTTTTAATTGTGACCTAATTTCATCTACGTTTTTTAAAGGATAGTGTTCTCTCATGATATTCTTATTTAGATTTTTAGGATCTAAACATACCCTAAGCTGACCTGATGACTTGACTGTGACCACTACAGAGTTGACCCATGCCGTTGGTTTTGTGACTTTTTCTATGACTTTCATGCCCTCCATGCGATCCAGTTCTTCCCGCAGATCTTTCAGTAGTGCAAAAGGTACTTTTCTTGGTGGATCTATGCACGGCACAGCATCTGGCTTCAATTTCAGGCGACAGACAGGAGGCAGACATCCCAGACCCTGAAACACATCGTCATATTGTGTAAGAATTTGACATTCACCTTCATTATTTAGTGTGTAGACACGTTTAATTATGCCAATGCGTTCACATGTTGCAAGACCTAAGACAGTGTGACAGTTTATACTGGTTATTACAAATACAATTTTTTCTGACCTGTGATTAAAATGACAATTTAATTCACATTGTCCAATTATTGGAATGTCCTTCCCTCCAAATCCTGAAACCTTAATGTTGCAATTATCTAATTTACTGGATAACTCTAAAGTTTTGTATGTTGCAAATGACATGATATTAATATCTGCGCCTGAATCTAGAATACAGTTGATATTTTGACCATTTACAATGACATTTAAGTTCCAAGATGATTTTAAATTGTTTACTTTTTGTACTGCTCCTACAAAGAATCTCTCAGAGTCTTGAGCGGCATCAATATTGAAGTTGTCAGACTCTAATTGTCTAATATTTTTATTTTTAAAACAAAATTTGGCATAATGACCATATGAATTACATGACCTGCATTGAACGTTGGCTGCCGGACACTTGAAACGATGCTGCTGCCCACAGCGACTGCATACTGATTGTTGACTACGCTGCCATTGCCTCGATGGAGCTCCTTGTGTGTGAAGTAGTTGACCCGCTGACTGATATCTTGACGTTGACTGATTTCTTGATATTGACTGACTTGACGTTGACGTTCCTGACTTTGATTTACTGTTTGATCTGTGACAACTCTGACTCCTATTACGACTTCTGCTCCTCAATTGCCGTACATTATCAGTTCCGGTGCTTTCCTTGACTATTCTTTCTGAATCTTGCTGAGCCGATATGACAGCTTTTGCCAGCTCTCGCATTCTGGAATATGAGAGGTTAGGTTCTTGTAACAAACGTTGTCTAACATGTGATAATTCTGTATTCATGTTTGCAATACAAATATCCCGAACAAGTGATTCTCTAAGCTCTTTGAATTCACAATCCTTGCTTTTATTTTCTAAATCTGTAAGGAAATCGTCGATGCTTTCCGATTTCATTTGCTTCCTTGTGAAAAATATGTACCTACTCATGGTCAGATTTTTCTGTGGCTCAAAATAATTGTCAAATTTGCCTTTAACATTCACCAACTTGCATTTATCCAATTCCAAATTAAATTAATTAAATATCTCCAAACCTTTAGCTCCCATTGAATGCAGCATGATCGCGATTTTTCTTTTTTCATCTGCATTGTCGAGCCCTGATGCCAACAAATATATTTCATATCTTTGCCACCATCTCTTCCATTCCTCCGCATTATTGTTTGTTGTGTCAGATGAAATGTTTAATCTTGGTAAGGACGCGCCGACCCCAGGATGTGACTTCGTTGCAATTTCTCCTGCGCCGTCCATTGTTGCAACTGAACCTTGCCGTTGCTCGAGACTGTCTAGAAAATCTTCTGTTTCGACTTCAAATTCTTCACTGCTCATGACTTCTGCACTTCTGACACCATGTTATAATGGTGAAAGAAAACACTTGAGACTGAATACTAATGGTTATTTTATTTAAATATCTGAGGAGCACACGAACATGAGTATTGCACATGACGCCATCTTAGGTAGAAGAGAGCTGCCATAGATTAAACAATAATAGTGTTGTACTGTCAGACTAGTGTTGTTACCCAAACATTCAATACCTATAGTTTTCATCGAAAGTAAGTACTTTCGATGATAACTATATTGAATGGCCTCATTTTCATGTTTTTTTTCCATATTTTTTTGACCGGAGGTTGAAAAGTGAGAGGGGGGAGCTATTTTTTCGAATTTCCATAGCGAATATTTACAAAACTGCTGACTTTATCATAAAATAATGTTTGCAGACCCTTATTATTTTTAAAAGACCTATTCAACGACACCCCACACTAGTGTTGGAACGAAAAAAAAATCCACCCCACTTTAGGTGTACGAGATTTTTTTTTAGTTTTTATTTTACCATTTTGTCGACGTGATACATACACATCCTCATACCAAATTTCAGCTTTCTAGTACAAATGATCACGCTGATGATGAGCTGAGCCACGGACAGACGGAAAACGGGCAGACGGACAGACGGACAGACGTACATGGCGAAACTATAAGGGTTCCTAGTTGACTACGGAACCCTAAAAAATTGTCCAGTCGTTAAATTTCTTCGTCGTGCAACTTAAAAAATCGCGATACAAAAACCTTAGGTGGTACTGCGACAACGTGCCATTTAGCTTAACTTCAAATCTAAATAAATGGCATGACAAAGCCGATGTATTCCTAAATTTGGGATATCGCAAGGCCTCGTCAGATTAGGGCCCTGTTGTTAAAATAATGAAATTCAGAAGCTCGCTCAGTTAAGTCCATATAATAACATTAAACTAAGTTTGGGGTTCAGACGTCCACGCTGCAGTCGTTAAACAAGTTCCGTTCTGTTAATTTGGGGTAACTATAAAACCCGGTCTGTACAATACAGGACCAGGAAGCTGGAATGATCCCACCAGTATATGTACATATACATAACGTCGCCATCCCAATGTGTAAAAAGAACATGACAACATGAGGATCGAATTCCGATGCACAGTTTAGGCGCAATCATCAACATCAATGGCCTTTCAGTCTTTTACAGACTATACAAACAGTGTCAAGAAGAACAACGCTTTTCATGGCTATGCAAGCCAATACGAGAACGACACACGCGACCACAGGCTTGGCAGATGTAAGACTGGCCTGCGCGCGGTGAGCAAGGGTCGAGCTGATGTCTTTTGGCACGCTTGGCTGCGAGAGTCCTAAACCATGCCTTATCCAAGATCTTACGCCCATCCAACACCAGTTTCCGCCATTTGTCCCTATCCGCTGCGCGACTTCTCCCAGTTGTGGACATGGATTTTTAATGCGTGCATGTCTCGCTTGCGCAGTAAGCGTTTGGTAACTGCTCTAAGCAGCTTACGGGAAAGAAAACAATATAGGTAAGTAATACCTTAATCTTAGTCGGATAAAATATGTTAACTGTCATCAAAAGTATTTAGAAATCGAGTGTGAATTTTTTATTTAATTTTTTACTTATGTCATTTTCATGTCATTTGGACTTACAACCTTTACAACTACATTGACCTGTCTGGTTCCTAATATCATACCGCGGTAATAAGAATCTAAACGCATATATTTAGGTTATTTTTTCTAGATTTAGATAAAATAATTAATTCACAATAATACTGGAAATTATCCTGCTACAATATTGAAGCAATATGTTGAATTATACCTACTTACCTATCTTAAAATGTCTATCTAGGGAAAGTACCTTTTGTTGAAAGATGACTTTACGTTATTTTTAAAAGTTAGTAATTCTGCAGTTAAATTTTCTTATCTTTCTTCTAATTCTATTTTCTTTCTAAGAATTACTTGCTTCATCGGAAACGAACCGACTTAAATATGAAAAAAATCACCCCTATTTTTATGATGCCAATCGAAATAATGGACAAAAAAAATTCTTCCTAAGTAACATAGTACCCTAAAAGAAATGAACAACGTAAAAGGTTTGAATCAAATTTCAAGAAAATTATTTTTTGACGACGACGAATAATAAAGCAAGTAATTCTTAGAAAATCTTTATATGCAGAATTACAGAACTTTTAAAAATAATATAAAGTCTTCTTTCAGAAAAATATCCTATCTACGATATTTAAGGTACTTTCCCTTGATGTCCCATAGTCTTGGGACACCCTGTATATGCCTACTTCGATGATGAAGCGGCTAGCTCTGTGGTTGTGCAGCCGTTCCAGCAACTTCAGTATAACTCTGACACGATTGTACTTACATATAAAACGGGTAAAAGTTTAATGTCCGCGACACTATAAAGGCCTCTACGTACTTTTGTTTCATGACCGCTGCCAGTAGAGATAGTAACCATTAAATTAGTTGAATGTGCCCCCGAGCCTCGCGGAACTGCCACTTACCCG
Organism: Apotomis capreana; assembly: GCA_947623375.1. Classification (NCBI taxonomy): domain Eukaryota; kingdom Metazoa; phylum Arthropoda; class Insecta; order Lepidoptera; family Tortricidae; genus Apotomis; species Apotomis capreana. Next base: position 28,404,299 of record OX392506.1, read on the forward strand.
TAAACGCAACACGTGGCGGGCCGCAACATCACCGGCGCACTATAACCGGCCCTAACCGGTTATGAACGCGACACAACCGGTACAGTATGTACTCAACCGTTCATAGCTGGCACAGTAAATATATGGTTCCCTTTGTTTACGCATATATTTTTTGTAATAATTCTATATCCTCTGGCAATATTTATCTTCAGTTCCGGATCGCAGTTCAAATCTAACCAAACCAACTTCTCTGGCAGTTTTTTTTGTCAAACATCAAATTAGGTGACTAAAATTCGTCAATACAATAGTATGTGTATTAAAATTGTATTGATGAGAATAAAGATGAATCGGCAAGATGAACATTCGGTGGAATCAAATTATGCGTGTTATACGAAATAAGTTTCGGACATAAAAATATGCGCAGTATATTATCTACTTAAGAAGAGTCTCTTAAGACCTTTTTAAGATGGACGCTCCATTGCCTCCATTTGATCATTTACATTGAATGGAATTCTAAATGTTTACTTTAATGTGAAAAGTGTACGCCCGCAATAAAAGGTTCCAAATATTTCGATTCACGAATTAAATAGACTCGACTCTGTATGTTTACTGTGCAATCGGATGTTTCTCGTTCGCTGCCGGCGACTGCTGTCGGGGCTCTGGTTAATAAGCTCAACTTACCCACGTAAGTAACAACTATAGAGGATTTCTCATAGGAACGGGCCTTCTCTAGCACTACTATGCTATTTGACATAAAAAGAGCGGTGTCACTCATTGTGCAGTAGTTATTTATTATTTATACTGCTTATTGAGTTTAGCACCGCTCCGCTCTTGAAAGGCGTCACCCATCACTCTCTCGCAATACTGCAACCGCATAGAAAGAGATAGGTAATATTTCTTGCGTGAAAAAGTGTGCCGTGTTACAAATTGTGCCTAAAAGCACCTAAAAGCGATGTTATTTTGCTAAGTTTTGTGGTGTGTCGTTTGCATAAATATATCATCTTTTCGTTTGTGTTTGCAGTTTTAGTGAAGGACAGAGTGGTTGGTTCACAGTTCATATAAATCATATGATTATGAATCACCACACTATTGACGGGCCGGTCCGGACCCAAGCAACCGGTGGTTAGCGCTGCAGAAAGTTCTGTATCTGTTATATTTATATTTAATACTTCCGGCCTCAACATTGTCGGTTTGAAGCCGATTCTGGTCATAATATTTGCTTGTATCTGGTTTTATTGCCGCCATCAACTCGGATTACCGGCGGCGCACCAGCCTTCGCTATTAACGATACACAATATCGCGGAGATTTTGGAAAAAATACAAATTTATTCCAAAAATCAGCCAGTTTATTTCCCTCGGCAGTGAAGTCATGAATTGAACTTGCTTCGACGGTGTTCCGCGGAGGAACTTACTGCGTTTTGCCATCATTTATTTATTTATTGTTCTATTAAGTTCATAGCTGAGCATTACAGTCACATCTTTAGTATCAGGAAGCGTCCTCGCCTGCACCTCTAGCATAACTGTGACACGCGATTCTTTGTCGCGCAATATATACTATTTGTCACTTTCTTTTCAATACCGTTCGAGCATGACAGCAATACTGAGCCGCGTGACAAGTAAAGTCGCGGCAAGATATAATGTCATAGCCCTGCTGTAATGTCATGTCATTTTCATATAATTATTGTTACATTACGAATACAGGCAAATGCTCGGTTACGCTCGAATTTATAAGCTTCCTATTTGAGAACCATCTGATTTCTGCCACAGAGAACCCTACCACATTAAAGGTTTTATGGAGAGCCTAAATAAATTTACTTTTAATGCTTCTTGGTTTCGTACAGTCGTCATTGGTTCACGAACTTCCTAGAGCTCGACAATTCGTGTGTAGTTAAACTAACTATCTACGGCAAAATGCGTAATGCATATATAATGATGAATTGAGAACAAACATAAATAGTTACAATGCAAGTTAAATAAAAGCTTGTAAAATCGCACCTCAACGATATAGGCGAAGCAAATGTTAATACCACAATAATGCCGGCGATAGATGTAGCAGTGGTTGACGCTATGTGAGTACGCGACAAAGAAACGACTTTTGACTGCTCTATGTCCTCGCAGGAGATACACAAAGTTTCGGCTCAAATCGCTCCTTTTAACTTAGACCCGCAGTAATGTATTATCTCGATTACATTTAAAGGATAAAAGAGAGAGTTCCTTTGTTACCTGTAGCACAATCACCGACCAGGTGACATTGTATTCCTGTATCTGTCTGCTATTGTGTTCTGTGGTCACGTTTTCGACGTTTGTGCGACCTCTCGCAATGGATTTGTTCGATGATAGTGTCCATGGAACAAACAGTATCACATAATTTACTTGCGGGACCTTCGTCCGCGTGGAAAAATAGGTCTGAAACGCGATTCTGGGACACTTTGAATTCAAAATACATACATCAATGTTCACAGTTGGGTCAGCGTTTCTGACCTATTCTTCCACGCGGACGAAGATGCGGAAATGTAATGTGATTCTGGGGTCAAACTACGAAGTCAATATACAGCATTAAAAAAATACTTAGGTAACCTGATACATAATGGTACCTATGGGTATGGTAGTTCTAGCTTCATAACGTGCGTTAACTTTTAAATACCGATTTCGTTCTAAGAGAAATTTTTAACAAGAAATGTTTATCAATAAGTCAATTTTACTGGGAAAAGTGATAATGCTTTCGGAGCAAAAACGAATGCTATTGAAATGAAATGAAATGAAATGAAATGAAATGAAATGAAATGAAATGAAATTATTTATTTGCTTTAGATATGGTACAGATAGATGGATGAAAAACATATAAGCACAAATGACATATCTAACCAGCAATGCTGGCATGCAAAAAACATACAATACAATAAACATACAATAGAGTCTATAGCTATAAAAGTTACCAAAATACATGACATGTCAAATTAAATATAATAGAAAATGTACTCTGATTAAACACATACACATACAAATTAACTTAAACACATAATAAAAACGAAAATCCTCAATTAATTATTTAAATAATCCTTAACCGAATAAAATGTCTTTTCTTTTAACCAATTGTATAATTTAGTTTTAAATGTCTGCAATTGTAGCTCCTTAAAATCATCTGGTAACTTATTAAATATACGGATAGCCATTGGAAAACAATTTTTGCGATATAAGGCTGTTTTTGTTTTTGGATACTGTAACCTATTCGGATATCTCGTGTTGAAGTTACATACTTGGTCTTTTGTTTTAAAGTAATGTGCATGAGTTTTCACAAAAACGCTGATTTCAAAGATATACAGACATGGTACAGTTAAGAGGTTCAGTTTCTTGAACAATGACTTACATGATGTTATGGGACTAACGTCACATATACCGCGTATGCACTGCTTTTGACCTACAAATATTCGGTTTAGATCGATGGAGTTTCCCCATAATAATATACCATATCTTAAAATTATTGATGCTAGAATTAATATTACTACAAGAATTCCGTGCCTTGACGTGTGACCGCCACTTGCTGTAGCGCGCATGGCAGCTGTAGTCCCCTAGTATAACCCAATTGTATGCCTGTGTCGCCTTGTAGGGTTCAATCCATCAGCCCTTTTGTCACTTTTGTGGTTGTCTAATACTATGCGCTAAGCTAGGCTAGATTTTTAACTCTGCGCTGCGTCTATCAGATGGATTAACAGAGCAGTGGACACTGCTGGAAAAAAGCTCACAGATATCTTAACATTTAACAGATGTCCTAATTCATTAATATACTACTTATTTCTTTAAGGACTTCAACTATTTTATAAACTTAACTTGGCAAAACGTTCAAATTTTGGCTGAAGTTTTATTCATTTTACCGCCATGTTTATTCTTATTCTGAAACAATTTGAAAGAAAGCGTAATTACTCCTACGAGTAGGTACAATCAAAGCAAAAACGGCACTCAATCTTGAAGCAATCCCGACGTCAAAGGCCACAATATACATGAATAGAACGAAATTAATAAATTAACGACACTTCAGAGTAACACTCACGCCAAAAAGAATATTTGATCAAGTCTGGAGCAACAAATAATTCACTGTAAGGTCTCTACCTACTGTTTGATAAAATATATATTTAAAATTTTATTTATTAAGGCGCTGAGTTTAAATAAAGTGTTATTTTTTACCTGAGGCTAATAGTCTCGTCTCCGCCCGAGACTTCTCTTTTGACATTTATTGGAGACCTTGCTACTACCACCTACTACATAGGTACGTATAATATATTCTATTCAAAGTAATCATTACGTCATTGTCTTTTCCTTTTAAATTAATACACTATATTTCGACGGGAGTAAAAAAATAGAGCCAAACCAATAAAATAAATCGTGTTTTGATATATGCTGAGATGAGTAGGGTTACTGTATGGAACCTTTGAGCAACATCACCTTTAAAAGGTCTTGTCAATGTCAGACTGTCTTACAAATTCTCCATGGTCTGAGTTTCTGGCAGAAACACCACCGTTCAGCTGAAATAGTTTCCTCAATTACATCACCCACGTCATTAGTATATGAAAGTGGATATCAAGCGGCGGGCTGCTTTAGCTCGTTTGATGGTAACCTTCTCTTTGCACATTTAGGCGTTGATATCAAGACACGTCATGGCGTCAAAACGTCTGTCTACTCGTATTTGAATGGAGCTCTCGTAGTTACAAGCTTCTCATCATCTTGTATTCTATTATAATATTATTTTATGCAACTGTCACATGAGGAGCGGTCTTAAAACACGAGTGGGGTTTTATGAAACGAGCTGAAGGCGAGTTTCTTAATAGGATCACACGAGCGTTTTCAGTTATAGTAATTTAACAATAAGGGTGTAGATAAATAATATTGAATGCACCCGCGAGTGGCTACGACGCGACGACCTGTGTCCTAAAGACAGGTTTGGTAAAAGGGTTTCATTGGTACCTTTTGGGGATGGAACTCGTAGTATATGTAGTTGGTTTCTAAATTAGTTTAGTAACGACAGACCGAAGAAAAATAAAGCGAAAATAAAGCGAGCTTTGAGGCGAAGCTCGATTACAGTTGTATAAATACTGACATTACGAACCGATACTTATAAATGTTTGTATCGTTCCCTCACGGCACGATTGCACGTTAGACGCCGTAGATTTTCACATCAAGAAGATTCAACGTTCTCCGTCACAATACATATATAGTGCTCACGACAATATCATAAATCATACCCAAGCCAGCGACCGCAATCGACGCAACATCACCTTGTCGTATAGTCCCAATCAGTCTCATAGCGTTTATTTACTTCACAGAAACATAAAACTGCACACTCCGTTTCACTAATTTATTTATTTATTTATTAACATTAGAAGAAAATCATAACATTACAGGATTACACCCAAGTCATTACAAAATTCTTAAAAATTAAATTATATTATTCCACAGATACATTAAATAAGATTAAATTATTACACATACAATTACTAAATTAAATACATACATCACAGACTAATTGGCAAGACTCTCGCATAATTTCAGACACTCTCTTTCAACGACCGTCCATCCATCCGCAAACAAATCGCAGGAGAGTTGCACCGCGCTAAGCCCGTTAAGGGCATGTAGAGCGCGGCAGACGGGAGAGTTGCGGAGCGCCACCGTGTGCGCGGGGGGCACCGCGAATAGGCGCTGCCGATCTGCGCGAAACCGCGTCCGTCCGTCAGGGACGAATAGTCGACAGGCTTCGCCGACCAGCACTGGGCAATCGAGACGACCTCGCAAAATACGGAGGATAGTGATCAACTGATCAAAGAGTCTGCGCGTAGCCAGAGAATGGTAGCCAAGGGTGCCCTGCAGATAGGCAGTAGGGTAAAGGAACGGATAATAGCCGCCAACTTTTTTAAATAGGAAGCGCAAGAAACGTTTCTGCACTTTCTCAAGCATTAAGGCATAGGTTGATTCATGAGGATCCCATACGCAGGAACTACCCAACTAGCACACAAGCGAATTATACAGCCATTGTGCAGCCTGGTAGTTGTATAGGAGTCGTTCAAGTGCTGTACAATATTCCTTAAGACGTACAGTAGCATTTTGGAAAGCCCTTTAACAGTAGGTGGTACTGTAGCCGATTAATAGCAATGGAATAGCTAGCTATGGTGGTATAAGAGCATTCAGTACCGCAGCAAGACAGCCATGAGAAGTATTATGGAGTTCATGTAAACCATTGTGCCACCATAAGACGTAAAGGAGTGCTTTAGTAGGCAAAAGAGTTTAAAAAGAGTTATAAGTCGCTTTAATGGCGCTTAAGAGCGTACAGAGACATTTTACAAAGCCAGAGGTTCTTGAACGGAGTTGTGTTCGGCTGTTGTAGCACTTATCTATAACAGAGTTAAGTAGCGCTAGAATAGCGCCTTAAGCGCTATTTGTGAGAATTATATGGCTACTGTACGGCTTGCAGTTGTATAAGGAACCATACGAAGTATTTTATACGGGCGTGGGAGTTACAGAATAGTCTTATGGCACCTTAAGTGTTTTAATAAAATCTATTAGCGCTCTTGTAACTACGTATCTACAACGGAGGAACATAGCTTCGTATTAGAGCTCGAAGCGCTATATTAGAGATTTATAGCACGGAATTGTGACGTAAAGCTGTAAAACGTTAGGTGTATGTTGCTTTATGCAGCCCAAGGCGGAGGAATGAACCTTACTGGCGCTTTATGTCGTTTACAGACGTATAGTAGAGTCATTATACAGCCAATAACTGATCTCTCAGTTCAGTCTTACTAGTCTCAATTTTGTCTTAAAATTTAGTGAGTGAGCCAATTTGGAGCGGTGACTCACTCGGTCAACAGGTAATTTTAACATTGAATTCATACTTGAATTGACTTTCAAACTTTTTAATATTCAACGATGGACACCTAAAATGGTTTTATAAAAGGATACCTTGAACACCATTATACAACTTTAGGTTCTTAATATTAATCGCAAAAACCTGCTGTGACACCTAAATAGTTGAATAGCACAACTGTAACACTACTGTTAAACCTATAAGTCTACAACAGCAAGCACTACAGCCGTTGTACGACTCAAACCTGCATAATAGATATATCCAACACTGAAAGCTGCATGATTGAGACGCCATTAATTTGTTTAGTAAATGTGTTTTTTTAAGGTTATGATGAAGTTTTGGACATCGTATATATGCGTAATTTGTAACTATTAATGTAATTAAAGTCAGTACTCTTCACACATCAAACCGTACAAAACTATTTGTAACCTTAAAAGTCTTCTTTTTGCTAAAACACAATTTTGTAAACAACGCAGAAATATATTTTATGCATTAAAAAGTGAATATTACGAGGGCGCATGAAAATTTTGACTAGAATATACGTATACATTGACAGTAAACTGGCACTCGCACGGATATTTAACGGCACGTCGAAGTAAAACAATGCTAATTAAACTTTGTTATTGTATCATCCACAGATCCCATTCGTATCGTTCCTTTCACTTCAATTGTCACTGCACTTCACTTTCTTTGATTTTATGAAAATATATTTTGTGTTGCCCACAGTAGACCTACTAAATTACTAACTTAGAACCCAGAGATTTAATATAGCGGTATTAGTGGTACAAATTTAGGTAAAGGTGGCGTTACGGCGCTACAAGCACTTTTTCGAAATCTCATAGCGCTGATCATCCCTTTTAAACCACTTCTGTAGAGCCATTATAACATACATATCCGACCACTGTAGAGCTATTGTAGAACTATAAGCTGTATAATTTGGGGCCTAATTGACGCTACAAGAGATCTATATCTGGATATAGAACCACTATAGCACTTATTTAGGAGCCTAACGAGTTATCAAAATCCTTTATCCGGCTACTATACGGCTTCTTATAGCGCTTGTGTGCTAGTTGGGTAGCCTCTAACTTGGATCTTACGAGAGCAGAGTAAAGCAACCTTATGGCTCCTACATGTGTGAAGTTTTCACAGTTACGAGTAACGAAGCCTAGCCGCTTGAAACCTCCTGCTGCCAACCCACGCACGTGATCGTGGAATGTGAGTCCAGGATCAAACACTACCCCAAGGTCTTTGATGGATTGAGTGCGAGAAAGTGGTTGCTTGTCAAGAGTATATTGGGCAATTGTAACCTGTTTAGAGCGCGTGAAGCTCATAACATGGCACTTTGAAGCATTAAGGTGAAGACGGTTCTCGACACTCCATTGGTGAATTGCATCTAAATTACGTTGCATGACTTGGCAATCTGATGGGGTTCTAATATCAACAATTATCTTAAGGTCGTCAGCATACAACAGGGCTCTACCAGCTTCCAGGCAGCCGGCAAGATCGTTAATCATAACTGTGAAGAGGAAAGGTCCTAGCAGAGACAAACTAAAAAGCAGTCGCTTACGTATCGTTTCAGTGACGATGTGTTTCCATCGACCAGCCACGTGAGATCCTCGCCGATGACCTGTCTGCCTCGTCATTAGTTCTTCGTTTGAGCCGCGCGGGAGACGAGACATGTCTCGTTCTCTGGTGATGCAGTCAAGGCAAAATGTAGAAAAATTCACGCTCGTCTGCACGGCACAGGTAACATATAAAAGTGAATACTTGTGAAGGATATGATGACACACAACTTTACATGATAAATAAATCGACAACATCATTATAGCCCAAGTTTGGTTGTCAATAAAAAGGGTCAATATTTTTGTGTCGTGAGATGATCTGATAAAACTAAACCTGGATTAAACTGGTATGCAGTAATTCATGTGAAATTTATTCGGCCACAGACGCGAATTTAAGCTACACCAAAAAATCAGAATAATTGTATACCTACATACTTTTTTAGTGGCGTCGTGGCTGATTCCTTAAGAGTCCTTAAGTAAATAAATCAAAGACAAACGACAAACTCTAGTCTACTTATTATAAAAGTTCATAGAGCACCTGTGATCAGGAGCGGTCGCCTCGGGGGCCCGACGAAGATCAAATTATGCTCGAGACCGGACCCTCGTCAATCAGGATCGCGCGGCCCTTACTTACGTTATTGTACTGTTTTGTGCCAAGTTTATAACACGAACTACAAGATATACTTAGTGTTTCACGTACGATCATGTCAAACACAGTGTGATACAAAAAATGCAAAACAATGTAAGTATACGTAGAATTTGGCTAGTAATAATACTGTATATCGTCTACTAGGTGTTATAAACTTAAATGAGATGTAAATATTTTGTAACGGTGGATGTAAAGACCTACTTTCTGTACTCACAATATTGCAATAAACATTATGATTATGATTATAACCGTCCAATTAAGAATATTCAAAAGAGGTATTAATATTATTACTACACCGTAACATGCATTATTTTGTAATTTATCTAACAATAAATTTAATGTTTAGAATCCGCCCAGGAGGGCATTCCCAAAAGACAGCAGTTACGCATGCCTATGGCCAAAAGCTGCTAAATTAAATATTGAAGCATTTTAACATATTTTCGACTTGATACATTATTTTTTTACTAATCCGATAGTTTACAATAAAGCGAAGAATCCCGCGGGTGATTCTTGAAAGGGTCAATTTACAGCGTCCAGAAGGATAAAGTACCCGCACAATTGAAATAATTGACCATAGTATTTTTTATATATTACATTAGCACCTAATCTAACTGGAGCACGATATATTTTTTGTTTAAGTTAAGTATAATTAACTGTAAAAATATATTAAACACATAAAACTTTATTCCCTTGGTGCGTCCATTCGCCATTTTTTGAACAAACTACCCCAAAAAGTACATGTTGTGAATTGAAATCAAGTATAGAATTGAGTTAAATTATTAGAATATAAGTTATTTATTTATAAGAAAAAATATGATTGCTGTGTGTATCGTAATTTAAAAAAAAAACTATGTTAAAGGTTTGTCCAGAGCTAAGCTATGATTCCCCTGGTGCCTCATCCAACACGGCGCACATCCCTACTTAAACGTCATCTGACCAGTTGCAATGGCCGGGCTTGGCAAACGTCAGTAACGCTTCCAGATATGCGGGGAATGGTCGCGACTAGTTGCTGGAATTCTTAGCTATGAAGGCTAATATATGATTCACTTGGCTTTGGTTCACTATGATTTTGATTCCCTTGAATTTTTATAGAAAATTTTATATCTGCAATAGGTACATAGTGTTTAGTAAAAATAAAACTACACGAATGCCTGCATGTGTTGACTTAATAGTTGTTCTTATAATAATTTAAGTTTCGGCAGAATCGACAAGAAACATACTTTTTTCTTATTCCTCTGGTTCTAATTTCGAACAAGGGAATCACAGTTTTCTAGCGTTTTCATGAAAAGAAAATAAATTTCCCTTTAATTCGCGTTGCAGATGACTGAATCATTGATTATTCCATTTAGGTACAGCAGGTCTCAAATGATTTTGAGCTGAATTCAAGAAAAGATGCTTATGCCCAGCAATTTTTATACCTCGACGGTGGTTCGATTATTAAGACAATTGCCAATTAATTCGAATAAAACACTGTGAATTTTTGTATCCCTACACTTTGTAAAACTTTTTATTTATGTAAGAAAAACTGATCTGAATATTATTCCCCTGTACTTTTTTTTATGATTCCTTTGCCGTTTTTCTTATTCCCATGTCATCTTTTCTTATTCCCCTGGCGGCGAAAACATAAAGTGGTATATTTCTGTATCAAATTGACCAAAAGCGGTGCCTATTTGATAAATCTGCGTAAAATTAAATACAATTTAATATTTTCTAGCAAATAGGTAAAAAAATATAAAAATAAAAATCGCCAAGGGAATCACATGAAGAATTCAATTCTCAAGAATGACCCCTGAACCATATTATTTTTTGTTTCATTTTTCACTTAAATACAATACTTTAAAGATACTGTTTTAATTAAGGTATTCAAAACTTCGCGAAGTGCATGAATTGCTGCAAATATTAGTGGGTAAGTTCGGTAATAACTCGCAGTTTTATTGGTCCAGCACTAACGAGCCACTCTTCCTGTCTAGCCAGACAAACGACGCAGCCAAATGCCCTTTTTTACTTTTGCGCCATCAAATTATATGGACGGTCTCAGGTGAAGGAAAGTAAAGGGTGATTTGTCTTAATGTGCGCTGTAAGGAATGGACTATCGCAGTCTGTTTCCGGAGTTCTGGAAATATAGCTTAAGCGTCAAAGTTAAAAGTCAGATTGGTATTTTTTTTATTATAAATAATGATAGATTATGATGTCATCCTAACCGATGTCTGTCACAGAGATTGAATATTAAACGGATCGTTTGCGAACAGTTAACGGAAAGCCATTAAGGATGACCTTTAGTTTAAAACAGGCTGACTTCTGGATAAGTTCTGGTGTATTTGTTTGCAAAACTTGACGATAAAAAATCGAGGCATAATGTTTTCCTAAGTTATTACAAGTTTTCACTTGATAAAATTCATGACTACTTAACTTCGGCGAGGAATCATTTAAGAACTTTCCGCACCTACAAAAACTCAAAGTTCAGCGACAACTGAAGTAATATTGACTTGTTCCAATTTTGACATGCTCAGAATGAACCCTCGGAAGATCCAGGAGATAAGGTGCTGTGCGATAAGCCGTTGCCGTTGCGTCATCGCCACAGAGGGACAAATTTACCTATCTCGGTATTGTAGTGTCGAAAACAGGACCAAAGAGGACACCGCTTCAAGAATCGCCAAGGGGAAAGCAACCTTCGCACAGCTCCGCTCTGTATGGCAGTCGCGGAAACTGACTAGGAGAGTTAAGGTCAAGATATTCCGGTCCAACGTTAAAACCACGTATGGATGTGAGATGTGGAAGGAGACATCGCTCTCCAAGTCTTGGTCAACCGCTGCCTTCGCCATATCCTCGGTGTATACTGGCCCGTGAAAATCTCCAACGCAGATCTGTGGAACGCTATGGAGAGACTTCGATGGACCTAGAGATCAAACGCCGCGAGTGGCACTGGATGGATCAATAGGAGTGACCTGAAGTGAAATAAATCCGGTACCCCAAGACCATTCGAGATCGAAACGTACTGTAGACGCTTTCTGTTTCATCCAGGGGACATTCACCATTATATATAGCTCCAATAATTAATAATTATTTAATTAATCGTAAACTACGATCGACGATCACGATTTATTTCTGAAAACCACAGGGATGTTTAATAGCCATGCAAATCTAGTCTACTATCTGTTCCTGAGTACCTATATTTGAACAGATATGTTGGTATACCAATCAACATAGTTTCAAACAATTCTAATGAATTTTCCGGGTACACTTCACCCGCGAGTAAATAAGACAGTAGCGACAAACACGACTTTCATCATTGCGATCATAGTCGAAACATAAAGTGGTAGAGTTAGATCCGTTTAGCGATAAAACCTAGCACAATAAAAAAAAATCTTTTCTTGGTGAAAATGTGTGTCTGGAAGAGATCACTCTTTAGCAATAAAAATGCCTGTTATTTGTCTTCGTCAATTATGATTTCTTACATGTCATATTTCCTGTTTGTTTTGTGAGGATATGATAGCATATAATATAGGGTTTACCGAGGCATATACCGGTTCAAGCAATACGTCATTCGAACGCGCAGAGGTATCGTAGGTAACCCGCCTACGTACTCGGTGTGCGTGTGAGTTTTTTAACCTATACCTATACATGCCGCGATTCATGTGTCTTGGCGCTCACTGCACCCTCTGCTGTATTACTGCTCACACTATGCTGTGACCAAGATTTGCACCCAAGTGTAGGCCTGTTGTAAATTTACGAGCTATAAGTGTCACTAAATGTAAAGGGCTGTAGCTCGCGCCTTTGTCTCCGGCCTATTTATTTTGTGCCGGGCGCCGCACAAACGCCCTTATGAATATTATTTGCAAGTTCGCCCTCTTAATACCTAATCTCCATTTGTTTCAGGACATGATAACTGTAAAGGCTTATTTAGGCTGTGAAGAAGATTTTTACAGGATGTCATCAGCCTCATTCGTTCCATAGCCACATATAAAAGCAAAAACAAACATTAACTTACAAAAAAATACTTACTGTTGAGTTTCTTTCGGCTTTCTTCTCAACACCTGTCTCCTCTTGTGAAATGTCGGTAGATGATTCAGATATATACTATGTAGTCTTGTAAAAGTTCCCTTATGAATAAACTTTTTTTCGAATAGCATCCCAAGTAGCACAATTGGGTCTAAATAGCTCGTATATCATATCTAATTAGATGCTTAAGTGAAATTTACCACCATGACTAAGTGCTATATAGGTGGCAAGAACCCTTATGCCACCAGTATAGAACCAAAAGGAGAAAAATTGCAGCCTATTTTTGGTGCTAAATAGAATCCATAAGAGATCTCACAATAACCTTAAGTGGAAATTAGAACTATGGGTGAAAGTTATGCGTCCATAAGAGATCTCACAATAACCTTAAGTGGCAATTAGAACTAAGGGTAAAAGTTATGCGCAGTGAACGAATGAAAACATTTCAGTTCGGTCAATGAGTGATAAATGAGTCGCCAAAATTATCTTTGAGTGGCGAGGCAACTGTCAAATTGAAGTAATACGTGATCTGCCATATTCATTTTGGATTTATATGTCTGTTTGATGAGTGATTAAAACTTTACGTTATACAAGCATCGAAATAAGCACGAAATTCTTGCGAATTTTTTTTTACTGTGAAACTAGTATGTTTTCTTTGTAAATTTCGACGCGCCCTTCATTTGATCAGGAATATTAAAAAAGAGAGTGCTAAATTAAATAAGGAATAGATACTGATAAGAAATAAAACTGTTAAAAACCTGACCTAATGATTGTAGGTTACGTACAATGTTAAAGTAACATCGTCACAACTATCAAAAGTCTGTGATTATGCGTCAGTGTGATAAAATTCTGGTTAAAATAATCAATTTTCATAGGCTTCCATTTGTAAACATGGCGAAACAAAAACCGTCCAAGAGCATGTCGGGCCACGCTCAGTGTAGGGTTCCGTAGTTGGCCATCCTTCACAATAGACAATAAAATCGAATTTAAATTACGAGAAAGATTTCAAGCTCTATAAAAGGTCGTAAACGCCAAAGTAACTGTAATTACTTATTACCTTCTAGAAGTTATCGATTATACGCACCAGATTGAGCGAAATGTTTTAATGCAGTATGGCACTTAACTAATATGTGTAACGTTCGAAGTATAAGAACACCGCGGGGCACTTACGTCATTTAAAAGAAAATTATGAATTTTTGCGATAACTCAAAAACGGCTCGACCGATTTTATTCAATATAGTTTTCATTGAAAGTACTAATAGGGCCTTATTTTCATGAATTTTTCCATAATTTTTTGACTCGTGGTTGAGAAGTTAGAGGGGGGGGACACTATTTTTTGGATTTACCGAGCGAATATTTACAAAACTGCTGACTTTATCAAAAAATGATCTTTGAAGGCCCCTATTGTTTTTAAAAGACCTATTCAACGACACCCCACACGCTAGTGTTAGAACGAAAAAAAAAATCACCCCCACTTTAGGTGTATGGGAGGTACCCGAAAAAAAGTTATTTTTTTAGTTTTTATTTTACCGTTATGTCGGCGTGATACATACACATAACAAACTTCAGCTTTCTAGCACTTATGATCACGGAGCTAAGCCGCGGACGGACAGACGGACAGACGGACATGGCGAAACTATAAGGGTTCCTAGTTGACTACGGAACCCTAAAAAAGATCCTACAGTGTTTATTTTCACTTATTTGTTCCTTATTTGGAACTATCAAGTCTAATAATCACTTATTTGTATCTTGCGAGTGGCAAAGCAGTGAATGATATTACCAATAGTACCTAATTATTTGCTCTTTTGTAGACTATTAAACAAGCAAGACTATTAAATATATTTTGACAAGGCGCAAATAGGAACAATAATAGAACTTTTAGTTCGTTAGTGGTTCGAAATAAGTGAAAATAACTGCTTTTGGTTCCAAGAACCTCCTACTGACACCTATTTATGCGTTGGAGTGGCAATAAGGTACTTCTTAGGCCTTAAAGTTGCAATATTTTTTGGTTCCAAAAGAGCCGTAAAATTATCCCTTTAGCCACTATTGGTGATATAATTCGCTATTGTACTAGTCATTTGGAACTTTTAGTTCCAAATAAGGGTATGTTCCCACTTATATGTAAAAGTTGCTTATAAGTGATTTTAAGGCCTTATATAGCACTATTGCTTCTTATTGAGTGACAATTTGAACCTGCATGCAACTTTAAGTAGCAAAATCGACTTTATCCCACCATAAGTAATAAAGTAGAAACAAAAAACGTTCCTATGCAACTACAAGTGATAGGATGAACTCATATACAGTTTTGAGTGGTGTTTAAAGCTATAAGTTGTATCAAACACTGTTAAACCACTCATTTAGAACTTAAAGCTATAAGATAAGCTGCAAAATTCACTAATGTGCTGCTTGGGATAAATCGACATATCACGTGATATGACTGTATCTTTGCTTAGGAAGCTCAAAGTTAATGCCAATCGATTAAATCTATGAACAAGACCGCGGCTTTAAATAGCAGGCATATGAACGACCACGCAATGATCCAACCAAGTCGGCATTACCCAACTCGAGGCATCCGCGCAGTTATTTTATTGTTGTTCCAGGGCTCCGACAATTTGCCTTTGTGCTCGGATTTGTAAATACCTCGGCGGCTGAATTACGTGAGGATTGAGTGTCTGACTGTACACGCGGATTTGCCGACAGACCAAAGGGAGCCTAATGAATAAATACTTTGCTGAATTTTTGAGGCTTTGACCCAGTCCGTAGTAATTGGCTCTCTGTCTGCTGCGACTTCGTCATTATTCTCATTCTGTTCTTATTAATTGGAAGACTAAGATGCCAGTTTGGTAATGTTTGCAATAATAACGACGCGATTGGCGCAGCTTATAGAGCGAGCGGCGGTGCTGGGTTCAAAAATATCTGTGTGATGAACTCGAATATTTTGTTCCCGGGTCACTGATGTTATTTGTACATTATATGTATTTGTATATAGTACATCTCTATATGTGTTTATATATTATGTATATACTGTCGCCTAGAACCCATACTAAAAGCTTTGCTTGGTTTGGGACTAGGTTGATTTCGGGATTCGAACCCAGGACCGCCGGCTCAGTAGGCAGGAGTCTACAAACTGCGCCATCCTCGTCGTCAAACGACCGAGCATACAGCGCAACTGCTTCGTCCTGTAGTTGCCCAACTGATCGTATCCCTCCACCTCCCCAATTCGGGTTATATTTGGGAAGAAAATAAGTGTAGCTAGATTTTGAAGGGATTATAAAATATTAGATGGGAATGAGTTTACAATCATGAAATTTTATCTGAAAGATTAGAAGGGCACTTTCACAAGTCTGTGCCTCCATCCCGTATTACCTACCGGCACAGCTACCGGCATTTCCCAAGAGGAGACCAATTGAGATGAATATTTAATATCCTCACCGCCTCGACAGCCTCATCTCATACACATATGTGGATTTATGGAACAATGTATCGACTGGAAACACTTAGAGCTGATAACCCTTACGTGGGTAAGTAATGTATGTATGTATGTAAACATACATACATTACTTACCTACCTTACCTTATTCGTATTGTACACAAAAACAGAAATACATTAAAACAAAAGAAATACATGTACAAAGGCGAACTTATCCCTTTAAGGGATCTCTTCCAGTTAACCTTTGAGTAAATGAGTGCTAAAGACAAATGTAAACGGTAGACAGCCAAAGCAACATGTACAATACGAAGGAGGATAATTTAACAATAATACTTACACATGAAAATGCAAAAAAACCAAAATAGAGAGAGATAGGCAAACAGTCAATATAATACATAATACGTAATAAATATATATAAATTCAACAGAAATAGTCATAATTACAACAAAAACAGCAACCTATTATTTGTTTGACAGCCACAATCCCTTCAACTTCCCCTTGAGCGATGCAACGGACTGCGTCTGCCTTAGGGCGGGAGACAACTTGTTCCATAATTTCACGGCGCGCACAGCAAAAGACATATCGTAGACATGCGATCTATGCGGTGGGATCGATAGAGCTAGATTCGCACTAGACCGCAGGCGATGGCCACTACCATCCGCCATGTAAGAGAACTTCTCTGCAAGGTAAGGAGGAGAAGAAGGAATAAAAAGGGCATTATACAGAAGACAAAGAACATGTAAGTCTCTGCGCTGACGGATCGGAAGCCATTTAAGTTGGGCGCGGTATTGAGACACATGATCAAACTTGCGGAGACCAAATATGTACCTGATACAGACATTTTGTAGGCGCTCCAGCTTGTCAAGCAGCTCCCCCCGGAGATCCAGGAAAGCAACGTCACCGTAGTCGAGTAGTGGGAGCAAAAGAGAGCGGGCAAGCATGATCTTCGTATGAAGAGGAAGGAAATTCTGCAGACGCCTCAATGAATGAAGGGACGCAAAGAGTTTCCTGCTGATCTCAGAAATATGAGGTGCCCATGACAAAGTTTGATCCATGGTAATGCCTAAATTTTTAACCGTAGAAGAGAAAGGTATAGGAGTACCATCAAAGAAAATAACTGGCTTAGTTTGATCTGAGAGCTTGGAAATAAAATGGGGGCTTCCAACAACAATAGCCTGCGACTTCTTGGCATTCACCATCAAACCAAAGGATGAAGCCCAAGCACGGATTGATTCCAGGTCGGAGTTGATTTGAGAAACCAAGGAGCCAAAATCATCAATGCTGGCCGCCGCGTAAAGCTGCAAATCGTCTGCATAGAGATGGAACGAGGAGGAGAGTGACTTGGTGATTCCGTTAATAAAGATAGAAAAGAGTAATGGAGAGAGTATGCCCCCTTGAGGGACACCAGCAGACAGTTCAGACAGAGTAATATAAGATATAAGAACTTATACTATAATATTCACATTATATACGCTCATATTGTATAAGCTTGTTTTGTATACCGTTCAAGGTGTATAACGAACGTTAGATATAACATCAAAATATCTATTTTTGTTAAGTATAACGTTATTTAAGTATAATATCATTGTATATAAAGATCATAACGTATAACGTTCATAATATCCCAGAATTATAATGTATATTACTCAATACAATAATAATAATATTTAGTACTTCTATAGCAAGAATTCGCATTTCACTTTGAACATAAATTATAACCCGCTTTGCGCCGGTCACTTAAAAAACTGCCGACTGATATCACTGTATTGTGACACCCCTCTACAGTGTACATTGCCATCGCGATTTCGCGTTAGCGAACTCGGCGGGCGGGGTCGGGGCGCGCGGGCGGCGCTCCGCGTCTTGCCGCGCACCTCACCCCCTCAATTCGGCCGTAGGGCCGGACAATATCGCCTTACATTGCGTGGTTGTCACGTAAGTGTGTTATTTTTGCGTTGATTTTGTAGATATGTAGGTAGTATTGTCAAAATCTAGACACGCGGCAGCGTGTCCAGCCAAGTTCACCGCAGGAACTGGCGAGCAGCAGCCGTGTGTTATATTACACGAACCGTTTGGAGCCACTTTTGACCCCCCAATAACTCCAAATCTATTTAACATAAAAAAATGAAATTTGGCTTATGTATTAAGATCCTTTAGAACAAGTAGAACCCAAAATTTCATTAATATAGGTTAAATAGTTATTGAGATATTAAAGTCCAAAAAACGGTATTTTTATCACTGACTGACTGACTCACTAGTAATCAAAAACCTAACCCACTTCCAGGTGACCTAGAAAGGTGAAATTTGGCATCCAGCTTAGTAATTGTGTGTGTATACATATAAAAATCGAAAACAGTGATTTTTTTATGTTTTTTTATTATTATTATTATTGATGGTTGTTGCCTCAGAACTCTGTCATTTTTAAACCGATTTGGAAAATTCTTTTTTTGTTTGAAAGATATACTAGAATAGCATATACACTCACACACACACACTTACACATACATGCACATAAAATCCAATACGTACTAACCGTTTTGGAAAATTCTTTGTTTGTTCAAAACTTTCAAAAGATGTACTAAAATAGCACACAAAACTAATTAACAAATAATAATTAAGTAATTTACACATCATAATAATTTCTGTACAAAAAGTAATGATATCCCATCAAAAACATAAATGTAAAATGAGAGCCAAGTTCAATATCGCGTGCACTTCGCCGACAAAAGAATTGAGATCTGCAAGGGCGCCAAGTTCTTTGCCCTAAAATTTTTAGATACAAGGACATGCGACATACTCAATGCATTTATTTTACTTGGGGTGTAATTCAATATCAAGACTTGACTTGGCTAGTTTTACAATATAAATTTATATTATAAATCAAAATCAATCAAATCATTAACCTATTTTCATAAAGGTAAGTACGCAAGTTAGTGTACGTCTTGTTACTTATACTGTTAGCTTGATAATGAACTATGACTATGTTACTTTTATAAAATTTAATTAATTTGTGAAAACTAGCCAAGTCAAATCTTGATATTGAACTACACCCCAAGTAAAATAAATGCATTGAGTATGTCGCATGTCCTTGTATCTAAAAATTTTAGGGCAAAGAACTTGGCGCCCTTGCAGATCTCAATTCTTTTGTCGGCGAAGTGCACGCGATATTGAACTTGGCTCTCATTTTACATTTATGTTTTTGATGGGATATTAATAAACATTAACGTGATCATTTTACTCGGTCGACACAAATAGCTAACAACATTTATTATTGTTTAATCAGTATTTATTGTGTTCTTGTGGTGTTATATTCGCACAAATATCACCATGAATGTTTACAAATGTGAAGTATTCAACAGTGCAAAAGGTGGACTAAAGTTGCACGTAAATGGCTACAGTTTTTGTAAAAACAGACAGGTGGCAAATAAATATTACTGGATATGTGAAAGGAGTCGGCAAGAGGAATGCAAGAGTCGTGCTATTACAAAGATAGAAGTTGGAAGCGAATTGCACGTAATTCAAAAGTTAAGTGATGACCATAATCACGATCCAAATCCTATTAAACTGGAAGTATGTAGTGTTATCGATAAAATTAAACAAGAAGCTGTTGAAAATTATGATCGCAAAACATGTCGTATATTGCAAAATTGTAAGCGAAATTATGATATCCATGTACTTTCACAGTTGCCTTCCACGCAAGCATTGCGGCAGGTTGCTTATCGTCAAAAGCTAAAGGGAAAACCTGTATTTATTGAGCCAAAGGATATATTTTTTGACATTCACCATGAAAACTTACAATTAGAAAGTGATAATTTTGTAATTTTTGATGAAATGATTGCTGAGCGAAAAAGAATTATAATGTTATCCTGTCTAGCTATGATGAGATACTTAGGAAGATCAGCACTATGGATAATGGATGGAACATTTGCAGTGGCTGGAATTTTCCAACAGATGTATGTCATTCATGGTAATATATTTGAGGAAAACAGGCAGACTTATCCGTTGTTGTATGCATTTTGTACTCATAAGGATAAAACTACTTACAACAGGATTTTTGAAATGATTATTGAGTACTGCCAAAATAACAACATTGTGAAATAATAATGAAAAATGTAATTATGGACTTCGAAATGGCTGCCATACAAAGCGTGAAATCTTATTTTGATTACATTACCTTAAATGGCTGTTTTTTTCATTTAGGCCAAATAATATACAGGCGCATCCAGAAAAATGGCAAACTGTATTATACGGTACAAATATTAATTTTTCAATAGAAATGAAATGTTTGTTAGCGTTGGCGTTTTTAAAGCCGGAAGAAATTCCAAAATATTTTCAAAAACTACAAGAAGAGTGTTCACCAGACGCCAAAGCAATAATCAAAGATTTCGGCAATGATTATGTTTTGAAAAATCCTAAATTTCCACCTTCTTTATGGAGTATCGAAAATCTGAAGTCCCGTGGTTTACCACGAACTCAAAACAGTGCCGAGTCGTGGCATCATCGTTTTAATCAGATCATTGACAAAGTAAAACCTGGTTTTTATCACGTTGCGATGGAGCTTTTACACGAGAGTACCAAAATTATGGCAGATATAGAAAAATTGAAAAATGGTGAATCTGCTGATAAGCGTAAAAGGATGTACATAGAACAACAACGAAGAATCGATAATATATTAAAACGAAAAGATGAATACGATTTCTGTGAATTTATTCGAGCGATGGCGTCAAATTTAAGTTTAAAAAAGCAATAAAAATGTATACCTAATACACATAATGTTGTAGGTAAATAAATAAAATTGTTCTCTGTATACGGAATGTTTAATTTACATCTGCCTTTATCAATTATTTATTTATTTATTTATTGAATCACATAAAATGTAACATGACAGTTCATACACCAAAGCGTTCATTACATAGTTGTATTATGTCATGAAAAACGTTTTGTGTTTTATTGTTTCAAGTATTTTTAATTAACATATAAATGATTACAAGGACTATTATTTAAATTTAAGATAGTTGGCATACAAAGTTATCTATGGCATTATGGTGAGAACGGAACGCAATGCTAGCGTTTTATTACCCACTCAATATAGACCTCCGCGGCGGTGGCGGCGGTTGGTATAAACAATTTGTATGAATAGTGATCAGTATGAATACAAGCAAAACTTTTTTCGGTACGCAAAAAAAAATAACCTCGAAGGCCAGGCGGAAGCTCGCTACGCTTCGCTCCCACCTGACCTTCTAACCTAACCCGGCCACGTCGGTTCTGTTCTGAAAGGTTTTGCTCGCTCGCTTCGCTCGCTCGCTCGTTCAAATTTTGTAATTTATGAATTCGGATGATTATGAATTCTGAAGATTATGAGTTAGATTAGTAGTGTAAGAAAATATATGAAAACAAATATTCGTATAAACAAGTTGTATGAATAGTGATCAGTATGAATACGAGCAAAACTTTTTTCGGTACGCAAAAAAAAAATAACCTCGAAGGCCAGGCGGGAGCTCGCTACGCTTCGCTCCCGCCTGACCTTCTAAGCTATCCCGGCCACGTCGGTTCTGTTCTGAAAGGTTTTGCTCGCTCGCTTCGCTCGCTCGCTCTTTAAAATTTTGTAATTTATTCGGATGATTATGAATTGCTCGTCGTCGTACCTAACCTAAGCCAAGTCGGACCGGCCTTAAGGTGAAATAGGAAATGTTAGGATTTCTCTACCACTCGATATAGAAATATTTTGTAATGTAATAAAATTTCGAACCAATGAAATTCGGTGTTTTGTTATTCTGCCATTTAAAATTCATACAAAATGAATCATTAACCAAATAATATTCCCTGAACAGTTATTCTATAAAATAATAAAAATTGTAATGATCTGGTCATGAAATAAAATTCCACCATACAATAATTCGTGAATTAAATGTTACTTGAAACGTTTTCGATGAAATGAAATTCGATGAAAAGTTTGTCGACAAAACAAGGGACACCCAAACGGTGTACTACTTGCCAGAATTTCATCTGCCGTTATTAATTGTGTACATACTTGGGTAAGGACCAAATTCTTTGCAAATACTGTCATACATTAATGTCCACCTCATCTCAAACTAAAAATAGAACATTTATCGTTAATTTGTAGAGTAGAAAAACACGCCAAATAACAGTTCCTATTAACCCAATCATCAATAAACGAATTGATTTTCAGAATAGTTAATAAAAAAATTATTCAGAAATATACTTTTTTATCTTTATTATATTTCCCATACAAAATGAATATGTCCGTACTCTGCTTTCTCGAGAATATATTGATTTTGTTTTAAAGTACGAACGCCTTAACTTATACAGTTTATTTGTATGTATAGTCTTAGGTTTTGTTAAGAAGCAGGTATCGTTTAATATTCGATATCCTTCATCATTTTAAATTTTGCGGCTATTTTATGCATGTCCCAAATATTCTTCCATTGTGCAACCTCCAGTTGTGCGACGACATTACACGGAACTTACAACGCTATTCCAGTAGATTCTTCAATTATTTTAATGGCACTCTGACTCCGAACTTGCAAGCTTGACTTCGATAGTGCTGCCATGTTGTTATTTCTGGTTAGGTCGTGAAGTATTTTGCCTCCATTGTGCGACAAGGGACACAACATTGTGCTACGTGTCACAACGGAAATTCGTCGAAGCGAAGACAACGTTACCAATTGTGCTTACAAGCTTTTATTTAGTTTCACCTGTCCCGATGTTTATTTATTATTCATCTTCAAACCTTGTACACATACATTTACAATTTTATTTACTACTTTTTTCCGGTGTGACACATTCCATTGTGATTTCCGTTGCCCAACGATGCAAAGAATTTGGTCCTTACCCACTTATGCAATAGTTATATAGCTGTTAAATTTTAATATTCCTCCATGCAAGCAAGCATTTTGACGCTCCGCTCGCTTTGCTCGCTCCGCTATCCATGGTCATAAAACAAACCTAACCTAACCTACAGTTTTCGTCCTATGTTCCATTTTAGGAGAATAAGGGTAGCAGTTATAACCTATTTAGTATATCATACGCTATTATATTTTCTGATCATTATACTAAAAGAAAATATATACCATGATCGATATACGTTATGTTGTAAGCTTGTATTTTATCTGTTAGATTTATTTTGTTAAAGGAATTAATTCAGAGATGTATAGAGGAAGGAAATCAAACCAACCAGTTTACGTATACAAAAATATATTGTATAAAGAAAACTAACACTATTTTAACAGTGGTTCACAGAGAGCTTTAATTTAATTTTATAATTTGAGATATAAACCAAAATATAAGAAATAAAACATGAGACCATAAGGGTCGCTTTGTGTTGATTCGTGGATCGAATATACTGCCAAGAATGATATGAAATTTTATAGCTCTACAGTATTAAATAATTTTAGTTGACTCACAGGAATCGCTGTCAAACCGTATCTTAAGAGAAATCTCCCGTCTTCTCCTAAATTGAAATCACGAACGGTTTGAAGTCTGTAACGTCCTGCAGATCTTGTAAAGGACCTCTACTGAAGAGTCTCCATTGAGTCTTCAAAGAAATCGATGAAATGTATTAATGTATATAATTTATAATTTAACATTTATTTGTATATCATTTATTTGTCCCACCTGAAAATGGAAAGGAATAACTTTATGAGCAGTTCTTTTATCACAGGATCCACGGGTTTTTATCTTTAAACGTCCTTACCCGCTACGTCCGTGAAGACAGCCTCCCAGTAACCATATTTCAGGCACACCGCTAACACTTAAACATAATTGCTGCCGAAGAATCTGCTCCCTTTCTTATCTTAGATTTTTAACAACAATTTCCCTGCAAATAATAGTTTTAGGGTTTTAACACTTCAACTAATTATTTTCTTTCCTTCAAAACAATCCAAATCCTTGATACGAACCATGCTTAACTCGTCCTTGGTATTTTAAATACTAATATTACCGGTTTTCATTATTCCGGCTATTAATCCTCGAAAATATGTAAAAATTTACTATCCATCATAGCTCTTCAAATCTTTCTCTGACTTTTCTTCTTGACAGCTCACGAAGATTCCAAATTTTATATTTCGAATCCTGCCATAGTTAATTTTCATAGAGCAGTCCCGACTTCAAAAAGGTAAAAACTTTCGACGACGATATTCCGAAAGAGACGGACATAAGCGCGAAAAACGCTACGTCACAATACCCCCCTCCTATGAAAAGTTTCGACACGAAGTAAGAAACTGCGCTGCCCTCAGCGACCTAAGAACATATCTCGACCACTAAAAATTTGTGAAAAAAACCTTTATAATACAAATAACACTAATTACTAATCGCTTATATTAGACTAACTGTAAACTAAATTAACAACAAGTCCCTACTTCGAAGACTTTAGTAATACTGTACATGACAATCTACCTACAGTCAAGCAAAATAGTTAAAGAAGATTTCCCCCACAATTTCAAAATTCCTCTTTTATACCTCTCTTTCATATTGAAGCATCAGTTTCCAAATACTGAATGCTGCCTACACTCATACAGAATCCCGAGTTGCTCCTGTCATCCCAGTGCAGCTCAACAAACCCTACAGCCGAGTTAACGTGTTCAGCACAACGTTACTCTAGAAACCTATTCGAAACTAAACTAACAATCAAATTCGTAGTACCTATCCGGGTTAACGACGAATTGGAAAATAACACCTTAAACAACAATGACTAAGGAGTCACCACAATATTCATGTAATACGACCTACGGCTGAAGACGACTAACATCACCTTGGCGTCGTTAGTGGTAAAGCTATGTTACTACTAACACGTACTACATGTCAACAAAGTTGAGAACTAACTACCTATTAAAACAATTCTCAAGTGATCATTAATCAAAGTATTATACTTTGATATCCTTAATATGCCATTGACCTAAGAGTTTACCATCGTAACCCACTAGTTCATAAACCAACGGAGACAATACCTTCTTCACTTGACGCTTTATATTTGTCAGCATCACTTTGAGTATACGTTTTCCTCCAGACTTCTTGACCTTCTGTTAGCTTCACATCACGTCTACGCAAGTTATAATATCTTGTATTCGTAGCGTGAGCTTTTTCTAGGTTTTCTCGTACCTTGGTGAAGATACCTTCAAGTTTCCCAAATTCTCCGGCATATTCTTCTCTGGGCATTGCTACCGCATACTCCGTATCACTTGAGTCTTTATAAAATGAGCCATTAATAATTGGTTCTCTAGCGTGGACTAAGAAGTATGGTGAGAAACCAGTAGTTTCATTCACTGCACTATTGAGCGCAAACTGAACTTTAAAAATATTCTGGTCCCAAGACCTATGATCATCCTTAACATAAGACGAAATCATGGTCATGACAGTTTTATTATATCTTTCCACCATATTTACTTGTGGTGTATACCTTGGGCCGAAGTGAACACGAGGAACTTGGTAATATTTAAGCATATTACGAAATTCAGATCCAGTGAATTGAACCCCATTATCGGTAATCACTGTTTCAGGAACTCCATGTGCTAAAATAACGTAATTCTCAATGTTCTTTGCCACATTAGCGCTTGTTGCGCGTCTTAAAGGAAACAACATAGTATATTTCGAGAAACAACAAGTCACAACTAATAGATGGACATAACCAGATCGTGATTTCGGCAGTGGTCCGACAAGATCAGTACTTATAACTTGCCACGGTTTATAACATTGTTTTGGTTTACCCATCTGTCCCGGTGTAAGAGTCGTTGAATGCTTATAAGCTGAACACGTTGCACATTGTTTAATAAATCGTACTACATCACGGTACATTCCGGGCCAAAAATACCTCAAACTCAATCTTCGGTGTGTTTTGAAAACTCCCATATGTCCTGATGTAGGAGGTTCGTGGTTCTCCGTAATGACCTTCGTTCTATTCGATTCAGCTACAACCTCTTTCCAGTCAAACTCGTCGGTAAGTGAATATTTCCCTTTACAATACCTATATAACACTCCATTTTCTATTCTATAATTCGGGTAATTCCTGGGATAATATTGACAACCTGAATAAACTTTCTTATACCACATATCACCATCACATGACTGCGGAGCTGTGTTGATCACGTCCACTTTCATCAAGCGAGAAAGAGCATCCGGGATGACGTTATCTTTCCCTTTTCTATGTTCGATAGTGAAGCTATATTGCGATAAACGACAACCCCATCGGGCAAGACGACCTGTCGGGTTTTCTAAATTCATGAACCACTTTAACGACGCATGATCTGTCACTACAGTGAAAGGCCTAGTACCTAGGTATGGTTCAAACTTTTCAACAGCATACACAACCGCCAGAGCCTCTCTTTCTGTTGCAGAGTAATTCCTCTCATTTTTATTCAAAGATCGACTAATATATGCAATAGGATGATCGTTACCATCAATTTTCTGAGTTAAAACTCCCCCTATGCCATAACTAGACGCATCGCAATGGACCGTAAATGGTTTCTCGAAATCAGGACAAATCAAAATTGGTGCTGATACTAAACGATTTTTTAAATCTTTAAAAGCTTCGTCAGCACTTGTTGTCCAAACAAATTTGGTTTTCGTACTTGTGAGAGCATTAAGTGGTGCAGCAATCGAAGAAAAGTTTTTTATAAAACGTCTATACCAAGAACATGTTCCTAAAAAAACTTTTACCTCCTTTGGATTTTTGGGTACAGGAAAATCAATGACTGCCTGCACTTTACTAGGATCCGTACGTAAACCATTCTCATCTACAATGTATCCCAAGTACTTTAATGACTTTCTGAAAAAATTACACTTTTCTAAATTAATAGTCAAGTTTGCGTCCTTGATTCTTTGATATAATCTATTTAACAATAACATATGTGTATCATAATCCTCGGATACAACGATAATATCATCAATGTAACAAAATACTAAGCCTTTTGTGACATCACTACAAACTGGAATTCCGAAAAGCATATCCATTAATCTCTGCTGTCGCGCCACAGTGCCAAATAATGCCAAATTTTTCGCCACGGGCAACCTGATACAGAATTGGTTAGAACTTATCATTAGAAACCTCGGAATATACTACAACAGGTAGCTATTGTATTTATTTTCCAACTTATTCATGTTGGTAAAGTGACGTAATTTTCGGGCAAAAGAAAATCAAAGTAATTCATCTCTTCAACTTTAAGAAATATTTTGAATTATAATGTTTAAAACGTAATATTGATCGTAGCTTTATGTTTAGAAATAATTTACAACCTTCTACAGGCATTAGAAGTCAAGATATTAACTATTTTAGTTTTTTTGTTTTTATTTTTTTTCTCCCAAACGGGCAAGTAGTGGCTGATAATTTTGATATGGGAAGTACCTCTGAGTGTCCTGAACATGTGATATTAAAATGGGCGCGGTAGCTCGTGGGGTCTCGAAGAAATATCAACTTCGGTTTTGATAAAAATATCATCGTCTAGGGTTGATACTTTTCGGTCAATAATATTTGACTGAATAGTAATAATGTCATTAATTATTTGAATCTTACAAATTATTACCTTTGTGTATAAATCAGTATTTTAAATTGGACATTAAATAAATATGTAAATATTAAGGGACAATCATACAGAAATCGACCTAGTCCCAAACTAAGTAAAGCTAGTACCATGGGTACTAGACGACGATATGCATAATGTGTAAATACTTATATAGATCTATTATAAATCATTAATATGTGTCTGTTAAGTGGTCTGTGGTGTCTGCAAATTCCTTTTCGTAAAATGATGGCCTGTATACATTTTGACTTTATTTCGTATGATGGGTTCTTTTAATTTTGACAGTGTTTCTTATCTGACAGATTGCTGCAAAAATACGATTGAAATATAAAAAAAGTATACAGTTATACATGTGCCAGAAGGGTATTAATTTTTTTATTTTACAATATCTACCAGCGGTTCGCTATAAGGCTTACTAAGAAGAAAGAACTGCCGGGATATACTTTTAAACAAATTCTCTACATATACTTCATTAAACACTCATTTAATTTACACCGTTCGAGGCCCAGGGTTTCCACTCTTGTGTCTTGCTTGTCCCTTGATAAGATGTAAAACCGGCTCCCAAGCCGGTAGTAAGTGGCAAACCGTCTTCTCTTTTGAAATTAGACATTCTATTAGAATTCAATTTTCGGCTAAGTCGGCCGAGTTTATTCATAGGGAAGGTTTTTCAAAAACAGGTGGTAATCTTAATGAATATGATGCGTAGTTTTAAAGGCTTTGTTTTATAATATGTCGTGATTGTAAGGACACATCCTTACCTACATATGTTAGAAATCTGAAAATGTCTTAAATACATTTGTAACATATTATGTAGACTCACAAATTTTGCCGTTCTGACCTTCTTTTACTTTTTCATCTCCAATATTCACACCTCAATGATCGCATGTTTATTAGAATTTAAGTACCTAGTCATCCTGCTGATGGCGTTGTTTATTGTAAATTTGTATCTTACTTTTTGTCCATATGTTTATTGATACATGTATTGCCCTTTTAATTTGTTCGCCGCAATGTTCAACTAATGATGTTAGTTAATAATCACTATAATCTTGCGGTCTAGTCAGTGAAGGATAAGGTTTAGGCAGCCGTCTTGTTGGTACAGCCGTGGCATGAAAAATGTTCGTCTCTTTTGAACCTTAACACCAACATTGACTCTAAGTGACTCCAAAAGTGACGAATCTTTTTAATCTTCAACTTAGACATATTTGTATACATAATATGTATACTTATAGTATTATTTGTTTTGGTTTTTTCTATTATATTCTATTGATGGAAGAGCGGGATTTCCGGACACCAGCATATGTAAAATTAAAGAAGTTGTTTTCGTACCTACATTTTATGAAACCGGAAAAAGATTTTTTGTTTTTATTATATATTTTTTAAATTAAAATGTTGTGATTATTTGTAAAGTAAGTAGAAAAGAAAGTTCCTATGAATGTTTACATAAAAATTAATTAACCGAAAATTTGATCGAATTATTTTGGCAGCCCTGACAAAAAGTTTTATTGGCATGTATCTTGAAGACCCCACGAGCTACCGCGCCCATTTTAATATCACATGTTCAGGACACTCAGAGGTACTTCCCATATCAAAATTATCAGCCACTACTTGCCCGTTTGGGAGAAAAAAAATAAAAACAAAAAAACTAAAATAGTTAATATCTTGACTTCTAATGCCTGTCGAAGGTTGTAAATCATTTCTAAACATAAAGCTACAATCAATATTACGTTTTAAACATTATATTTCAAAATATTTCTTAAAGTTGAAGAGATGGATTACTTTGATTTTCTTTTGCCCGAAAATTACGTTACTTTACCAACATGAATAAGTTGGAAAATAAACACAATAGCTACCTGTTGTAGTATATTCCGAGGTTTCTAATGATAAGTTCTAACCAATTCTGTATCAGGTTGTCCATGGCGAAAAATGTGGCATTATTTGGCACTGTGCGCGCAGGCGCACCAGTTAAACCAAAAGCCATGACTTTAAATTTATATAGACCCTTTCCTGGCACTGTAAAACCTGTTTTTTCCTGCGAGGACTCTTCCAAGCCAATTTGCCAAAAACTAGCTTTAAAATCTATAGTAGTAATGTATTTTGCATTTCTAAGACTATCCAATATCTGAGGGATATATGGAATTGCGTAAGCGTCACCTTTACTGACCGCATTTAATTTACGACAATCCAAGCAAAACCTCCATGATCCATCAGGCTTTGGAATCATAAGGGTTGGATTATTCCAAGCTCCCTCACTTGGTGCGATTACATCCATATCCAACATTTTATCCACCTCCTTATGTAATTCCTTTAGCTTTTCAGGTGACATGGGGTAAGGTCTACTCTTAATAGGCGGAGAATCACCTGTATCTATTTTATGTTCTACTAAGTGAGTTCTACCTAAACCCTTGCATTCAAATGAAATTCCCTCAAACTTTCTAACCATTTCCGCAGCTAATTCTTTCTGTTCCGGAGTTAAATTTTCAAAAGACATAATTTTTTCAATTTGCATGTCAATCCCGGCATTACTAATAAAATCTAAAGGCTTTTCTATGTACGTAATATTTTCAAATATCTCAGGCATCAATGCAAACTCTTTCCAAAAATCAACTCCTAAAATGACGTTTGAAACTATAGATGGTATAACGTGAAACTTAATTAGCCTGGTAACACCGTTAAAAGATATAGGTAGTAACATTGTACCTCTGGTATTACAAACAGAACCATTAGCTACTGTAACTGTTTCGTTAGTATTTATCAATGAATATCCTAAATGAATAAAACGCGTGTGAGCACCGTTTCCTAATATTGAAATTGCCGCGCCGGAGTCTAATAATCCGCAAATTGTCAAATCCAGTATGTTTACATTTAAATATGGCCGAACGTCGTTATTATCTGGCTTAAAGAGAACCGAAGTAACGGAATTGTTATTAAAATATTTCGTTACTAAATCCATCCAGTATTTTGAATCAGGTGGTACGACTTTATTCACCTGTGGAACACTACGATTCTCATTATCTAGTTTTTTGATTTCGTGTTATGATTACATTTTGGGCATGACCGTGATGTATAACCTACCTCTCCACACTGAAAACATAAAATTCGCTTATCCCTACAAGCTTTAGTGGTATGCGAATCAACCTTGCATCTCCAACAATAAACTTTATCACTAGGTGGTGATTTTTTTTGAAAATTAGACGTCTGTGGCTGTTGCCCATGCTGACGAAAACCATAAGACGACCCAAAGTTCCTTCGCGCTTGCAACGGCTGCTGCTGAGAAGTACCTGCAACTACCGCAACATCCTGTTTTACAGACTTACACCTGTAGGCGAAATCCGAATTCAAAGCAGACTGTTTTGACGGTTCCGAAAACAGTTTACTTTTCTGCCGAGCCGCCTCGACTTTCCTACAACATTGCCTCAAAGATTCGACACTAGAAATATCCTGCAACGCCAACTGCTCTGAAAACGTGGGTCTAATATTGTGAAGTAATATTTCCAACTGCTGTTTGTCATCTAAAGGTTTCAACAAGCGTGAAAACATTCCGCTCATAACCGCGAAATAAATATGAGTCGGTTCATCCTGACCTTGAGTGCGCGTGTGAATCTCCTGTAGTAAACGATAATCAAAGTCTATCGGTGCAAATTCTTGCTTCAATAGAATACCTAACTGATTCCAAGACGAAAATCTATGCTTATTCCCCCTATACCAAAGCAAACCTTGGTCTGTAAACAAACAACAAGCCGCTTTGTACAACTGCTCATCGCTGATGTTAAACGCACGCGCGCGCTCATCGACTGCTTCCAGAAACGCATGGACGCTGGTAAGGCCATTAAATTTATAGTTTATAAACTTAAGAATGTTGAAACTCGATGACTCTCTCGGTTCCTCAAACACGCTATCCGAAGTTTCCCCACCTGTAGTTGGACTAGTCGTAGTCGGTATGAACGACCTGATTACCGCCGCACTCTGTTGAAGTATACCTCTTACAGTAATTAAGGTTTCTCTGTCTTCCGCGGTATCGACACTATCCAACCGGTAAATTCTATAATATAGATGGTTATACAACGCCTTTGCACGGACTAAGGCACGTTTATCTCGGGACTTTTCCAATAACGTCACCTTCGCCTGCAATTCTCTCATTTTTTCCGAAATAATGGGTAACTCGGAAGCAGCCTTCACTTCCTCGCCTACAATTTCCTCAGGTAGGAATTCTAAGCTCAAAATTTTAAGTTGTTGTCTCATTTTTTGAACCGTGTCACCTGGAGTTTCTGCTCTAATTATTACTTCATAAGCTAACTCATCCTTAAGTAAGGAGTGGTAATAAATTCTCTTTAAATCCATTTTAACTTAAAAGATTTAACTTGTACCTTGAAATCAATTAAAATTCAAATCTCTAAGAAAAATATCAAACGGGCAATATATTCAAACGCACTACAGACGTTTAACATATGCTAAACAAAAGTAATTCAATAAACAAGTAAGTTTCCCTAATGTTTATAAAGGTATGAACCTACTTACAATAAGAAATAAGCACAATTAATTGTTTACCGTTTAGGAAAAATCTTTATATCCACTTGAAAGTGCTACTTATCACTCATGACAAACAGTTTGTATCTATATTACTTACTATTACCACAAGGTG
This sequence comes from Apotomis capreana, assembly GCA_947623375.1. Classification (NCBI taxonomy): domain Eukaryota; kingdom Metazoa; phylum Arthropoda; class Insecta; order Lepidoptera; family Tortricidae; genus Apotomis; species Apotomis capreana. The sequence continues at coordinate 28,436,933 of OX392506.1, forward strand.
ATAAATCTCAACAACATTTTAGTATTTGTCATTAAAAAAAATCATTAAATATTATTTTTTATCATTAAATGATAAAAACCATGTTAAGAACCATTTAAAATGTTCATTAATTATTTATCAACAATTATTGAAAAAAATGCAAATACTTCAAAATATTTTAGATATTATAATTTAAGTTATTATTATCATAAATTATTATATTTGACAAAGGTATTGCTAAAGGTTACAGCTAAAGGTGGCTGTACCTTAATTCTTGGGTGACAACTCTAGTCAACACAGAGAAAATAAGCACAAATGTGACAATTAGTATTCACCATTAAAGAGCATATTATTTTAAAATATGAAGCACACTTTATATATTGTGATGCTGCATTTATGTTAATGAATAATAATCTATAAATTAAAAAAGAGACAAATACCCTAACCAATTTATAAATTAAGAGAGACAAATACCCTAACCAATTTATAAATTAGGAAAAAGACAAATACCCTAATCAATTTACAAATTAAGAAAATGACAAATACCCTAATCTATTTATAAATTCAGAAAAGGACAAATACCCTAACCGACAAGCTAAAACATGGGAATTGTGGTAGCAAACTGTGTTTACCTAAAAACTTACCTATTAACCAGTTTTAAATGTTAATAACAATTAATTTGTTTTGAAAACTTCTCAAGACACATAACTTTAAAGACTTAAAATAACTTAAGTAAAGGGGCAGGTTTGAAATAAAATTCTGGCTAGCTACAACAACAGTAAGTGTCTAAACTATGTTTAAATTAAAAAGTCCTCGGAACCAGTGTATCAAAACACTTCTTTTATTGATTCCTCGGCTTGAAAGATATCAAAATGACAGTATATTCTCTCAGTGGGCGCCAATGTAAGCTTGTATTTTATCTGTTAGATTTATTTTGTTAAAGGAATTAATTCAGAGATGTATAGAGGAAGGAAATCAAACCAACCAGTTTACGTATACAAAAATATATTGTATAAAGAAAGCTAACACTATTTTAACAGTGGTTCACAGAGAGCTTTAATTTAATTTTATAATTTGAGATATAAACCAAAATATAAGAAATAAAACATGAGACCATAAGGGTCGCTTTGTGTTGATTCGTGGATCGAATATACTGCCAAGAATGATATGAAATTTTATAGCTCTACAGTATTAAATAATTTTAGTTGACTCACAGGAATCGCTGTCAAACCGTATCTTAAGAGAAATCTCCCGTCTTCTCCTAAATTGAAATCACGAACGGTTTGAAGTCTGTAACGTCCTGCAGATCTTGTAAAGGACCTCTACTGAAGAGTCTCCATTGAGTCTTCAAAGAAATCGATGAAATGTATTAATGTATATAATTTATAATTTAACATTTATTTGTATATCATTTATTTGTCCCACCTGAAAATGGAAAGGAATAACTTTATGAGCAGTTCTTTTATCACAGGATCCACGGGTTTTTATCTTTAAACGTCCTTACCCGCTACGTCCGTGAAGACAGCCTCCCAGTAACCATATTTCAGGCACACCGCTAACACTTAAACATAATTGCTGCCGAAGAATCTGCTCCCTTTCTTATCTTAGATTTTTAACAACAATTTCCCTGCAAATAATAGTTTTAGGGTTTTAACACTTCAACTAATTATTTTCTTTCCTTCAAAACAATCCAAATCCTTGATACGAACCATGCTTTACTCGTCCTTGGTATTTTAAATACTAATATTACCGGTTTTCATTATTCCGGCTATTAATCCTCGAAAATATGTAAAAATTTACTATCCATCATAGCTCTTCAAATCTTTCTCTGACTTTTCTTCTTGACAGCTCACGAAGATTCCAAATTTTATATTTCGAATCCTGCCATAGTTAATTTTCATAGAGCAGTCCCGACTTCAAAAAGGTAAAAACTTTCGACGACGATATTCCGAAAGAGACGGACATAAGCGCGAAAAACGCTACGTCACAATGTGTGTTATATTTTCTGATCATTATACTAAAAGAAAATATATACCATGATCGATATACGTTATGTATGTTATATCAACTGAATTTAGAGTATTTGAGTGTTATATAAAAAATCATTCTACAACATGAGTATTATGCTAATTGACCGTTATTCCTAATAAAAATATTGATTTTCATGTTATAGCAAACGTTCATTATATCTTGTAACGTTATTAATATGAAATTATATATTATGTAGTTATATCTCATGGGACGCACCCCCCTTACGTACCGAGACCGAGTTAGTTCGGAGTTGAGTCACAAGGTAAGCCCCGGGACAGACTTAAACTTGTTTCGTGTTTGTCATAGACACTAACTGTATGTGATTAATGTTGGTAACTGGGTAATTCTCAAAGCATTTCGCATAAGATGAAGAAATTAATATACTACTACAACCGCACGGGTTTGGTAAAACAACCCCAAATTAAGCCCAAGAAGGCTTGTGTTATGGGTACTAGACGACGATATACATACTTATGTAGATAAATATATACTTAAATACATAGAACAACCATGATCCAAGCACAAATATTCGAGTTCATCACACAAATATTTGCCCTGGCCGGGATTCGAACCCGGGACCGCAGGCACAGTAGGCAGCTCTCTACAAACTGAGCCAACCGCGTCGTCTGACAGAAACTGACGAAGAAAGTATGATTCTATTCACTAATTAATTTTGTCATATATTGTGAAATCGGAAGATGAGCTTATAGCTCAAGTTTTTCCTGGTAGAACAAAATATTCATGGGAGTATAAAAGAACCATATTGGCACCAAAAACTGTTATTGCTTTCAAATGCAACTAAGCAATCTTTAAAAACCTTTAATATGGCAATAATTTGTATACTTACATCATACATTTGCATTATAAAACGTTAGTAGTATCAATTTGTCATTTAACAAATTTAAAACATTGTAAGTAAGTAAGTAAGTAAGTAAACACTTTATTGTACACAAAAACAGTTACAAAATACATCTATTACAAATAACATATAGGTACCAAGGCGAACTTATCCCTATAAGGGATCTCTTCCAGTTAACCTTTGAGCAATTGAGTGAGTACGAGAAGAAGATAGACAAACAAACACCGTGTACAAAAAGGTATTAAAAATAATAAGACTACTAATAATTACACATATAAACTATGAATACATACACATACACATACATACATACATACATATATGTATAATGTAATACAAATATACACATAAATATAAATACATTGTAGATCCAATTCACAAGTCATTGGAAAGCCATAACTTCTTAAGATTCGTCTTGAGCGATGCTACAGATGGAGACTTCCTAAGGGTCAGTGGCAATTCGTTCCACAACTTCACAGCGCTCACTGTGAAAGATTTAGCGTACGTACGCGTCTTGTTTGACGGTACAGCCAGAGTGAGATTGGCAGACGACCGCAAGCGGTGACCACTCCCATCGGCCATATATTTAAACCTTTCACTGAGGTAAGGAGGTGAAGCAGGGTTGTAGAGAACATTAAAAAGCAATGACAGGACATGCAGGTCTCTACGCTGACGTATTGGTAGCCAACCCAGCTGCGCTCTAAAGGCGGACACGTGATCGTATTTGCGCAGTCCGAAAACATATTTTATGCACACATTTTGTAAGCGCTCGAGCTTGTCAAGCAGTTCCTCTTTGAGATTCGTCATAGCAATGTCACCATAATCCAGAAGGGGCAGCAAGAGTGATCTGGCAAGAGTAAGCTTGGTGGACATTGGAAGGAAGTTCTGCAGGCGCCTAAGTGAGTGAAGAGATGCGAAGAGCTTCCGGCTGACCTCCGAGATATGCGGAGACCAAGACAATGTCTGGTCCATGGTGATACCTAAATTCCTAACAGTAGAGGAAAAAGGGATAGGAATACCACCAAAAAGAATATCAGGCACCACCATTTCCGCCAGCTTGTTCACAAAGTGAGGACTACCGATGACAATTGCTTGCGATTTTTGTGCGTTTACGTTTTACATTGTTTACCGGAATGCTCTCAATCCTTCGTTCTTCTCTCTAAATAAATATTGAATCTTATTGAAAAAACTTGAATTTCATCACTGGATAGCTTTGGTTTTACTATGTAAAAAATCTTGAAATTTGGGGAATATTTAGTCCTGTTTCCTTTTTATTTAAATCAGTGACATTCACTGACTTTCTCCGTCAGTTACCAAAAATGTGTCGTTGCCAGTAAAATAAATTAGTACCAGTAAAAATCCGCAATGTGAAGTGGGTTGAAAAACATCTTCTTGGGCTATAATAACACTAGCCAATGCGAGCCGCATCAGCCCACCCGTCAGTCCTTAATTAAGTTAAGGTCATTTTGCTACTGATAAAAGTTTGAAGGGCTTAATTTTTTGTGACCAAAGGGAAAAAGATAACCGTTACGCTGCCACCGAACTTTTTTTTGTAGAAAAGCAAAATGATTAATTCAAAAATATTACTACGGTATGGCTTTGATGGCACGTTTGGTTTGGCTAAAGCATCCGTGTTGTTTCAATTCTTTTAGTTCTCCCAGACAGAGAAGAGAGGAAGGTCCGGGCTATACCCCCATCATTACCTTTTTAATTTTTTTACTACTATTTATCTATTCCCCAACCAAAATCACTGATACATTACACGTATGCCAACGCTCAGTCTTGCAGTGATTTGAAATAAGTGCGCATAGTTATATTTGCAGGATTGCAGTTTATCACTCAACTAAAACAATGGCTTTGAAAGAAAGAAAGAAAGAAAGAAAGAAAGAAAGAAAATTTATTTCGCCGCAATTGGTATTACATAAAAATTATAAGAATTGTGCGAAAAAGGAGTCCACTCAGCACATTGCCAAACCACGGGGGTGACTTGACGGCTGGTATTATGTGGATCCACAAACCAACGTAATTTATAGTTGAAATCAACTTCGTAAAAAGGTCGCGAAAAGCAAATGTAAATAAAAACTTATCCAGATAGAGCTGCACACGAACTTGTAGGTTATTCCTACCCCCCTAGTCCCTCGTAGTATCCTCACAGTCCCTTACAAGCATATGCTTAAGCGAGTGTTTGTGTGACATTCGAGACTCCAATATTGCGCCCACCAAAACAAATCAAATTGCCCCGAGTCGACGTCTTATTTGATAATCTCCCTCGGGTTCCGAACACGGGCGCACGGTGGGGACTATTCTATTGCTTCGAAATAGGATATCACTGCTAATATCACCAGTTTAAGATAAAGCCTTTTCTATGTGAAACCATGTGGTTCCGTATAAAATACAGGGATGCCAAGGACCAAACATATTTAAATCTGGCATGTGCATCCATACATCGCCATCTACATTTTGCGGTTGTGTCTTTTTTCTCCAAAATTTCTGTACTTATTACGCTGTTGTCCTATTTGGAAATATCGGCACCTTTCTGAAATTATAGATAAAACTTTGAAAGATACCACCGATAAAATTCTTAACATTTCTCATAACCATGTAAGCTGGTCCCAGGCAACTCTTCCAATTAAGTACGGCGGCCTTGGAATTCGCACCACAGGTGATCTGGCGCTCCCTGCTTTTCTTTCATCCGTCAATAGCACGGCCACCCTCATCAGTGGAATCCTTAATGTTCCTAATCCCACTGTTGTCGAGGTGGCTGTCTTGGCGGATGCTGAGACAGCATGGAGAGTTAGTAACCCAGGCGAAACCTTTCCGGCCGAAAAAGCAAGTCAAGCTGCTTGGGACCTCATAAAAATCAAAACCACACATAACATAATTTTACAAAATTGTCCTAATCAACAGGAGCGGGCCCGTTTGCTGGCAGTTTCGGAACCCGAGTCGGGACACTGGCTTCATGCCCTCCCATCGCAAAAACTTGGTACCCTTCTGGACCCAAGCTCACTGCGAATCGCCGTGTGTCTCCGCCTCGGGTTAAAAGCCTGTGAACCACACCCATGCAGCCGCTGTGGAGCTTCAGTGGACGCTCTCGGGCGCCACGGCCTGCACTGCCAACAGAGCGCCGGCCGCTTTTTTAGACATGCGGCGCTCAACGATGTTGTCTACAGGGCCCTCGGTTCTGTCTCCGTCCCGGCTACCCTGGAGCCCGCTGGCTTGTCAGCCGCGGACGGAAAGAGACCTGACGGCTGCACCCTAGTGCCGTGGTCCCGAGGGCGTCCCTTAGCATGGGATGCCACTTGCGTGGATACGCTGGCTCCATCCCATGTCCACCACTCCGCTCGAATGCCAGGGGCTGCCGCTGAGGATGCCCAAACTGTCAAGTGCCGTAAATACGCATTTTTTAAAAACAACTACGTATTTGCGGCTCTTGCAGTCGAAACCATGGGCCATGGTCGTCCGACACCAAAAAAAATATTAAAGTAGTGTCGGTCAAACTCGTCGGCGCCTCTGGCGACCCGAGAGCGGGATCATACCTTGCACAGCGAGTGGGTTTGTGCATACAAAGAGGGAACGTGGCTAGTGTTCTAGGGACAATGCCCCGGGCGGCTCCTGTACTGGAACCCTAATTTTTTTTTTAGGTAGCTCCTTATTTTGTAACTTCTTTTTATGTATTTTAGTTTTAATTGATTGTACATATTGTTTTAATAACTGATTTGAGAAATAATTCATAAACTGTTGTACTTGCCTAAAGAATAATAAACAAATCTGGCATGTCCAAAACATTAGATAATAATTCAGAATGAACACTCACGCGCTTTCCAGAACAGCTATTGATAAAATACGTATTGTAAATATTACCTCCCATCCCCGATACGAATACCTATGTATACGTTCGTAGAAGATAAAAATGTAAAAGATAAGGGAAAGATGTCCGTATAAGACATCTCAAACAAATAAGGGTCGATCATAGTAGAGCCGTCTTTACATTATTCTACAAGCTTTTTACATTTAATTTCATCGAAGACTTTGAAAATTCATCAAGCAGCCAATTGACCAATAGTCACGTATCAAAACTGAAATAAAAAAGGACGGGTTGCGCTCCGCGGGAGTGCCGGCAAAAGTGAAAACTTAAACATCAATGTTGAATATTTTGGAATGGTTAGGGAATAATTTCGCTCAAATTGTTTTATTTATCAGTACCTATAAAATTACTATTATGTATGTGGTAAAATACAATATTCATTTATTGCGCTATCGTAGACAAACATGACAATTTATATAACATAAAAAATTTAACACTACAGAACTATGACAATTATTTTACATCAAAAAGATAAGTAAGACCGAGTAAGTTGGCATTTAAAAGGGCCGTGCGAAGTTTCTTTGCTGGCAGAACTGAAGTCTCATAGTATATCTGCTTGGTTTGTTTCATCGTCGTATATATTTATGCATGTATCTATTTATATATATGTATGTTTATTATTTATATGTATGTAGCTATAATAGTATGAATATTTTAATTATGTGTAATTATGTTGTTTGATGCACTGCCTACAATTTCTCTGCTTTGCCCTAAGGTTGACTGGTAGAGAATGCCGCATGGCATTAAGTTCGCCTTTTGTACGTTAAGTTTTTCTTTTGTGCAATAAAGTTTAAATAAATAAATAAATAAAAAGTTTATTTCTCAGAAAAATCAACTTTCATCCATAATTTCAACGAATCTTTCACCATCATCATTACCAGCATCATCATCGCCAATCTCTAAAACTGATATAATAGGTTTATGGTAGCTGAAGTAAGAAACCAACAATAATTTTGATTCGAATCTATTTAAATATCTTATAAAGACCGCATCAGTAGTAGTTTTGTATTTCGTTGTGCTAAAAATCAACTTTCATCCATAATTTCAACGAATCTTTCACCATCATCATTACCAGAATCATCATCGCCAATCTCTAAAACTGATATAATAGGTTTATGGTAGCAGAAGTGAGAAACGAACAATAATTTTGATTCGAATCTATTTAAATATCTTATAAAGACCGCATCAGTAGTAGTTTTGTATTTCGTTGTGCTAAGATTGCGATCATTTGACATACTTAACCAAAATTCATTATTTAAAAATTCAATTAATGCTTAATTTTTATCTTCTCCAAAGTTAATGTTGAAATCTAAACTCAAAATCATTGGCAAGTCATCAAACCTTTTCTCCTAATATCAAGAACCAATGAGCCACGTGCGGATTGCTTTAATATATTATTAAAAAGAAACGATTTCCCTCAAATATGTCGCTAAAGTTTGTCGCGCGTATAGGTATAGATTAACGCTATAAAGTATCAACATATTACAAATACTAGCTGTGCCCCGCGTTGTTACCCGCTGTTAAAAAGTAGCCTATGTGTTAATCCAGGGCGTCAGCTATCTCCATACCGAATTTCATGAAAATTGGTGCAGCCGTTTGTGCGTGAAGAAGTAACAAACATACATTCACACACACACACACACACACTCACAAACTTTCGCCTTTATAACATTAGTGAGATAATTAAAACCTGTTTTTTCACCGCCTACAAACTTATCTGCTTTGCTCAAAGGTATTGATGCCCAATGGCGCCTTGTGTGCTTTTTTTTCAATTGTGCAATAAAGATTAAATAAATAAATAAAACATATGATAAGTTTCTCCCCCCCCCCCATAGCACTTTTCGTCCATAATATAAAACTTTGAAAATATTAGAAGTATTTTTCCTCACTGAATTTGTTAAGGTTAAGTCCGAACTATCCGGTTTTATTATATCTCACTGACACTTAATTTCTATTTTAATCTCTATTTCTTACTAATGTAAGTTTATGATTACGCTTCACCATCTGTCACTACACTTACTTACAACATTTTGTTATTTGAAGGCCCCCTTTGAAACGGACACGGTTGCTAGGTTACCAATTGTTTATACAACGTCCTACGCTTTTTCGATCAGGATCTGACGCGCGGATCTGACGCGAATTTAACATTTTTTAGCCATCTGAAAAGTGCCAAGTGCCGCTAAAGAAGTTTTCACTTCAAAAAGGTCTTTAATTGTTCTCTACGTTTAGTTCTTGCACTAAAATTTCCCAGATTATCCGATACGAAAATTTCCCGATACTTTCAATGTATTTTAATTACGACAAACGACTAAAACACAATTTTTATTTATTTTTAATGACACAGATTTTCAATATATAGATTCTTGATTATTTCTTCGAATATTTCAAGGAAAGCACTATACAGGCCTCGGCGCAAATGTCGATTCGTGAATTCGGACGTATTAATTGAATCATACTCATCCACGAACTGACTTTTCCCGGCCTCTGCAGTAATGTTCCATGTATTTCTTTCCAGTTTAAATCATTTTAGTGTGTAAAGGTTTCCAACACTAATAGCATGTGCGGATCTCTCGAGTCGAAACTCTTATTGAATTGCTGAAACGCGAAATTGAATCAGGCATTACTTTGCGGAAATCCATATCAGTTAAAACAAAAACATTGCATTGTAAAGCCGCGATACGATAACTTGCCAACCAATACGTGCTAACCCGTTATACTTATTTTCGTATTTTTTTTTTCATTTAAATATAAAGCATGGGCTTTAAATAATATATACCCACCCTCCTACACCGCGAAAAGAAAAGTTAATACGCAAATAAGTATAACAAACCATCACCAACAAAATACAAAACTCTACACGTGTTAACCTTAACCTAACCTAACCAAAAAGAAAACCCATTTTGGTCTAGCACCTCCTGATGATGCCTCCAATATAGGCAAAACATGCATACAAGCGATAAAATTATACTTAAGTCATTTAGTGGACTGTGCGCAATATGACAACCCTCTGTGTTCAAATAACGGATAACCATGAATAATGGACGAAACCGATGAACTTGATTCCATCAGCTACTCCAAAAATAGCCTATCGTAATATGATCACCACATTTCCTAGTCATGAGGGCAACAAAAATAAAAAGAATCTAACCTATCCTAACATACCAAAATAGTTTTAGCGACGCAACTATTTGATAGAACTGTAGAAAATTTTCCATCAGCTTGGTACGTGCCTCTAATCTTTCCAATTGACAACGTACGACAAAATGCTTAGTAGAGCAGAGCATCTCTATGCAGGCGTAAAATTGTACACTTAAGTCGATAGAGACATTGACGTTAACCTTTACTATTCTAAAAGTATTCTATAAACTGCTGACATGCTATGTACCGAACCTTGTACAGCCATATTTAACATAAAATTAACTTTAAATTAATATTTTTGTTTTAAATTCCTGAACAGAATAAATAAATTATTTTTTTCTCAAACAGAGTTTAACAATGAAGTATGGACATTAGGATGCCATGCCATAGCGTTACTTAGCTTTACTTCATAGTCATTTATATATTTCAGTCATGCTTGTAACAAGGCCTTGTTACAAGCATGACTGAAATACCTTGCAAGGTAGATAAAGTGGCATCCTGTTGCACTTGGCCCCACGTTGGGCGCCACTACAATTTACTGTTTAATACACTTTACAGCACATTCTTTTGTTTTATTTTGTAAGGACGTTAGTTAATGACATAGATTCATTACTGTACGCGATAGTAATAGCCTACCACTTTAAACAGACGAAACTCTTTAAATTCACTGAAGCTGAGGCAGATGGTATTAAGGTATTATTGAATGTATTAACGAATTATAAAGGAAGTTTTTTAGTAGAAAGTCATTCTGTAGATTCACTCGGTTCACCCTTGTTTGGTCTAATAATTTTTTGCCTAATTTTGATTTGCCTAATTTCATTTTGTCTAAAATTCCTTTGCATATTTATTCAGTTTGCCTAATATTCGTTTAGTCTAAAGTCATTTCGCTTAATGAATATTTTGCATAATCTTGTTTCACCGTATTTTCATATTGCCTAATTTTTGTATATATAATTTCATTTTATCTATTGAAATAATGAAATAATAATGAAATAATGAACTTTATTCTGCAAGTAGGCCACAAGGGCACTTTTACATGTCTGAGTCTACCGGCATTTCACAAGAGGAGACCACTGTTGAGAAGAAACGCCGAAAGAAACTCAACAGTCAGTCATTTTTTCAGAAAGCATTAAGTACTTAACTATTACAATGATATGAACTTAACTATACGTAGTTCTACAAGAAAACATATTAAAAGTGTATTTTAAGACATAAGTGAGGAAAAGTGTAAGAATAAAATAGAAACTACAAGAAAGCCTGACGGTTTATCACAATTTATGTACGTTTGATATGCTTTCTTATTAGAACTGTGTCCCTTAAACTAGTTAGGTACAATCTAAGAAGGAGTCAGCTACGCGGTTTCTGGTTCAGGCCATGCATTTTTGTCTGTCAGATAGTCCTCTACTGTATAATATGCTTTTGACATTAGAGATTTTTTTAAATAATTTTTGAGAGATGGAAAGGCTAATTTTAAAACATGATCAGGTAACTTGTTATAAAAATGAATACATTGGCCTAAAAATGATTTACTTACTTTACGAACACGAAACTTTCTAATAGCAATTTTATTTTTATTTCTAGTGTTAAAACTGTGGACATAGGATTTTTTTGTAAATGAATCTAGGTTTCTAATAACATACATAATACTCTCATAAATATATTGGGACGCTACAGTTAAGATGTTTATATCTTTGAAAATGTCTCTTAAGGAGTCACGAGAATTTAGGTTATATATAGAACGAATGGCTCTTTTTTGTAGCACAAATATATTCTATTCAGAATACCATATGACATGACACTATGAAAATAACTATGATAAACTAAGCGAGCTGTATCAACATTACTCAATTGTCTGATTTTCCTAACGGCGTACGCCGCTGAACTTAATTTACCTGCAAGCACTGCTATATGTGGACTCCATTGCAAATTACTGTCCAATGTTATACCTAAGAATAATGCCTTATTCACTATTTCTAAACATTCACCATTTAGTAATATAGTAGAATCTACCGCCGTAACATTCGGTAAAGCAAATCTAACACATTTAGTCTTCTTGGCATTTAATAGAAGATTATTAGTAGTAAACCAGTTAAGTACTTTCTCTAGTGTGCCATTAATTTCCGCATAGTCGGTTGATTTCCGGTGAACCTTGAAAATTAATGATGTATGGTCAGCAAATAGTACTATATTACAAAGATTATCTACTATAGATGGTAAGTCATTTATATAAACCAAAAATAGAAATGGACTTAAAATAGAGCCCTGTGGCACTCCTAGCTTAACTATAGCTCCATTGGACTGGGTTCCATTTACATCCACTGTTTGCATTCTATCACTGAGATATGAAGACAAGGCTTAAAGCATTTGAAGACAGACCATAATGTTCTAATTTCAAAATGAGTGTTCCAGGATGAACGCAGTCGAATGCCTTAGAAAGGTCGCAGAAGATACCAATTGCATCACAAGATTCCTCCCAGCTGTCATAAATGTGTTTAATAAGTACAGATGCTGCATCAGTCGTGGAACGTCCCCTTGTGAAACCGAACTGTTTACTAGAGAGTAATTTATTTCTATTGAAGTGTCCTAGTAGATCTTTCAACATTATTTTTTCGAAAACTTTACTTAAAACAGGTAGTATAGATATCGGACGGAAATTAGTCAGATCACTCAAATCACCCGATTTAAAAAGAGGTATGACTTTACTAATTTTCATAAGATTTGGGAAAACTCCCTCTGCTATGCAACTATTGTAAATCAAAGCTAGGTAAGGCGCAATTGAATCTATGATATGATTAATTATTTTTACTGATGCTCCCCATAAATCCCCTGTTATCTTTAAATTAAGTGATTTAAATGTTTTAATAACATCTACTGTATTTACTGGGCTAAATTGAAACTCAACATCACATTTCTTACAATTAGCACAAAGTAAGGTATGGGCTTCGGACGCAGATGATTTTAAACATTTTGTGGTATTAACTGCAATGTTGGAAAAATAATCCTCGAATGCCGAGGCAACAATCATGATTTGACATAGTCTGCCCGTTTTCTCTGACAATGTTGACTTGGCAATTGCGAGTTTTGGATTTACCAGTTTCTCTGTTAATAACATTCCAAATAGTTTTTACTTTGTTGTCCGACATTTTGACTTTAGAACTAATATAATTTGCTTTTGCGGCTATGCACACTATTATTATTATTCAACTAATATAATTACGTTTCCTATAAACGCTAGTTTGCCTACTAAAATTTTTGTATCATTTCAGTTTGCCTAATTTGCTCGTGCAGTATATTATTTTACGTTTTTTTTTGTTACCTGTTATTTATTTATTTATTAATCAAAGTATAAACCCTAAATATATTCAATTCCCTGCAAAACTTAAGGATGGAAAGTGTTTGTACGGAACCCTCGGTGCGCGTTCGGGTCGCAGTTTAACCTAACACTCCTCCTCGCTTCGCTCGTCGTCGTACCTAACCTAAGCCAAGTCAGATCTGCCTTAAGGTGAAATAGGTACTGTTAGAAATCGTAAGCCAAGTCGGACCTGCGCGGCTCGCTCGCTTCGCTCGCTCGTTAGGGTCGTAGTTCAACATAACACTCCTCCTCGCTTCGCTCGTCGTCGTACCTAACCTAAGCCAAGTTGGATCTGCCTTAAAGTGAAATACGTATTGTTAGGAATCGTAAGCCAAGTCGGACCTGCGAGGCTCGCTCGCTTCGCTCGCTCGTTTGGGTCGCAGTTCAACCTAACACTCCTCCTCGCTTCGCTCGTCGTCGTACCTAACCCAAGCCAAGTCGGATCTGCCTTAAGGTGAAATAGGTACTGTTAGAAATCGTAAGCCAAGTTGGACCTGCGCGGCTCGCTCGCTTCGCTCGCTCGTTAAGGTCGTAGTTCAACCTAACACTCCTCCTCGCTTCGCTCGTCGTCGTACCTAGCCTAAGCCAAGTCGGATCTGCTTTAAGGTGAAATAGGTAATATTAGGAATCGTAAACCAAGTCGGAACTGTGCGGCTCGCTCGTTTGGGTCGCAGTTTAACCTAACACTCCTCCTCGCTTCGCTCGTCGTCGTACCTAACCTAAGCCAAGTCGGACCTGCCTTAAATGTTATGTTCATAAAATGAGTTTCAACGTGATGGTCGTTAGTTAGAATCACATTCGGCAAAATAATCATTAGTTAAAATAACATTCGGCAATATAATCATTAGTTAAAATAACATTCGGCAATATAAGAATTAGTTAAACTAATATTAAACAAAACAAACTTTATTTGAAGTGATGATTAGACTAAACAAGTTTCGACAAAGTGATGATTTATTGAAACAATAATTATGAAAACTGAAATTAGGCAAACCGTTGGTTATACTAAAAGTTGTTAGGCAAACTGACATTAGGCAAATATTTTTTTGACAAAACAAGGGAATACCGATTCACTCACTTACTTGTTCAACCGTAGATGCTGTTTATGTTTAGCTCTGAGGAGGAGGTTGGTTGCCCCGGGTTTTCCAAACAGGCGTCGAGTGCGATTAAACAATACGGGTGAGACAGGTCCTCAGCTCAGTCCGAGGGCTGAGGGAGGGGGCAAGGGGGAGCCGAGAGCTCTACTGGTAATTGCCTCTATTGACCAACCTCTCAATTTGCCGAATAGTTGTGCTCTACTTCACTTTGTGTAGGGGTCGCTCAGGGAGGTGCTTTGAGACCGGTTAACTATAACAAATATATTTTGGACATCGATACTAAGTGGCACATGGGATTAGAACACTTAAACCAAAATTTCAAGTGGTAAAGACGAATGCAAAATAGTTTGTTGTCTTGATTAGATGTTGAGTTCAAATATAAAAACCGGCCAAATGCGAGTCGGACTCGCGCACCGAGGGTTCCGTACAAACACTTTCCATCCCTAAGTGGCTAAGTTAAGTTTGCACCTGGTATGTATAGCGCCCCATATAAATTTGGTGCAAAGTTAGGTATTAAAAAAAAACTACTTACTAGATCTCGTTCAAAACAATTTTTCTTGGTAGTTTTTGTAGTAATGTACATCATATGTTTTTTTTGATTTTTCATTATCTTATTTTAGAAGTTAGAGGGGGGGCAACTTTTTTCCACTTTGGAAGCGTCTGTCACGCAAACTAGTCGGTTTAGAAAAAAAATATTTTAGAAACCTCGATATCATTTTTGAAGACCTATCCATAGATACCCCACACGTTATGTGTTTGATGTAAAAAAAATTGAGTTTCAGTTCTAAGCATGGGGAGCCCCCAATATTTATTATTATTTTTTTATTCTTGCATCAAAATCTTAATGCGGTTTACAGAATACATTTACCTACCAAGTTTCAACAGTATAGCTCTTATCGTTTCGGAAAAAAATGGCTGTGACGACAGACGGACAGACAGACATGACGAATCTATAAGGGTTCCGTTTTTTGCCATTTGGCTACGGAACCCTAAAAAAGGCTAATTCAAATAATGTGAACCCGCCCACCCGTTTATCTCTGTGACTCCAAGGAATGTTTTCAAATTATTTACAGACTATGTAATAAACTCTTGTCAGATTATAATATTTAGCGAAATTATTTATAACCGCCAACCGCAAGCAATGCTTAGGGCTTTTTCAAACTAACTCTTTGAGCGGGTATAGGTTTGTTTAGAGCTACACACTTAACTACACGCGCGTTACATTTCACGCTTAAAAACAGAAATACGTATACCTTGCATGCGTGGAGTCTGGCGTGATCGCATGAACCGGCGAGCTCGTGCTTCTAGAAACGGTTGAGAAATACGGCCCGTAGGAGAGAACAGCCGGAAATCCATATGAAAGCAATTTTGGTTAAACTAAAAAAATCAAAAATGGTAACGAAAATAAGAGTAACTATTTCAGGAAATGCCTTAACAGCATGCTGCAGGATTTTGTGTGAGCTCGTGACACCAGCCGTATCGCACCATCTGTTGGTAAAACTATCTTTGCCCGCTCATGACGCCGAAACCGCCGGACGGATTTAACCAATGTTGGTACAGCGATAGCTGGACATCCAAAGATGGGTTATACCATCATTTTTATTCGACTACGGTTATGAAAAAGTTTTACGCAGACGAAGTTGAACCGAATAAACGTAGAAAATGATATTATGACCCGTGTGTATTTCCAAGTAACGTCAATAATGTTGACAGAGGAAACATTCTGGAGTCTTGTTAATTATTATGACGTGATTTTACATTAAAATAACATTGTGTTCAATTTCAGATATAATAACTGGGTTCTTAATTTATTAGCAAGTACCTACTGGATAAACGTTTTTAATGTTATTTAATTGTATTTGTATCCTAGAAGTCCACGTAAAATTTTATTATTTACCGTAGTCGAGTAAATCCTATAACCATCTTTTGATGACCAGCTATCCCTGTACCAAAATTGGTTAAAAATCCAGCAGTTTTGGCGTGATGCGAGGATAAAGAAAATAAAAAAAATGATGATACAAAACAAATGACGATTCAGCATCACGCTATATAAAATTATTTTCAATAAAAATCTAGAATTTGATAATACTATAAATAGATAAAAGTAAGTGCTCTGGTGTACGCTGTAACCTTACAATGTAATGACATGAATAACTTAATAATGGTGTTAACCACAACCCTTGCCGTCGTCATATTATGAATTGTGTATATCCTGTCAATAGTGATCTAGTAGGTACATAAGTAATATAATGTTTGCATTGCCATCACTTAAGTGTTATTGCAGTGTTTCAATAAACTTGAGAGGTCCCGCACGAGCACTTCCAATCACTCACCCTCACTGTCCATTATTTAATTATTCGTGGAGATCTTGTCTAAAATTTGAAATGTCGCCGTTAAATGTCGTTAACAATGCTATTTTCCTCGAAAACGTTATGTGCGTCTTCAGATATTATTTATTATGGAATTCAAGAAGAAGACGTTTCATAAAAGTAATCATTCCTATAGTTACCTGCATATATTTGTACGCGTGTACGATAACATTTCGAATATCAGGATCAGTAGCGAAACAATCATCTGAACACAGTATGCATGCGGATTGCCTCGTTTTATACCTACTATTTACTACCAACAAGTATATTATACAACAACTATACAATTTGCAATCGTTTTGGGATTTAGTAATGCAAAATCTTTTAAAATATTCGTTCACTGCATCAGCGATGTCCATAAATTGTGCAAGGCTGACGAGCCGTATCAAAACTCAATAAAGAGATTTAATACACGAGTGAAAATTTTAGCAACTATGGCTATTGTAGTGGACAAAAGAAGTATCCACTTAAGGCAACACTTTGTGCCCCCAGAGGAGATACAACAACTCACTGCCCAAAGAATCTGGGAATTCTTGGACTCGACGGGCCTCAGCAGTGAGCTTTAAGACAGGGCTGCCACAATAGATCAATTATGGTCGATGCGGCACACAAAAGGCCCAATTGATATGTAATAATAATTGTAGTGGCGATTGCAGTATTTTTTACAAGTTATGCGTAAGAATTTTTTAAGTACGTCGCTCATTTTGATGCCGTAACCTACGTAGCCTACCATTTCTTCGATATAACTATGCAACACCGCTATATCGCGGAAGGTTTGACTTATTACATTCTGATCGAGCTTGTCGTTGCCTGCTTGGAATATTTAAAAAGTTCCGTGTCAGCTGTCGTCAAAAAGTTGAAAAACGAAGAGCTGTTCGGGCGCGAGGCGTTCTCGCAACTCGCGGATGATTTAGAGAAGTGGGGGGCCGTGAGTCGGCGGCTGGCGCAGTGCGAGGCCCAGCTCGCGGCCCGCTTCGGCCTTCAGGTAATTACTTAAACTTATTTAGCATAAGGTCTTCCATTTTAAATTTTTACTTAATGATTCCAATACATCATAAAGCCACATTGAGATGCAGATACTTTTTAGTACTACTTAAGTATAATTTATCAAGGTTGTAGATATAGCTCAGACAGTCGCCAAAGTTACGTGGCAGTGGGCGGGGCACATTGCTCGTAACCGCTGGCCGTTGGGGTGAAAAGGTTCTTAAGTGGCGACCGCGTGTATTTCTTTTGTTTTCTTATTTTTACGTTGTGGTGCACAATAAAGAGTATTATTATTATTATTATTGTTCAGTTCCATGGCCATGCGCGAATGGTTGCGTGCGCAAAGCAGGTGCGCTGGCGAGGCGGCTGCGCGCACGCCGGTGCGCAAGCGCCTGCTGGCGCGGCCGGTGCGCGCGGCGCTGCTCACCGCCGTGCTGGCTGCCACCGCCAACTACACACTGATATTGTTGCAATTCAACCGCGTTCTATGAATAACATGAAAATATAATTACTGAAGAAGACTACCAGTGTTTATTCTTCCAACAAACTTTTACGAGGACTGTGTCTGTGTTATTCATGTGCGGTGCTAAGATCTCTACTTAACACCCTATTTATTATTTATCGCATGGCGATATAATATGGCACACCAGTTTATGGGTTACAAC
Organism: Apotomis capreana; assembly: GCA_947623375.1. Lineage (NCBI taxonomy): Eukaryota > Metazoa > Arthropoda > Insecta > Lepidoptera > Tortricidae > Apotomis > Apotomis capreana. The sequence continues at coordinate 28,455,272 of OX392506.1, forward strand.
ATTTTCTATTTACAAGAGGAAATCCATTTTTCGTTTCACTTCATCGCATTGACTGCAAGCAAGTAGTGCATCTAGTACCGGCAATTAAGGTTGATAATCCTCACAACATCATGAGCCTGCTGAAATTACCGACCAAGACCGGCGCATGTAGCAGCCTCACGGGCTCCCAGCCCGATTTAAGCAAAATAATGGATACCAACACCGGAGACCCGCAAATTACTTATCGCAAACGTAAACAGCCCGACTTTGACAGTGAAATTAGAAAAGATCTTTCAGAATTTCGTCAGGATATGAAGACACTAATGAATATATGTAGGTCACAAAAGGATGATCTCGCGGGATTGAAGTCGGACATCTGTGATATTAAAGGCCAGCTATCAAATATAAAGTCTACGACCGATAACCTGGTTCTCGAGCACAATCAATTCAAGACCGATATAGCCGACTTCAAGGAATCACTTAACTTTCACTCCGAGAAGCAGGACGCTTTGTACATCCGTGTCGAATCGATAGAAGTCAATATAAATAGGATGAATTCATTAGAACAAGATATCCACGACTTAAAAAATGCCTACAGTAGCTTGCAATTGGATCACTATCTATTACAGCAACGTGAGCGCCTACATAACCTCGAAATTTCCGGAATCCCAGAAAACAAAGCTGAAAACCTCTCGGTCCTAATTTTAAATATTGCAAAAGCAGCTGGCGTAGAAATAATCGACGCAAACATTCATCATGTCAACCGTGTTCGGCCCCTGGTGGAGGTGGCCGGCAGGCCGCGTAATATCGTCGTGAAACTAAGCTCCCTTCTTATCAAAGATAGTATTTTGTCCGGTATCCGTAGAAAAAAGGGTATCACTACCACGGACATTGGCCTGGCTGGTGATCGTATCAATGTTTACGTAAACGAGCATCTGATCCCATACTATAAGAAACTACGCAAGGATACCAAGACCGCGGCGGACGCGGCAGGCTATAAGTGGGTATGGGTGCGCGACTGCAAGATTTATACGCGTAAATCAGACAATTCTTCTGTCATTTATATGAAAGAAATGAGTGATTTAAAAAAAATAAAGTGACTTTTACATGGTGACAATTAATAGTGAGTTAAGTATCAAGCAATTTTATCTGTTGCTATTTGTAATATTCACTATGTTAGGTACATTCAAGTCTTCATCTCATGTAGCTAAAATCAAACTTCATATGCTGCAAAACATAAATCTTAAGTACATCAAGGATTACAAAATAAATAAAGACTGTAATATTCATTATACATTGAGAACTCATTATTTACTACAAGTTAATCACAGTGCACTCGTAACGTCAGACTTTAAACACACATCTAAAATGTTATGTTATCCGATCTACGCCCATGTCACCCAGACCATGAAAAAATATTGTTCAATAAGTACCTACAATGCTATTCTATCACATTTCCAACCGTACTTATCGCATCTTGTTCATATGTATCGTCGGATTAAGAACTGTACTGTAGTCGAAACAAGGCTCATTTTATCTTATCACGTATATATTACATTAGATTTCGTAGTGTTTATTTTTATTTATGAAACTGAAACTATTCTTTATATCACGGATTGTTATCATTATTTCTTTATAGAAATACATATTTCATTTACATGTTACTTAATTAATCGAAGGTATCTACTACGACTTGGGGTTGTTTATAATAACTTTTTAACTATGATCGCTAATTTCACTCCTCGCATTAATGGCTAACATAACGAATAATAACACTAAACTCAATATCTATTATCAAAATGTCCGCGGACTTCGAACGAAATGTCTAGATATATACAATAATATACTCCATAATGATTACGACCTAATATTTTTAACAGAGACTTGGCTGCAAAGCGACATTTTGGACTCTGAACTATGTGATTTTAGATACGACGTATTTCGCTGCGATAGGGACCTGCACCTTACAAACAAAAGTACGGGCGGCGGCGTAATGGTTTGCGCTCGTCGTAATCTCTGTGCCGCTGTGTACCGCGAGTGGTTATGCACGGGAATCGAATCGCTGTGTGTTCGTATACCGGCCTGCGCCCTGAGCGCCCCGGCCGACCTCATTGCAGCGCTAGCTTATCTCCCGCCAATTGAAGATAACTTGCCGCTTAACTTAGAACAAATAAGGACTAATATCACGCGCATAATTGATATGCACCCAACAAGCAATTATTTATTACTTGGCGACTTTAACTTGCCGTGTATATTATGGAGCAGTACTGTAGGTTTTTCTTTGTTAAGTCAGGGCAGAACAGATTATCAGAATGCTGCGTTAGCGTTCGCCGAAGAAATGCAATACTTAGGGTTTACTCAATACAATTACATTACAAACTCATGTGATAATATATTAGACTTATGTTTTAGTAATCTGCCTTTGTCTGTATCTCAATGTCAGCCAATCTCAAAGTTAGATGTTTTTCATCCACCGTTTACAATAGATGTATTGGACTTGTATGTAAAACCCTTAAGAACTAGTAACGCTCCACGCTTTAACTTCTTTAAATGCGACTATAAAAAAATAAATTCATACTTAAGTAATATTGACTGGACGAGCATTTTACGTACTGATGATGTGAATAAAGCTGTTGATGTTTTCTACCATAAACTAAATGAATGTTTCTCACTAATGGTCCCCATAACATACCCAAACAATGAGTCATATGCTGTGTGGTATAGCTCTTCTCTTATCAAAATACTACGCGAAAAAGCAAAAATACATCGTAGATGGAAAAGATTCTCAAACCCACGAGATTATGATGAGTTCTCGATACTTAGGGCTAGACAAAAACTCGTGCAGAATGAATGTTTTCAGCGATTCACAAACAACACTGAAACCTATATTAGGCGCTCTCCTAAATTCTTTTGGAAGTACGTAAAATCCAAACGCGGTGGCTCGAATTATCCTAACTGCTTCAGTCTAGGTAACAATAATTACAGCAATGGCAAGGATATTTGTAACGCGTTTAACACATTTTTCGAAAGCGTGTTTGATACTACAACATCGTCTATTAACAGCTGCAATAGCCCTATGTGCAGTAATCAGAGCGATGAAATATTGTCCGGCATTGATGTAACACGCGAGACAGTCTTAAAGTTTTTAAAAAGCTTGGACAAAACTAAGGGACCAGGCTGTGATGGTGTGCCACCTATTTTCCTGTTTTCCTGCGCCGAGAGTCTAGCAGATCCGTTAACCATTCTATTCCGACATTCGATAAAAGATTGCATTTTCCCCTTCTTCTGGAAAAAGGCGCACATCATTCCCATACATAAAAAAGGTTCGAAATCCAATATTGATAACTATCGTCCAATTTCGATTCTAAACACAATAGGAAAGCTTTTTGAATCTATAATTTTTGATCATATTTATCCTCTTGTATCGCGTGGTATCTCGGAGAGGCAACACGGATTTCTAAAAAGGCGTTCTACTGTCTCTAACTTAGCTTGTTTTTCAAACTTTGTTTTAACAGAAATGGAAGGTGGCGGCCAGGTTGACGTGATTTACACGGACTTCGAAAAAGCGTTCGACCGAGTAGATCACGTCATCCTTCTGACGAAGCTTCAAGCACTAGGGATACACGGAGATTTACTTAGATGGGTAGAATCATATCTCACTAATCGCTCTCAAGCTGTGGTGCTCGGTGGTTTCAGGTCTGACTTTATTAGTATTTCTTCTGGCGTGCCCCAGGGTTCACATCTCGGACCTCTTTTCTATAACGCCTATATATATGACATAAATACGTGTTTTGTCAACGCTCGACATTTATTGTATGCAGATGACAAAAAAGTTTTTATGCGTGTTAGAACCTTAGCTGATTGCCAGCTTTTGCAAAATGACCTTAATAATTTAGCATACTATTATTCGCAGAACAAAATCACAATCAGTATAAGTAAATGTCAATGTATTAGTTTTACTCGCAGTTTAACGCCAATCAATTTCTCATATAACTTTAATGGTGTAGCCGTGAAGAGAGTCGATGTTGTGCGCGACCTGGGAGTCATGTTAGACACCAAAATGACGATGAGAAATCATGTTGACTCAATTATAAATAGGGCGTATCGTAATTTAGGTTTTGTAATGAGGACTTGTAAACCCTTCCGAAGTTTGTTAAGTATAAAAATTGTATATTACGCATACGTCAGAAGCATTCTAGAATATGCTTCACCTATATGGTCAGTTTTTTATGCGATTCATAAGGATCGCATAGAAAGAATTCAAAGAAAATTTGAATCTCACTTAAACTACAAATTCAGGAAATCTCCTGAATACAGCGATAACTGTCATGAGTACAATCTTCTTTCTCTTGAAGATAGAAGAAAATTGGCCGACATGAGCCTTCTTTATGACATAATTAGAGATCGTATAGACTGTCCTGAACTATTGTCCGGCCTGTCGTTCCGAGCCCCAAGGCGTCGCACTAGACACACCTCGTTGTTCCATGTTCCCTTTCACTCCACTAACTACGGTGCCAATGCCGTGCTATCGCGTCTCCCTCGTCTGTATAACACCGAATTTGCCACAATAGACCCATTTGTAGGGTCTAAATGTAAATTTAAAAAAGACATTTCTAAGGTTCTAGTAGAACATAAAAGTAAACTGTAAAAAAAAAAAAAGTATCCCATCGTTATCTTTTGTTACTACACTTGATGACCTTGTTTCGACTCATCTCGTATAAAATATGTGAAGCAGCAAGATGGTTAATAGATTATAAATAAATAATTAATAATTAATATAAACATATAAATTAAAATAAGGATCTAGGTACTTGTTTATGGGTGGGCGTCAGTGGCTTGGCGTCCATAGAAGTTGATTCCCACCGGCTTGCCCTGTCTGTATGTAGAATCTACCCCGGCTTCGCCTGACTTTCTTTCTTTTTGTGACGCCACGCCACTGGTAGGGTATGGTACTAGGTATGAGAATTGGATGCGATCGAATTAGCGAGTACATTATGATCGTTTTGTTTTGTTGAGTACTCTTATTACTATTATGATGTTTAATGCTATACTCATATCGCTTCGTGATAAATTAGTACGCATTTTTTTTGATTATAGTGTGTGCACGGATGCATGCATAATATGTGTAACTCGAGTTTTAGGAGTAGACAGTCTCTTTAGTGTCTGGCCCTGCAAAATATATGATGCAGCGGTCTGTTAATGTATTAATATGAAAATAGTTGTGACTGACTCCTGTTTCAAATGTATTACCAATATTGAACATCTGTTTGGAACGGACATGTTGACTGTGTCTGATTCTACTTAGTTTTAAATCTTATTTTTTATGTAACCAATGGATAACTGTTATTGGCCCTCTGTTATGTAACTAACTTTATATCATATGTATATTTACGGCTGTTGTTATCCTGAATACCAATAAATAAATAAAATAAAATAAACAATAAATTATATCTAAAATCTTTTGCAATGCCGCAGGTATAAACGCGCTTCCTCGGTCAAGTTTTTGAAGTCCTCAGCTGGTCCGGGGTATCTGGTGGTGGGGCACTCGAACACTACGTATGGTTTGATTCGGGTGTCCACACTCGCACGACTCTGACTCGCTCCATCCCCATTTCTGCCAAAGATATGCATAGTTTCCCGATAAGAAAGATATACCAGTCCTCAGGCAATTCAGTCTGCACCATATCTGTCGGCTTTCATTAAACCCTTTGGGCCGCTCTTGGGTATTAAGTTGAAAGAGATTGTTTCCGAGCGAGTGTTGCTGGGTTTCCCATTCTTCCATCCTCGCTTCGCTCGACTTCCATGTTGGATCTCGTGTATGGAAGGTATTAGCTGGTGGGTTTCGGGATTTGAGACGGATGCTGCTGGCGCTTTGCAGGTCTTCATGAACGGGCAGCTGGGGATTTCCCGTCATTTTATCTAATTCTCGTGATAGGCATTTCTGTCTACGGATGCCTGGTGGTGGAATGTTGCTGAGGATATGTAACCAGTGAGTCGGTGTCGGCATAATGCAGCCCGAGATGACCCTCATGGTGTGGTTTAGCTCAGCATCTACTTTAGCCACGTGTGCACTGTTCATCCATACGGGTGCACAGTGTTTCGCTGTTGAGTAGACGAGGGCCATTGCAGTGGTTTTTAGGCAGGCGGCGCTTGTACCCCACGATTTTCCTGTTAGCTTCTAGACAATATTGTTCCTTGTTTTTAGTTTTCCAGACAGTTTTTCGAGGTGGTTCTTGTATGTCAGGCTTCTGTCACACCGAGGGTCACACCGAGGTATTTAGGGCAGAGATGGAAACAACAGACCTCAGTCTTAGTGGCGTTTGAACATAACCGCCAGTATTGGAAATACTGGTCCATTGCCTCTAGGTCTCTTTCCAAGATGGTTTCTGTTGTTTTCATTTGTTCTATGCTGAGTTACTAGGGCCAGATCGTCAGCGTAACCAAACTTTCGCGATGTTGTGGCAGGTAGGTCGTGGATAAAAATATGTAGGTTAAAGAGCAAGGGAGCAAGCACAGACCCCTGGGGCAAGCCATTGTTTAGGACTCTTATTTTACTACACTGCTCACCCAGGTGGACTTGGAACGGTCTATTTGTGAGAGCATCTTCTATCACTCTAAATATTCTCAGGCATGGGACAGCTTTGAGGAGTTTATAGAACAATCCCTGTCGCCACACGGTGTCGTATGCGGCTGTTAAGTCTTAAAGACTGTAGAAGACTTCGTCCTTAGATGTGAAAACCAGGTCAGGGTTATAATTTCGGCCCCATCGAGGAGATTTAATAGATCCTCTGGTTTTGCTATCATGGACTGGGAATGCATTAGCCTTGTGTCTGCCTACCCTTGTAGCCTCAGGAGGTGTGATGGCTGTTGAAATCTCCTATATACAGGCAGGGGTGCTGGAGCTCTGGCAATGCAGGTTTTGGCCATCGGCTTTTTGGTGGTTTGTAAACATTGCACAACCTAATCTCACCTAACTTAATCACGGTCACGGCAATGTTCTCACGGTCGATTTTATTGGAGATAACAACTGTGGATTCTGAGATGGAGTGATGGACGTATGTTGCTGTACCATATTGGGCATGGTACGTGGCCGCTACCAGATTATAGCCAGCGAGGTCTCCACCGCGCGCGAGCAGTAATTCATCCGCAGCATGTGTCTCTTGTAGTAATACTACGCCAATGTCCAGGTCATTTATAATTTTAGCTAGGCATTCAGATTTTGAGCGGCTTATGTCTTCTATATTAAGCTGACAGATGCGAACTGAAGGACCGACATCCTTAGTCAATGGGCTCTTAGGAGCGTCTCTTTTCGGGTTATTCATATTTTCGTTGAAATTTTTATATTCGAGTGTGCGCTGCGAGGCTCAGAAGGAACAGTGCAGCTGCCAAATTTGTTGCTTTTTTAGCACCACCCGGAGGTCACGTGTAGGGTTATCTAAGGTTACTCCTACGGACGTAAATCAACATCGACCTCCCCTAGCACCATCTATAAAAACGCGTCTAATAAATGGCTATATCAAACAATGGCACTTGTGTATTAAGTGCTATTGTATACATGCATGCAGTTTTCTGCACGAATAATTAAAGAGGAATGACTAGTTATTAGGAAAATGAATATTATAAAATAATGTAGTATGAATTACATTTCAGTGTACCAAGTATTAGTATGCAGTAGTCTTGGCGATAATACAGAGAAATATAATTATTATAAAATTATTAATGTATAAACCATTAGACAATTTGTAATCGTAAATTATAGGTAGGTAATTTTGACGAACAAAGAATAAATGACAAATGACTGCATGGCATTAAAACATTAGTTATGTTTGAGGGCTAGACTGACAATTTTGTAAAGATAATTTTTATTGATCCAATACGCTACTTATTTCAGTTATAAAACTAATGGCTTTCAAGAAACCTTTCAGTGTGCATGCGATATTTTATTCAGAAACACTTTTTTCACAATGTCATCGGAACTTAAAGTAATTCAAATACTTTATTTGATGGAAAATATTGTATGCATTTATCCAAACTATTTGACACTTAAAGGCAGCGTTAAGCATTTAGTGATATTTCGTGTTTTTGTAGAGTGCGGTTCGATACTGTTATTTTCTGTGTTTGTTTTAAGAATGTATTTTGACACTTCTATAAGGACCGAGAATTTGACTTTATTTATTTTTCACTTCAACTATATAAGTCTCGGCGTGTTTAACAGCATCACAGCGATCCTTCTGGGATGTCTTCACTCCAGCCGCTACACAAAACTAGTTTCCAATATTGCTGCAATACATACTTTGTGTCAACATGATTTGAAGTACAACAATATCGTAATAAAGCAAAATAAGAAATGTCGTATCCACGTAACAGTGTTTGTTATAATTTTCAATTGCTTTTTAATGCTTAATCTACATGACGAGTGGAATACGATAACTGACACAATGCTATTGATAAGCTTCGTAGTAGAGTATTCTTTAGTGTATCGATTTTTCCTCCAACTTGTAGTGTTTTACCAATTAACTGACATTACTGTTGGGCTGTTAAAATATTTGAACGAGTCCGTTGCGCGAGATTAACCAAGGACTTGGGCGCAGTGGAGGTCACCGAGAGTGGAGAGCTGAAGGAGGCGAGCGAAGTGGTAGTCCGGAGCGCGGCCGTCAGCGGCTTGCTGGCGGCAGCTGCCGACGGGCTGCGCGACTGTTTTGGAGCTCAGGTAACCTTGATATGGTTGGGCTATGGCTGCGTGTTCCTCATCATTTTCGTTGTTCATTCATAACTGAGGATTCTGCCCAATATGATGCCCTCAAGTTCTGAACTGGTTCGATTCGTGTAGGGACGTTCTCTAATATTTATTTCTTTAACCTCCTGACGACCAGCATTCATAATTTGTCAATTTCATTTTAGCCTTGTGACAAATAGTTGACAGTTAACTATTAATTTATGTAATTATTAAATTTTTTATGTACTATGTGCAGGACACTGGTAGTCAGGAGGTTAAGCAGCGTTTTGCTAGCCTTCAGTTGTACATACTTTAATGAACGATTTTTTTATATAGTGCTATAATTATTATGCGGCATGCGCATGCATTACACTTAAAATTCAACTGGGAAAATAAATATATATATTTTTTTACAGATTTCGCTGTCACTGTTTACAACAATGATATATTACATCTTGCTTTTGTATCAAGGCATCAATTATTTAGTAAATCAAGTAAGCGTACATAGATACTATTTTTTATAAGGAACTTATTTACTACTACGTACTTATGTACACACTTGAAATTTCGGTAGTCTGTAATACTAAATATACATTTTAAAAGTGTCTAGCATGGTTTATTTTACATATGACCAGTTACAAAGAAATATTTTTATAACAATACCGCCCGATAAGTTATTTTCATATATAACAATCCGGTTTAGTTATATTCTAAATGCAAGTATTTATGAGTTTTATGACATAGAAGATGGAAGACTTGCTTAAAATTCTGACGTTGAGAAAAAATTAAATTAAATTTTAATTCAATATTCACAGGAAGTATTTTATGCTACCAGTGTATGGAATTATGCGATAACATTGATATCGTACGCGATCGTAAACACGCTGATCGTGGTGGGCGGGCAGCGCGCGTGCAACGAAGCAGACACATTCGATATCAGATTGGCCGAGCTCCGTAATTTACTTGTCAAACGTAAGTATTTGTTGACTTTTTTTTTACAGCGAATTTAAATATGATACCCAACGATATGGGCAGATGATATAGACGAAGTGTTCGTAAAGGATTAGCTACATGTGTATTGTTGTATAGTTTTCCTCCTTCGTATTGTACATGTTGATTGGTTTGTCTACCATTTACATTTGTATTTTACCACTCATTTACTCAAAGGTTAACTGAAAGACGTCACTTAAACCGATATGTTCCCCGTTGTACATTGTTTTGAATGTATTTATTATTCTTGTGTAACGAAATGTGTGTGACGACATGGAAAGGGGCCAAATCACGAAACATCGATTTTTAATATGCCAATCATCAACACGATGACATCTTACAACGTACAAAAGCGGTGGCAAATGCACACAGGTTGACTTTAATTATTCTCGCCGATCGTCCCCAGCTCAAGACCTTTAAAAACTGTAAAGTTATACCCGGTGAACTTCTGACATCGCAACGACGCCTGCTGGTCGCAGACAATATTGTACGGAGACCATTGAAGGTCAATACAGCAAGAGTGTCCAAGATGCGCTGAAATAAATAAGGCCACGAAGAGGGTCAAAATCTCTGCGAGGATGTAAAATCTTACATACATGAGACTCCAACACAACTAGACAAGGATAACAACTTAGCAACCAGAAGGCATCAACATGTCTAGGTATCTCGAACGAAATCCCAAGAGAGAGCAAAGATCCTACATTATGGGACCCAGAGGTGCAAGAAAAGCTCAAGATCAAGGAAGATGTCTTCAAATCCTGGCAGAACATAAAGAACCAAAGTGATACAACGTGTAGTTTCCCAACCAATGGCTAGAAATCGGGGTGAGTTCTACGACATGTTAGAAAATGTCACTAATGACAAACAATTGTTTAAACTCGCCAAGCAGAGACATTGAGATTATCAAGACACTAAATCATTCAAGTACATCAAAGACCTCCAGGGAAACCTCTTAACGTCTGACAGAGAAATAAACAAGAGATGGGAGGAGTAGGTACTACTCACAGCTGCTAAATGAGACTCAGTTGCAGAGTTACCAACAGTTAAAGGGCCGTGGCGTAATTTCACGCCCGACGAAGTCAAACGTGCTATATCTTAAATGGCTAATACCAAAGCAACTGGACCTGATGAACTACCAGCAGAACTATGGAAGAAACTGGGTGACTCCGATGTTTATCTGCTGACTGAAAAAGTTTTTTTAGTTCCGTTTTATAAAAAGAAGGGCGATATAAGACTTTGCGGGAACCACCGGGTTGTTAAATTGATAATCAAACACCTTTAAAATCTAGGAACGCGTGCTGCACAATAGGATCTGCCAATTAACATCGATATCAGAAAATCAGTGCGGTTTTATAGCGGGATCCATCGGCATCTTAATGAACGCCTACAGGGATCACCAGAAAGATCTAGCGCTGATTTGGTAAGCACTACGTGCACTGAAAGTCCCTGAGTGTTATATAGATATGATAACTAACATGTACAGAAACGTTGCAACAAAGGTGCGATGCCCAGCAGGAACCGGCAGTTAATTCCGCGTTAACGTTGGTGTTCATCAAGGATCAGCCCTCAGTCCCTTACTGTTTAACATCGTGATGGACTACCTCACGTCAGATATTCAGAAGCCGGCTCCCTGAACATCCTCTACGCAGACGATGTTGTCGTTATTGATGAAGATCCAGTGGCTCTACAACAAACGCTAAAGATGTGGCGGCTAACCCTAGAAAAAGCGGGATTAAGGATAAGTACTGACCTCGTCGGCGATGGCGCGATGACTTGGACTTTTTCCTCAAGGACTGGCCAGATAAAGCACAGAATAGAGAGCAGTGGAAAAAAAGGGGGAGGCCTTTGCCCAGCAGTGGGACACAATGGGCTCATAATAATAATAAAAGGATAAGTAGAGTTTTACTATTTTGTCCAACATGCTACCCGCCTTCAAAGCACTATACTTAAAACAGTAGAAAGTTTAAAGTATTTAAGCAGTGATATCTAACGATGGCAATATTGATAAAGATATCGTACACTGAATGAACACAAGCTGGCAAAAGTGGAGAGAGCTCTCAGGTGTACTTTGCGATCCACGAATAGTGAATACCCGTACGTACAAAAAGAAAGGTATACATATAAAACCGCAGTTAGACCTGTCATGGCACGGAATGGCGCGGAAACAGCAGTCTGACAAACTACACGTCGCTGAGATAAGAATGCTTAGGTGGTCTGGCGGAGTAACTCTTTTGGCCAAAGTGCTCACCCATTACATCAAAGGCACATTTAAAGTGAGACCCGTACAGGATAAGCTGACGAAGGCAAGACTCCGATAGTATGGTCATGTCATGAGGAGGCCAGAAGACCACATGACCAGAAAAGTGCTGGATTGTAAAACTGGACCGAGAAAGCGTGGACGACCCCGTCTTACATGGCTGCCTGTAATCAAGAAATATCCCGAAAATAGTGGAAACAGACCCAACAACGACCCAAATCCGAAATCGCTGGAGACGATATATTAGGAGAGCCGACCCCAACTAAAAATCAACAAAGGCAAAGGGACAAAGCCAGAAGAAGGAGAAGATATTTTGTCATTTTAACAAATTTATAAAAAATATCCTGTATCCTTGAATATCCAGCTATATCTGTACCAAAATTCGTGGCAATCTGTTCGGTACTCCCCTACTTGACCTAATAACGCAAGTGCTAATATTAATACACCTATCAACGTTAGCTCTAATTTTCATTAGCCCTAATGTCATTTCACCTAATTTTTATACCCTAATTAGTTGTTAGACCTAATAATCCAATACTCGAATAATGATTTGTACTAATTGTCAACAATACTAATATGAAATAACCTAATAATTACCACACCTAATGATTATTAGACCTAATCATTACTGACACTAAATTTCAAAATACTAAAGATTACTTAACCTATTTTTTACGTTAAAACAGAAAATAACGGATTTGGACAAATATCGAATTGGCTGAATCCCGAAAACTGTAGGTTAGGTTAGGTTTGTATTGTGACCACATATATTTCATTTCATTTCATTTATTTATTTAATTCACAATATACATTGCATTTGAAATAGAAACTTGGTAAATAATTATAGACAATGTCAACTAATTCACTAAAGCTATTAAATATTCAAATTATCAATCCCATTAAAACTATTTAAAATTCAAATCAAAATTTGTACTTCTATTAATGTATTGAGTACCAGTAATGCCAGTGCTTTTTGCTTTTGTCAAGAGTCGGTCAAAAATTCTTCAACTGAATAAAAACACTTCCTTAGCAAAAATGATTTAAGCCTATTTTGCGCTGGACAGTAACTTCAACTCAACCGGCAACTTGTTGTACAATGAAATTTCCTGGTAACCTGCAGAATGCTTAACTACTTTGAGCCTAGCGTTTGTAGCCAGATGTGGCAGGTTCTTTCTCCTTGTCTCCAGACGTTTTGTTCTTTCTTCTGGAGTTTCAATGTTTGGAAGACGCTTTATTAGATCGCTGAGGGCTACAAAAATATACAAACAAGGCACAGTGAGGATTTCAAATTCCAAGAAGTAATTCTTGCATGAAGTCATTTGAGGTATTTTGGCCATGATCCTAATTGCCCTTTTTTGTGCCACAAAAGCTGTATTTATATCTATATATATATTACGCGAGGCCGATTTTTGTACATCCCATCAGATCTACAGTTATGGTCCGATTTTGATAAATGATATGTCATTAGATTCGTCTCATGCTGGAGAGGTGCATAAAACTCTTGGAATTTTAATTTTTTCCTGAAAAGGTACTGAAAAATGGATTTGAAAAAACTACTGTGCGCTAACCACGTGACTTTGACCACGTGACCTGTGATCCCTATTTTGACATAAGATGACCAAATAATAATAAGCATGATTTGCTCACAAACCTGTAGTAAGTTGTTCAGCATGATGAAATATTATTTTTGAGTCGGCAACATAATATCCGCAACACTTAAAACATGTACAAATATGCAAAAATAATTTTACAGTTTGTTGACAATGAATGACAGTAGCCATATTCTGACAACTTTTAATGTCTTTTTTATTGGGGGCTATTATGTCAATGCTCTAAATTGCCAGGTTGTTTTTTTTTTTTAAATGTTGATATGGAAACTTATTTCGCATACCTGTTAAAAATGTGGAGAAAAAAGCCGGTCAAGTGTGAGTTGGACTGGTGCTCGAAAGACTAGAAAAACTGACCGTCATTCAAGAATAGATTATTTCTATAGGCGAGTTTTACTAAATCTAAATCAAAGCAGAAAAAAAATAGTAAAACTAATTTAAACGTCATTCAAATATGTAAATTTATGGTAGATTATTATAAATATGAATATATAAGTCCATCAAAAAAATAATTCCAAGGAAAATGGCATGAGTTATGGTAAATTAAATGGTATTTTACAAGAAGAAACTTAGTCCTTCCGCTTGCATGTCGACGGGATGGGAAATGTGGCCGAGTTGAGAATATGGACGACTTGACAATGTAGATAAGTTGGGAATGTATCTTCATTGGTAATATGGATGAGTTGGTAAAATGGACGAGTTGGAAATGTGGACGAGTTGGGAATATGGACGAGTTGGGAATATGGACGAGTTGGGAATGTGGATGAGTGGGCAAAGTAAACAAGTTGGGAATACGGACGAGTGGGCAATGTGGACGAGTTGGAAATGTGGATGAGTTGGCAAAATAAACAAGTTGGGAACACGGACGAGTGGGCAATGTGGACGAGTTGAGAATATGGACGAGTTGGCAATGAAGACGACTTGGTAATACGGACGAGTTGTAGATATGGAAGATTTCGCAATAAAGACGAGCTGATAAAAAGGACAAGTTGGTATTGTAGACGAGTTGGGTGTATCGTCGAGTTGGGAATATGGACGAGTTGGAAATGGGGATGAATTGGCAATGTGGATGAGTTGGTAAAATTGACAAGTTGGGAAAATGGACAAGTGGGCACTATGGACGAGTTCGCATTATGGACGAGTTGGCAGTGAAGACGAGTTGGTAATACGGATAAGTTGGCAATGAAGACGACTTGGTAATACGGACGAGTTGGTGATATGGAAGATTTGGCAATAAAGACGAGCTGATAATAAGGACAAGTTGGTATTGTAGACAAGTTGGGTGTATCGTCGAGTTGGGAATATGGACGAGTTGGAAATGTGGATGAGTTGGCAATATGAATGAGTTGGTAAAATTGACAAGTTGAGAACATGGACAAGGGGGCAATGTGGACGAGTTCGTATTATGGACGAGTTGGCAATGAAGACGAGTTGGTAATACGGACAAGTTGGTATTATGGACGAGTTGTGAATATGGACGAGTTGGGAATGTGGATGAGTTGGCATGAACAAGTTGGGAACACGGACGAGTGGGCAATGAAGACGACTTGGTAATACGGACGAGTTGTCAACGTGGACAAGTTAAGAATATGGACGAGTTGGAAATGTGGATGAGTTGGCAAAATGAACAAGTTGGGAATATGGACGAGTTGGCAATAAAGACGAGCTGATAATAAGGACGAGTTTGTATTGTAGACGAGTTGGGTGTATCATCGAGTTGGGAATATGGACGAGTTAGAAATGTGGATGAGTTGGCAATGTGGACGACTTGGAATTGTGGACGAGGTGGGAATATGGACGAGTTGGAAATGTGGACGAGTTGTATTTGTGGACGAGTTGGCATTGTGGACGAGCAAGTAATATGGACGCGTTGGCATTGTGGATGAGTTGGGAATATAAACGAGTTGGCAATGAAGACGAGTTGCTAATACGGACGAGTTAATAATATGGACGAGATTGGCAATAAAGATGAGTTAATAATAAGGACGAGTTGGTATTGTAGACGAGTTGGGTGTATGGACGAGTTGGAAATGTGGACGAGTTAGCAATATGGATGAGTTGGCATTGTGGACGAGTTGGGAATATAGATGAGTTGGCAATAAAGACGAGTTGGTAATATGAACGAGTTGGCAATGTAGATGAGTTGGGTGTATGGGCGAGTGGGCAATATGAACGATTTGGCATTGTGTACGAGTTGAGAATGTGGACGAGTTGTATTTGTGGACGAGTTGGCATTGTGGACGAGTAAGCAATATGGACGCGTTGGAATTGTGGACGAGTTGGTAATATGGACGAGGTGGCATTATGGACGAATTGGGAATATGGACGAGTTGCCAATGGAGACGAATTGGTAATATAGACGAGTTTGCAATGCAGATGAGTTGGGTGTATGAACGAGTTGGCAATGTAGACGTGTTGGGTGTATGGACAAGTTGGCATTGTGACCCAGATGGGAATATAGACGAGCTGACATTGTGGACGAGTTGGCAATGTGGAATAATTAACATGTTACGCTAACATGCGAAACTTGATGGAGAAATAACCTACATATGATGCAAATTTCAAAAAATCGACGCGCTCAAGAATAAATCATATTTGAATTAATGACGTCTGGCTGATCATTCTTATTCTCATTCAAAATAAAAATTGACAAATTCTGCGGTCAACAAAACAAATTGATTTTATAAGGTTTCCGTTTTTACCGAATATGGTAAGGAACCCTAAAATTAGGTTTATATTATAGGCTTGAGAGTCTTTAGCATCTCCCTCACTCTTCTGTCAGACACAATTTCAATGAGAGGAAAGACACGAAAGTTTGAATTATTCTTTTTTCAAACATGTTTAGCTGTTTTATATATTGTTTTTTCTTATTACACATATTTGACACATTCTTTTTTTTATGGTGGAGTATTGTTGGTCAGTAATTTATTTAGATTAGTAAGTAGGGTTTGATTAAGTATAACTAGCGTAAGAATTTCAAACACAATGTGTAATTGTTATTGAATAAATGATTGATGATGATGACATGGCAGCACCCATATTAAGAAAACTTGCACGATCTAATGAATTTCATAAAAAAAAACAAGCATTGATAATAGTGGTTTTTCGTGTATCTATAAACGTTTTTTACTCTCTATTTCATACAATTGAGTTTTTGTAACATTTTTTATTATTAATATTGTGAAATATTTACGATTATAAATGAATACATAAACAGTTACGCACTCCATGATTTCCTGTTTCCTCAAATCTGTCGTTTCGATTCATGTGCTATTTCTGGAAATTGATAGAAATCGATCAAATCGATAAATTTATGTCCTGAAGAAAGAACAACAAATTAAAATTCTACCAATCTTATGTTCGGTCCTATGAAAATATGTCAATTATATTTTTAAGATATGGGACTATTGTCATGAATATATTTTTCCATAAATCGAATAATATGCATTTTATTTGTGAAACAGATCAGCAGATCACATGTCATGCACAAGTTATTTTTACAAAAGAGTTGAATAAATTGTCACGATGAAGCTGGCAGTTGGCTATCAGGCCTGCCTCTAGCCTGGCATGTTTTAACGTTTTTAAAACATAATTTTAATGTGTTTTTTTACAGTATTAATTTATTCTTCATTCCCCAAAAACTTCTTATCGATAAAGTAGTTATTTTCTGTAACACTACCGGATTTCCATATTCTAGCGGCGGTTCGACGCCGCAACGGGTCTCTAGTTATACTTATAGCTGTTGCCCCAGAACTTTATGCTATACCTCAATTTGGATTCAACCAAAGCGTGGTACACCATATAGCGGAGCGAGCGAAGGGAGCGGAGCGTTAAAAGATTCGCATGTACATCAAGAGTCTATGGCAATCCCAACTCCACGTGTTCTTGTCTGTCCTACCCCTAGAGTGTTATTCTAAAACCGGAGGCGCGGAGGGAGAGCAGCCCTCGCCTTAGGTTTAAAGATAAATATGTTTAATAAAATTTAGAATTTAGCATTATTAGGTATTATAATATTAGTAGTGTAAATAAATCGGCTAAGTGCAAATTAGGGCTAGTGAAAATTCGGTATGAAGTAATTAGGCATTATGAAAATACGGAATCCTGAAATTAGGGCTATTCATTAATTAGGATGAATGAGTTTCTCGGGCTAACGGAGGGGAACCAATCTGTTCAATTGTTTTGACATGATTTGGCAGCACAGGCACGCACGTACACACATGTAAATAACCATAAAAATATGTAATAAACGTATCGTACGTATGTTTATCTTAGAGACCTTCAAATAACTTTTGTCAATTTGCATCAAAATAAAGAGATAAAGATTATGAAATAAATATATCATCAATGGAGGAAAAAAATTGTTTGAATTTGTAATAGTATTTTTATTCTTAGATAAAGCGTGACTATTTTTGCAGTACCTGGTCACCAGGCAAAGGAGTGCGCACAGCAAGTGCGGGCGCTAGCGCGGCGCCGGTGCGCGTCCGGCTGCTGGCGGTGCCGGTGCGCGCAGCGCTGCTGCTCGACGTGTTCGCTGTCGTGCTCAACTACACCGTCATACTGCTGCAGTTCAACCGTGTCGTATAGTTGCACGGCGGCTGCGCGCGGCGCCGGTGCGCGTGTGGCTGCTGGCGGCGCTGGTGCGCGCAGCGCTGCTGCTCGACGTGTCTGTCGTGCTCAACTACACCGTCATACTGCTGCAGTTCAACCGTGTCGTATTGTCGTATAGTTGCGCGATGGTGCGCGCGGCGCTGCAGCTCAACGTGCTCGCCTCAACTACAGCGTCATTATATCATCATCATATCATTTATTCATGAACAATTTACATTGTGTTTGAATTTTAAAATCACATTATAAAAATTACACAGTACCTATTAAATTACACAGTACATAATAGTTGATAAAAGTAATAGTCAAAAATAATATTAGTTTAAGTATATTTTTGATTTGTTACGAAAAACTTAATTCCGATATTTATAATCACAAATTTCAAAATACCGATTTTTACATTTCCGAATGCATCAACATTCCGAATATAATTCTATTAATTATTCCGATATTTCATAAATCCGATTTTTACATTCCCGAAATTACAAAAATCCTAATGGTTATAATTACGAATTTCAAAATTCCGAATCCCTGTACACCGAAGTATAAAAAGTCCGAATTATTAATATTCCGATTTATCATAAGTACGAATTCCGATTGCTAAAAAACCGATTTTCAAAATTCCGAATTTTAATGCACCGAAAACCTTACCTAAACTAAGCCAAGTTGGATCTGCCTAACAATCTATGGATACTTATTCCGAAATAAAGATTATTATTATTATTCCTGTATGTCGCACCCGCTCACGGGACAATAGTGTCCCGGACCTTTGGGAGGCGTGCGCGGAGCCGAAGCCAACGCGTAGAGGCCCTTTCGACAATTTAATGAAATGTAATGTGTACATCGAGCGGATGCTGTCCCTATCCGTGTCATGGGACGCACAAAGAGACAGCACCCGCTTGGTGCAAGAACTATTTATGAATATATGGAATCTAAATACAAATCGGGCTATGGGGATGAAATGGAGGACTGGGTAATTGGGCTATTGTGTGAGACAGCCGGACGTCTACCAAGAAAAGTGTCTCATAGCAAAAAAAACTGGTAGACGATGACTCGCCTCCCGCTAGATGGGCCCCCATAAAAAGCGACACATAGAGTGGCCTAAGGGCAACACCAGTGCGGAAGGCTAAGGGCGGAGAGGTGTAATACTGGGCTTTAAACCGAAGCCAACTAACCCCTTACGTTTCCACATCCACCCCTGAGCCGCAACTCTCGAGACTCCACTGTGTCCGGCCGGTTAAGGCAAGACCACAGACCACCCCCACTAGACGGAGCATGTAAGTCGACCCGCGCGCACCAACGATATGGTACGGCAGAACATTAAAGTATCAACACGGCGGCCACCGTTTAGTTGCGTCCGTGTTTATGAGGTCTCTCTGTCTCTACACCACTTAACACTACAATTTACCATGTTATTTATTTAATTTATTTTTTCGTTGACGGACGCATGGATCATAAACAAGGACGCAACTAAACGGTGGCCGCCGTGTTGATACTTTAATGTCCTGCCGTACCATATCGTTGGTGCGCGCGGGTCGCCTTACATGCTCCGTCTAGTGGGGGTGGTCTGTGGGCAAGACAGAGGCGGAGGCCCCGACCCATCTCCCCCCGTCAGGATCCCCCAGGAGCACTCAGGTACGTGGGGTCGCTACCCCCCAACAGCTCGCCATAAGCTGCCCTGCGTGACTGATTGCGCTGGTCATACCAGCGGGCGATGGGGTCGTCACATCCCTACGCCTATTATTATTATTATTAAGGTGAAATAGGTAAAGTTAGGAATCGTGAGCCAAGTCGGACCTGCGCGGCTCGCTCGCTTCGCTCGCTCGTTAGGGTCGCAGTTCAACCTAAAACTCCTCATCGCTTTGCTCGTCGTCGTACCTAACCTAAGCCAAGTCGGACCTGCCTTACCTGCCTTGCCTGCGCTCGTTTCGCTCTTACAGATACGAGTATGGGTAAGTACTCCCAATTTATTTATTCCGATTTTCAAAAATCCGAAATTTATCAGTTTTAAAAGAGAAAATTGCGATGATTGAAAATAAATACGAGTTTAATTTACCGAATGTCAAAATTCCGAAAAAGTGGCTAGAGCCACGTCGGGCTTTGAACTCTTCGATGTTATAATTCTCGGATTTTAAAAAAAACTCGGACTCTTTAAATTCGGAATATTAAATTTCGTGGTATTTAACGATCGGAATTTTATTTCTTAGAAATAATGAAATTCGGAGTTTTGAAAATCGGAATAAAATATTTCGGAGTATTTGGGTGTTCCCCTCAACTTGACATAATGTAGACTAATTTTTATTGTATTTTTATTTTACATAATTACTAAAAAATTCTTTTGGAGAATACTGCACTTCTCTTTGTGTATCAATTACCTAGTCATAATATAATTGCACTAGTTTTAAGTATTATTTTGCGAAAAAAAAACTTACTGTTGAGTTTCTTTCAGCTTTCTTCTCAACAGCGGTCTCCTCTTGTGAAACGCCGGTAGATTCAGATTCAGAAAATATGTAAAAGTGCCCTTGTGGTCTACTTCCCGAATAAAGATTGGATTTAACGTTAATACACTATTGTGGTGAGCTACAATTTTTGTTGTTATTTCACATATCCATTGTTATTTTATTATTACATTATTGTAGTTAGCGGCATACAGTGTATACTTAAATAATTGAACTAATTAAATAGGTACACAGAATTATTATTTCTTCATGTCGTATTTTTATAATAATTTAATTCGAGTAGAGTCTCTCACAAAAGCCTTAATTGTTACACAATTTTGAGAACAATGATTTAGCCGGTTCACTAATGTTTGACCAAAAAACTATTGACATATGATTTTTGACAAACAACGTTTCAACAAAAATATTCATTAGGCAAACGAGACATTTGACAAAAGTATCATCGTACAAAAACTCACTTAGCAAATGATTAATTTGCAAACACTACACTTTTTAAATGTGTTAAATAATAAAAAGTCAATTGACCTTTTTCCATTTCATCAAATAATACGTTTCGCAAATCGAAAATTAGTCAAAATATCATTTAACAAAATGTTATTTCATAAAAAGTACTTCTTTTTCAAACATTATGATTTAGTCTGTAATCTGTAGTAGGGTAATTTATTCCGCTAGGTACTATCTTAGAATCTATCCACTATGCGCTACAATCTGTATCTACTAATAGAGCAAATTGTACATTTTCCTCAAGTTTGCTCTACGAGTTTTACGGATAGAGCAAATTGAACTCTGTTTTTTTTTGTTCTGGCGCTTCGCCGACCGCTACCGCAGTACGCTTATGCTTATTCGCTCGCTCGGCTCGCGCGCTGTTGTGGTCGCAGTTCTAACATAACCTAACCCATTAATGAATCTAGCCACTATGCTCTACGATCTAAAATAGTTAAAATAGTAGAGCAAATTAGAGAAAAAAGTTATATTTGCTCTAAAAAAAACAAAAAAAAACGAACGAAACACTTGTCTAATAAATACATTGTACCAAACGTTTTTAGACCAAGAGTAGTTTTGTCTGACAACTCAGTTGTAAATGATCATTTTGTCAAATGATTATTTATAAAATGTAAATTTAACTTCTGATCATTTGGAGAAGTGAGTTTTAGTAAAATGACTTGTTGTAAAATAATCAATTGGCGAAACATATTTTGTAAAACGTTGTTTGTCAAGTGTAATTTTGCGAAATGACTTTTGGTCAAACGGCAGGACACCGATTTAGCCACTTGAATTCTTCTGTTTCCAGCCCATCGAACACAACTATGCTTCGCGACTCTTGTCCCGCGACTAAGCGTCACCCGTCTCTCTCTCACAGTACTAAACAGGACAGAGGTAGATAAATATTTCGCGCGAGAAACAGTCGCGTATCACAGTTTATGCTAGAGGTGCAGTCACTAAAGAAGTACCTACATTGTACGATAAAAGCGTGATCGGTAAACAAAAATTTCCAATATAAAAATAAAAAATATTCCGGTCACATGCGGTCAAGAATATTGTATGTGTAAGAATAATGTTTTTATACAACACGGTTGAACTGCAGCAGTATGAGCGTGTAGTCGGCGGTGGTTGCCAGCACGACGACGAGCAGCGACATCTGCAGCGTCCGCGCCGGCAGCCGCGCGCGCACCGGCGCCGCGCGCAGGCGCCGCGCCAGCATGCCCACCCTGCGCGCGCACTCGCCCGCCTCCGGAACTAAACCTGGAATACAAACTAATTAAACACGGTTTTTACACAATGTTTTTTTTTTTTCAATAACTTGCGTATAATAATTAAAGTAATAACAACACTGCAAGGCATCGATTCTAAAGCGCTGGTGGAATTTGATTAGATTAGCTAAATTGCGAAAACTTTGTTTAAAAAAATACTGACTGTCAATAAGTAAGTAGCGGAGCGAGGCGAGTGCGGCGTCCAGAGCGTACGCCGCGTCGCGCACGCGCTGTCCCGCGCGCACCACCGCCAGCTTTACCAGCAGGTATTCGCTCAACAGGGTCACCAGGCTGTGGGCGCTGATCGACATCGTGCTTTCTGTCTAGAACGTTAAACCAAACAACCAACGTTGCAGAGTGCATTGACGCCTGTACTATGTTAGGCAAGGGTGAAAGGGTCGGACTTCCCAGAGTAGTTGCCTTGTATTTTGGGTTAAAAGTGTAATTTTTGTTTTAGTTTTGGGTCTGCAATTTATTACTCACCTGTTGCATGATGAAGCAAACGCTTTTATACAACAGTAGTATGTAGTAGACTGTAGCTGTAAATAGCATTACTGCGATCTGCATACAAAATAACATTGTAAAATTGAGACAATTCATTACAACAATACTTTATTGCACACCAAACATGAAAAATATTACATGATAAATGTTAAATTAAACAACGGTAGACAATAGGCGGTCTTATATATATGTACTTAGGCTGCATTGACTGTTAGCTGTTCTGAATTGAAAAAAAAATACTAGGGTTTTAAATAAGTAAATGAAAAATCTTACACAAATTGCCCTACGTCACAAATAAAGCTTATTTCCGAATATTATCTATACATTACATGAGAACATTACAAGTGTCATTTCTTTTTAAGAAGTTATTAAAAATAAGGCAAGTATAAAAAAATATTGAAAAAAAATAGGTACTTAAATCACCTGGTTTAAAAAAACTTAGAAATTTGGCAATTCTTATTAAATATTTGAAGTAATTACCTGAAGGCTGAAGCAAGACGAAAGTTGATCGCTACTCTCCGACAAATGACGAGTCGCGACCTCCCACTTATCCAGACCATGTCTCACTTTTAAGATCTTGCTCTGATCAATCATATTCCTTCCGTTTCTTAACTCTTGAGTTGCCGTAGATACAGAGATACGCAAGTATTGTAAGCGAGTAACGACTACTTCAAGCAGGATGCAATAAGTAAAATTTTCTACAATATAACGATATTGTAACAAGATGTCCAAAATGCCATAAACTGTGTAAATGGTGGTATCAAAGTCACTGGCGAACTTTATAAATTCTAGTAGGTAACTCGTAGTAATTGCAAGTACCGTAGCAGTGGCGGCAGTTGCCAATACATACACACGTCTCTTAAATCGGTTTACTGCGGTTCGGTACACCTCATCTCCACTGCACAACTTGTGTATAGCGTTGATGCATTCAATGTATGTTTTAAAGGATTTGCTCTTGCAAAAGCCCATAATTATTGCAAGCAACGTGTTTGTTGTTGAAAACAGAAGGTACAAAATGAGAGAGTACGAATTCATAGTATCCTGAGACCATTTATTCGATACAATACTAGCTATCTGCCAAAACAAAGTAGAAGCGTAGAAATGTATGCAGAGCACTAGAAAAATGT
Organism: Apotomis capreana; assembly: GCA_947623375.1. NCBI lineage: Eukaryota > Metazoa > Arthropoda > Insecta > Lepidoptera > Tortricidae > Apotomis > Apotomis capreana. Next base: position 28,479,267 of record OX392506.1, read on the forward strand.
ATATTTTGATGAAATATTTAGTTTTTAAGTTTACAAATGTGTAATTTCTGAACACGCACACAAGATTTTCAATGAAAATAATTTTATTAATCTCATTAATCGCCGACATCGCACGTCGCAGTTCCGACCGTCTCGGCCTCACTGACGATACTACCGACATTAATTGTTAAGAAGTGCGGGGAGCTTTTAGTTTATTAAGGTACTTGGGACTAATTGATAGAAGTGCAAACATATGCGTACTCGTGATCGACATTTCACTTCAAACGATCTAACTTTAATTATATTATGAGGGCTAGCTATGGTTATATACAGTGTTATGTAGCTTATGTGGCTAGTTATACATTTTTAAAGGGCACACAGTTGTATTTCATTACAAATGTATGAATTATGGTGTACCTACTCGTATTTATATGTGTAGCTCACCACAGATAACATTGGTGTTTGTTGCTTGTTTGCTGTTCCGCAGAACGGCCTCAGCAGAGTAAAGAGCAGCAACCCTATGCTCAGCGGGGCGCAACTATTTAAAAGTTTCTTTATTAAGTCAGCTGAGCTCCTTGCTGCCTCCGTACAAATACAAATACAAATACATTTATTGGTAAAACACAATGTAAATAATAAACTCCGTATAAATATTATATTTGTTTTTAATAAGTTTGTTAATTTTAAGGTAAATTCATTCTATGATTAATTGATCAAGATCAATGAATCATGATTGAAATAATTAAAGAGATTTTGATAAATTATTCAAAGATAGACTTGTAATACGGCATTTGAAACCAGATACCTAACAGGTTTTTTTTCATAACGTCCGTTAGTTTAGTAAAACCTTTTACATCACTCTAGGTCGTAAGGGGGATTTTCTGCCCGCTGCGCTCAAAATCTGGCCAAGGCAAGACGTAGGCAAAACTTTAGACAAACCACGACGGGCGGTAATTCATAAAGCCTCAGATCGCATATTTACAAACACCTGGCTATCTGGGACATTCACGAATTTACTGCCCTTAGCTATGTAATAAAATAATATACTATGACAGTTTCAAGAGCAACTGTTTCATCAGATATATACCTACAGTTTATTTTTGAAGATTTTGTTTTTATTGTAGGTTTCCCAACTATGTTTATGCTTTGAATCATTTACTTTTCCCAATTTTTATTCGAATTAATGATTTCATAGTTTTTTTTTTACTCCGACCTTACAATGGTTCAAGTAGTTAAAGAAAAGTCTATAGAAACAAAAGCAATGCTAGCAAACTGTCATATATAATTTAATGCTTTAATGATTGGATTTTTTACCGTAATTTTATCAATTCAATAGTAACATAATATATCGATCATTCGATTGTTAGTTACTTTGAACTTTCGCTATTTTGGCCGATCGGTATTCGAGTTTTAAGAATTCCAGACGTCGAATGCGTATGATGCGATATTTTGACGGTTGACTTTGTAACCTTACCTAGATTATATTTTAGCTTGCGATGTTCAAATGCGTACCCCCTCGCAGTCATATCAGATGCTAATTTAAACTTTTGAAACTTTGACTTTCAGCAATATTTTTTAATTGAACTTTTATATTTCTCGTCTAATGCTCTTACATTTTGCATACATAATGAAAGCCTTTCGATCCATCGCCGTGCAGAAACTCTAATCTTAGTTTGCCCTGTCATTTACTTCTACCCGAGCGTAATAACTTGAGACTGTTACTTGGGGGCAATCACTGATAAACTGTGATGTTTAAAGTTAACGACAATAATTAAAATGTCTTCCGGAGTTCTACGTCAAAATCAAAAATTGGCAAAATTCCCAGAATCTTCATCGACTCATCGTAGAAATAAAGCAAAACAAAGTAAACTCTAAAGCACTCAGAATAACCAGTTACTGCAACGATCAGGTACCACAAGATCTGAATGCTCAAATAGTACGAGTAAAAAGCCACGAATGTCTTATTCTCAGAATCACCAAGTTGTGAAACGTCAAGGTATGGTCTCCATCAAAATATGATGCATAAAGAGACGCCCATGTTGGCTTCGTTTTCTTGTATAAGTCAAGCTTGAAAATCTGCTTGACGGAGAACTGCCATGGTAGGGTAAAAGGACGTATCTTACTATGCCGTCCGTATAAAGATACGACCTTTTACCGTAACACGGCAGAGAATACGTTTTTAACCCGTGATTTGACACGTGCCACATGTCAAAGCATGTCAGGTGCGAATTACATAGGCGCGGGGAAGTACGGGCGTAGGGAATAACTGATTGTTTTACTAGTCGAGTCGTCTGGCTTTCAGATTGCTATACTTAACGATGTTATAGTCTATCCGGAATCCTAAGATCAAATTATGTCAAACTGGCACAAGTGAAAAACGACCTGAAATTAACATGTTTACGATTGTTTGCGCCAAAGCGACTTCATTTTGATCTTAGAGATCAGACAGACTATACTCACCTTTACAATTTAAATAGACAATTCAGTACAAGGTGGCTACAGGCGCAATATCCGGAGCCATGGACGCAGATTGGTCCGTAGCTTTGATGACTTCCCTTCCCTTTACGTCCGGGGTAGTTAGCTACTTCATTTTGCTATATCTAATTGAAAAACCATTTTTTTCTCGTGCCATATTTTCCATATACATATTTATAAGTACAACTAATCCTAGAAACTATAAATACTGCTATCCTCTAGTGTCGGAGCTGATCTTAGCTAAGAATGCTGTGAATTAAGATCCCTTTACAGACAAAAACTTCTGTTTACGATGGTTAGCTACCACACCATAAGCTTATTTATTACACCTCTCTTATTTTGTCCGCTGTGGCAGAGGTGCAATATCTAAACGCTCAAAGATCCATACATACTAGTAGAATAAAATACCTTGTGTGTAGTCAAGTACCTATAAAGATAAGGGCATAAGAACATCATTACAAATTATTTACATGCTGTGCATACGAATGCATTTATTGATGCGCCCATAACTCCGTTAAGGCTGAGAGGAATAAAATGGGACAAGTAATTTACTTAAACTTTGAAAGATATGAGCTTTAACTATACTCATACATATATCAAAGAAATGTGTGTTATTGTATGACAGGTAGTTATTTGCGAGTCCTATTGTCATATTATTAATTGTCTTACGGCCCACCCACGGCTTTGGTCTTAGCGGGGGGTGGCGCGCGGGGCGTGGGCGTCAAACATCCCACCTGCACTGCGCTCACGCCGCTCTGATGTCGTGGCACCTTTACTAGTCGCCGATACATTTTGTTACGTAACCGCACCGCGATCCACGCAGCAAAAGCCGCTAAAGCGAGTGGTACCGCGCGCGACGGTTCGTGGCTTGTTTAATATATGGTATGGTTTTGTTTTGCCGCCCGCCGCTCACCGCTGCCGCTGGTCACTCAGTCATGGCTAGGCTGCTTATACTTCACGAGTATTTTGTTCATGAAACACCTAATAATAGCTGTATACCACTAGGCACCATAAAGCATAAAGCAAGATTTTTCTTCAATTTCATGTTGTTTGTACGCCGTCCGCTTTGCGTGTTATTTCCCCAAAAATAGAGTAAGTTATGACGCATACACGTGACAACTTATAGACGACGACATCAGTCATCCTACCGTGACAGGCGTCGGCGAGTCAGGTGACTCGTGTAGCCGGAGTGATGGTTTCGGGGACGCGGTTCTAAGGATAGGTATCGACACGAGAACAATAGTGGTGATATCTGAGACATGATATATGTAATTAGAAATGTCGAATTAAGCGATTGGGTACCTTTTGCTAATCATTTATTTTGTGTGAGGTGTTTTTTTTTTATAACTACTGTGTACAAATAGTAGACGTACAAACACGTACACGTCTTACCTACTCACTTATCTAAACTCATCGATTTTTATTTCCTAATCTCAAAGAGATTTGAAAGCCCTTATTTAAAGCATCGCAACGTGTTATCCTCTATTTCATATTATACTCACGTTTTAAAAATGCAATCTTCGTGCGATACCTCATAATCGTTCAACCCTTAAGGTTCGAAGATATTGCCACCAAATCTAATAATAAAACCCCTCCTTTCTTCTGCCCTATCTTACACCACAGTAAATTCCGGAGCAGTAACCAAAATCTACTAGGAATTCATTTGAACGCACGTGATAAATTGCCGATACTTTTATACCAAAAAGTGCCCTTGTGTACGTTGTGGGAAAAAATACCACATTGAGTTAACTGAATGATTAACGACGACGCGTCGCTATCAATAACATCTTTTCCTTATCTTAAATGCCAATTGACTATCAAAATCTTGAAGCAAATTAGTAGTAAAAAGCCTTCCGGCCGCCATCGCAACTGTGTTTCACAACCAGTTGTCTACGAGGATTTTTTAGTCTTTCGCGGCAACCAGTTGTGATAGAAGAATATTTATTCTTCTTATGTAACCAGTTGCCAACAAGGAAAAAAATCGCCGCCATCGCAACTGTGTTTCACAACCAGTTGTGTACGAGGACTTTTTAGTCTTTCACGGCAACCAGTTGCGATAAAAGTAGATTTATTTTTCTTACGCAACGTTTCTAATCTCGACATATTATTTCAAGCAATAAATTATTTTGTTACTATAAATATACTCACATTCATATTTTTAGAGATTAAATGCAGAACCATATTATGGTTCTATACGTTGCTACTAATCACTAGAGCAGCAGCTTCCAAATTATGTAGGAATATTTCAGCTATTCGTCGGTAGATGTCGTCGATAGTCGATAGAACAGATATGGAACAGATATAGTGTTATAAAAACAAAAACATACAATAGATTTCAATTAATCAACAATGATTATTAAAACCTCCATATTTCTTACACATCGTCGTCATGTCAGATATCTGTCATGATCGAAAAACCATTTGTAATTCCTGATCCTGACATTGTCATGTCATGTTTTTCTTTGTACTCTCATTCGAGTTGCTTACGAGCGTCGTATAAATAATTATTGGTGATACTATAAGTTTAAGATTAGGTCACAGGTTATCGTTCAAATTCAATCTGTGCCATTATACATTACAATTTAAAGTCGATGCATTAAATAGGTACCCATCAAGCAATGTCTACGTCAAATATATATCCAAGTTCATCCAAGCTAGAATTTATAAGTTCAAGAAGAGGAGGCGTCACTCTGCTGTATGATGGGTATCGTTATCATCGAAAAAAGATTTACACAAACGGAGACTCATTTTTTAAATGTTGTAGCAGTACTGGGTGTAAAGGCAATTTGACAGTGAACACGAGTAACGAGATAACAAAAATATCCAAGGCACATAACACTGACTGTATCGCTGATTTTGGGAGAAATGTGGTGCTAAAAAAATGGACAGTTTGAAGCAGAAGAGTAGTTGCAATTTTGTATCTATTAAGAAGCAATACGAAGAAACTGTTCGCGAACTCAAAGATGAAGGCTTTGAATTGGTCACAAAGATACCGAGATATGAAAATATAAAAACGGGTCTGCATAACGAAAGAAACAAAGTGTTGGGTGTTTCTAAAACAAGGTTTAATAATGCTCATGACGTTATAATTCCTGATAAATATAAAAATTTCCTTCTTGCTGAGTACTGCGATGATGATAAGCGGATCATTGTTTTCGGGTCCAAAGAAATTATAAATGACCGAGAGGGAATAGCGATTAATAAATACCATCACTTTTTCGCCGACGGCACTTTTAGATCTTGTCCCAGAGCATTCGCACAACTGTATACAATACATGGTTACAATAAAAACAGTCATACCATATTACCTTTGATATTCGCTTTACTACCAGACAAAAAAACGGAACCCTATAAATTTTGTTCAACATGATCAAGTCGTTTATCAGTTGGAATCCGCAAAAAATAACTCTTGATTTCGAAGTAGCAGCCATAAATGCCATTCAAAGTGTTTTTCCGAAAATAATATTTAAAGGGTGCTACTTTCATTATAATCGTTGCTTGTGGAAAAAAGCAAAAGCCTTAAATGTAAAACTACGAACGGAACGAAGACATGTAGCACGATGCGTAGGGCTCGCTCGATTACCAGCTGAATATATAGAAGAAGGTTATTTATACGTAATGATGAAAATGTCCAAGAATCCTAGTGAAGGACTTAAAAAATTTAACAAGTACTTCCAAAAACAATGGCTAAAGAAAAATGAAATGATGAAATCATGTTCTTGTGCAAAAGAAAATGTAAGAACGAATAATAATATTGAGGGATGGTATGCGAAAATAAACCGGTATATCGGACGAAAATATCCCTCATTGGCACAATTGTTGGACGTTTTATTAACGGAAACGGAAACTTATGATTTAAAATTAAAAAGCAAAAAGAAATTAGACTACAAATTGATCGATGAAGAAATTGATGTAGCAATACTCCAATTAGAGGCAAAAGAGATTACAGTTGGGCATTGCCTGGAAATAATAAGTCCTTTCGCCATAAGTTTTTAGTAAGTTCGTATTAGTTACAGAAGATGTTTTAGTTAGTTTTCACCTCACCAGGTCAAACATGGCGCTTTTGCTGTCAGATAAAACCCGCTCCAGACCTTCCGATCCGATCCGATTTATCGGAAGCAAAAGGATAATGTGTAGTACAATTGTCCGATTTTACGAACTAGTAAAAAGTATGCTATCAATTAATATTATGAAATTTAAATGTGATTTTGAAACTGCAGTCATGAACGCTGTTACAAAAGTTTTCCCAAGTTGTGAGTTATCTGGCTGCTTCTACCACTATAATAGAGCAATTTGGCGTAAAGCAAAATCTTGCAACCTAAAAGTGTCAAGAAATGGTAGAAAAATGGTGCGGATGGTATCATATTTGCCATTATTGCCCACAAGATTAATTCAAGAAGCATGGAATGCCATAATTAATGAAACTGAAATTACACAAGAAGTAAATACGTTTATAAAATATTTCAACAAACAATGGATTCCGTTAAGCAATATACTAAGTTGTGCTTTTGTACTCCATCGCACAACAAATCCCGTCGAGGGATGTCATCGACGTGTGAATGCCAGATTCGAAAAGAAGACTCCTTTTTTTAAATTCGTATTAAAATTGAAAAGGGAAGCGTCTCATCAAGATCTTAAAATAATGAAGAGCTATTTAGATGTACCAAAGAAAAACAGGCGAAATCGCCTGATTGCCTGGGATACGAAGATTAAACAATTTGTGCATGATGTTGACACAGGAAAAATTTCCCCAGTACAATTTATTAAAAGGGTAATTTTATATAAGTTAAATTATTAAGCGTCGTCATTTTCGTTTCATAGTTTTAAGTTATACTTTGTCGTAATAAGTGGTCGACATTTATTTTAATAAGTTTTAATTAATCGCATTAAACTTGCATAATTCTAATGTACATTAGAAGTCTTGTATTATTCTGTTTATTTTTCGAATGGCTTTCGACGGTTGAAGTCATGTATAGACGACGGATTAAGTTTGATGGTTGGTATAGTCCTTTCTTGCCCGTGGTCCCTGTGATAGTCTCTGGAAGGTACCACGGAAATTATTTTACCCGTGGTCCCTGAATTTTGTATAAGCCAACTAATTTAGAAAGGTATAATAACTTAACTGTATATTATTAAAGAAAACAATAAAATAAAAAATGGTAAATATAAATAAACTAGCATTAACCCGCGGCTTCGCCCGCGTTCCTATACAATATACATTATCCTACGGGAACGATGCTCTTTTTCAGGTTAAAAATTAGGCTATTTGTTAAAGTTAGGGTATTATCTGCTTATCCCTCATGCATATCCGTCTAGCCGTTTTATTGTTGAAAAGCTTGAATGCATTTATTACGGCTGCAGGAAGTTTCCCGATGACTACTCCTCCAGTCCCGCCGCGCCGCCCGCACTGGCCTTGACGACAATCGAGATGGCACCAAATACAAATTTAAACATCTATTAGGTTTAAGTTTAGGTCGTAACTCTCATATTCTTGCTCTTCTTTATAGTATACTTTTTCATCCTGCAACTCCCCGCTATCTCAAAGAGCGTTTCACTTATCTCACTTCTGCTCGATCTGCCCAAAATTTGCTCCTTGCCGTACCTACTTCCGTCTCAAAATTTTATAATAATTCGTTTACTTTTAAAGCTGTCTGTTTATGGAACTCCTTGCCTATAGCTTAAGGCGCGCTAAATCTCTTGTTTCTTTCAAAGCTCAACTGAAAGAACACTATCTATCCCTTTCATAATTCGTATTTTATTCAAATGGTCCTATTATCTGTTGGCTGAATGTATGTATGTATTTATGTATTTATTTTTTATTATATTTATGTATTTATTTGTTTTTTATGTATATATTATTATTAATAATATCCGATTTTTGCACCGCCTAATAACAAAATCTTATTTTTTCAAGTTCTCCACTACCCAAAGGTTGTCTGGAAGAGATCGCTCTTTAGCGATAAGACCGCCTGTTGTTTACCTCTAATTGTAATGTCTTGCATTGTATTTCTCCTGTATATTTTATGAGGTGTGCAATACAGAGTACTTGTAGGTTTACTCATTTATTGTTAGAAATACTCCTGTGAAGTTTCGAATATAAATAGTCTAGTCTTGTTTTCCCATACAAACTTTGGATCTCTCTATTTCACCCCCTTTAGAAAAATCGTTATTAGTGCGCCCCTAGACCTTATAAGGAACCTACGTTCCAAATTTGGACTCTTTAAAACCAGCGGTTTTGGGCTGTGCGTTTAAAAACGACACCCATATTTTTAGATATTATTTAGACATTTCTACCCCACCGCGCCCTAACATGAGAGATGGTATTACACGTCCGCCACGTTGAATTTTAAAATCATTCTTTTTTTAGTAATCAGCGACCCGATAATCCATAGAAACCAATTATTCCCTCTTCCCTCTTCCCTCCTCCCTCCTCCCTCCTCCCTCCTCCCTCCTCCCTCCTCCCTCCTCCCTCCTCCCTCCTCCCTCCTCCCTCCTCCCTCCTCCCTCCTCCCTCCTCCCTCTACCCTCTTCCCTCTTCCCTCTTCCTCTTCCCTCCTCCCTCCTCCCTCTTCCCTCTTCCCTCTTCCCTCTTCCCTCTTCCCTCTTCCCTCTACCCTCTACCCTCTCCCCTCTACCCTCTACCCTCTACCCTCTACCCTCTACCCTCTACCCTCTACCCTCTACCCTCTACCCTCTTCCCTCTTTCTTCCGGGATACAGCGACCCGATAAACCATAATAACAATACCCATGTTGATTTTCAGACTTTGTCACCACATTTCTCCCTTTTAGGAGTTGAATTCTCAAAAAACCGGAAACACGTGTTTTCTCATTTATTGTAAGAAATACTCCTGTGAAGTTTTGAATAAAATAGTCTAACTAATCTTGTTTCCCCATACAAACTTGGTACCCACATTTCTACCCTTTAAGGGGTGAATTTCGAAAAAATATCTCTTAGTGCACCCGACCTGATAAAAAACCTACGTGCCAAATTTGGACTCTCTAGAACCAGCGGTTTAGTATTTAGACATTTCAACCCCATTTCACCCCAACAGGGGAGATGGTAATTCACGTCCGCCACGTTGGATTTTAAAATCGTTGCGGTTTTCGTAATCAGCGGCCCGATAAACCATAAAAACAATACCCATGTTGATTTTCAGACTTTGTCACCACATTTCTCCCTTTTAGGGGTAGAATTTTCAAAAAACCTGAAACACGTGTTTACTTATTTATTGTTAGAAATACTCCTGTGAAGTTTCGAATAAAATAGTCTAACTAATCTTGTTTCCCCATACAAACTTTGTACCCACATTTCTCCCCTTTAAGGGGTGAATTTAAAAAAAATCTCTCTTACTGCACCCTTACACCTTATAAGAAACCTACGTGCCAAATTTGGACTCTCTAGAACCAGCGGTTTAGTATTTAGACATTTCAACCCCATATAACCCCAACAGGGGAGATGGTAATTCACGTCCGCCACGTTGGATTTTAAAATCGTTGCGGTTTTCGTAATCAGCGGCCCGATAAACCATAAAAACAATACCCATGTTGATTTTCAGACTTTGTCACCACATTTCTCCATTTTAGTGGTTGAATTTTCAAAAAATCTGAAACATGTGTTTACTCATTTATCGTTAGAAATACTCCTGTGAAGTTTCGAATAAACTAATCTTGTTTCCCCATACAAACTTTGTACCCACATTTCTCCCCTTTAAGGGGTGAATTTAAAAAAAATCTCTCTTAGTGCACCCTTACACCTTATAAGAAACCTACGTGCCAAATTTGGACTCTCTAGAACCAGCGGTTTAGTATTTAGACATTTTAACCCCATTTAACCCCAACAGGGGAGATGGTAATTCACGTCCGCCACGTTGGATTTTGAAATCGTTGCGGTTTTCGTAATCAGCGGCCCGATAAACCATAAAAACAATACCCATGTTGATTTTCAGACTTTGTCACCACATTTCTCCATTTTAGGGGTTGAATTTTCAAAAAATCTGAAACATGTGTTTACTCATTTATCGTTAGAAATACTCCTGTGAAGTTTGGAATAAACTAATCTTGTTTCACCATACAAACTTTGGACCCCCATTTTACCCCTTTAGGGGGTTAAATTTGAAAAATCCTTTCTTAGTGCACCCTTACACCTCATAAGGAACCTATGTGCCAAATTTGGACTCTCTAGAACCAGCGGTTTAGTATTTAGACATTTCAACCCTATTTCACCCCATCAGGGGAGATGATAATTCACGTCCGCCACGTTGGATTTTAAAATCGTTGCGGTTTTCGTAATCAGCGACCCGAAAAACCCTAAAAACAATACCCATGTTGATTTTGACTTTGTCACCACATTTTTCCCTTTTAGGGGTTGAATTTTAAAAAAAAAACTGAAACACGTGCTTACTCATTTATCGTCAGAAATACTCCTGTGAAGTTTCGAAAAAAATAGTCTAACTAATCTTGTTTCCCCATACAAACTTTGGACCCCCATTTTACCCCTTTAGGGGGTTAATTTTGAAAAATTCTTTTTTAGTGCACCTTTACACCTTATAAGGAACTTATGTGCCAAATTTGGACTCTCTAGAACCAGCGGTTTAGTATTTAGACATTTCAACCCCATTTCACCCCTACAGGGGAGATGATAATTCACATCCGCCACGTTGGATTTTAAAATCGTTGCGGTTTTCGTAATCGGTGACCCGATAAACCATAAAAACAATACCCATGTTGATTTTCAGACTTTGTCACCACATTTCTCCCTTTTAGGGGTTGAATTTTCAAAAAATCTAAAACACGTGTTTACTCATTTATTGTTAGAAATACTCCTGTGAAGTTTCGAAAAAAATAGTCTAACTAATCTTGTTTCCCCATACAAACTTTGGACCCCCATTTTACCCCTTTAGGGGGTTAATTTTGAAAAATTCTTTTTTAGTGCACCTTTACACCTTATAAGGAACTTATGTGCCAAATTTGGACTCTCTAGAACCAGCGGTTTAGTATTTAGACATTTCAACCCCATTTCACCCCTACAGGGGAGATGATAATTCACATCCGCCACGTTGGATTTTAAAATCGTTGCGGTTTTCGTAATCAGTGACCCGATAAACCATAAAAACAATACCCATGTTGATTTTCAGACTTTGTCACCACATTTCTCCCTTTTAGGGGTTGAATTTTCAAAAAATCTGAAACACGTGTTTACTCATTTATTGTTAGAAATACTCCTGTAAAGTTTCCAATAAAATAGTCTAACTAATCTTGTTTTCCCATACAAACTTTGGACCCCCATTTCACCCCTTTAGGGGGTGAATTTTGAAAAATCCTTTCTTAGTGCACCCCTACACCTTATAGGGAACCTACGTGCCAAATTTGGACTCTCTAGAACCAGCGGTTTGGGCTGTGCGTTGATATGTCAGTCAGTCAGTCAGTCAGTCAGTTTCTTCTTTTATATATTTAGATAAATATACAAGAATTGCTCGTTTAAAGGTATTAGATAGATAGATAGATAGATACTCACGAAAACTGATAGCACTGACCTCTTTAGTAGATAATATATCAGCCTCATCACAGATAGAGACGCCTTTGGCCATGGTTTCTATAGCAATTAACCTGTCACTAAATGTTATTGTCCGAAGATCTCTTCATTAAGCCAAAGTATAATATTTTGCGATTTAAATACACAGTATATGTGCCATTTAACTAAAATGAGTTATTTTGAATTGAACGGTAGTAATACTTCCGGGCCGATTTTGAAAAGGGCAATAGTCAACGCCAATAAATGTGTTTTCGACGATTGCTTCGCGGTTGAAGTACTCCCGATTCCATATTTGCAAAAAGCCATGATGTTATCGAAATACAACTTTTACCTGCCACCAAATTCACGAGTGTGCCGCGAACATATGGATGCTGAAAACTGGGACTGTATCATTAACGCTACTACTGCTGTCACGAATTTCAACGAAACTCACACATCAGACATAGTACAAATATATAAGAGTGTTCTGCAGTTAGCACAAATCACTGTAGCGTCGGCTTTAGAGTGAAAATAAACTATTATCAAAGAATATGCCTATTATTTCAATATATAAAATGTACTCATTCTAATTCACACCGAAAACAGGTATTCATTTTTGGTATATAGCAGTCCAGGTTTAAACATAATCCATGGTTTAATCTATGGTTGTGAACAAAGAAATTAACTCTTCTATAGCAACTAGGCTTTTTGAGATTTTCCTTGTTGGCAACTGGTTGCATAAGAAGAATAAATATTCTTCTATCACAACTGGTTGCCGCGAAAGACTAAAAAATCCTCGTAGACAACTGGTTGTGAAACACAGTTGCGATGGCGGCCGGAAGGGTAAAAAGTATGTACGAGTAAAGGGTCCGCTGACAATAAGAAATGACAAATAACGGTACGCTTCGCATGTGGAATGAGCTCCCTGCCGAGGTTTTCCCCGAGGGCTACAGTATGCGGTTCTTCAAGAGGGGAGTAAATAGGTTCTTAAAGGGTCGGCAACGCGCGTGTGATGCTCCTGGCGTTGCAAGCGTTCATAGGCGGCGGTAACTGCTTAACATCAGGCGGGCCGCATGCTTGTTTGCCACCGTCATAGTATATAAAAAAAAGAAGACACAGCACAGCGCATGTCTAGTTCGCTTTAGTACAGACATGTATACTGATATTATACTACTGTTGCCGATGATGGATGGTAGGTAGTACGATCCACAAAGCCAGTGGAATGGACGCATACGCTCTGGCCACTTCTAGAAGTTACGCCTTTTCGGTGAGCGAGCCAGCGTTGTGTGGGACTCGATTTGTCATGAGGCTTTTGTGGAGTCCCAATGTAGCGTGGTGCGTATTGACAGGGACTTATGACGCATAGGGAATGCGAATCGAGTTAGGTCATTGAACTAGGGCGATTCCTGACGATTGTGTAACTACATAATGGTCTCAAAGAAGTACCTCATATGAAAGAGTTTGATTCCAACTTTGTATACATAACGAGCCGATCTGAATTAGGACACTAAGAATATAAAATAGCAACCGCGTACCTGTGAATGTACTATTTTGTGGCTTCTAACAAGTAAAGGGGGAGACTATGTAAGCAGCATCGCAGGAAACCGTTGGATAAAGGCAGGCGAAAGCTGGGGTCTATATTTTCCATTTCCTTTACTTCAACATCATTTAAATACTTAGTCAAAATCAAAATATTTATTTGTCCAACATAGGTAAAATTTGGTGTTACATCTTTAAGGCATGTATTTAAATCGATATCTGTATATTCCCTTTTTTCGATCAAAATATTTGAAAGTTTAACCAAAAATACTGACTTGCACACTACTTAATTATGCACACTAAATAATGCGAATTCAATATACTATTTAAAGGTATTTGCAAAACTGTTTTACTGGATATAAAAAAAAAAAACTAACCTAACCCGGCCGAGTCGGATCTTAGTGTGCAGTGCGAGGATTAATTAGTGCGCAAGTCAGTATTTTTGGTGAAACTTTCAAATATATCTGACGTACAAACCATATTTTTGGTGTGAATTCGGTTAAAAAGGTCATCTGGTTTTGTATGATGTTTAAGTTTTTTTTGTAGCACATGTTCAGTTAATCAATTGTTTTTTTTTGCACAGCATAAGTTTTTCTGGTATGCATTCAGTTAATTAGTTGAGTTACCTAGTGCACTGAAAAATTATATAGATGTGCATTTAAATATATCCCCATCTTTAATGTGCCACTGTGGTGCCATTGCGCATACAAATAAAATAATTTACACGCTAAGCGTAGTTATCATAAAAAAAACAAGTGTCTCGGTTAGGTCTATCACTATAGCTATCACTAGATCGCTCTTTAGCGATAAGACCGCCTGTTGTTTACCTCTACTGAATGTTACTTGTAATCTGAATTTGTTTGTATTTATTTCCTGTTGAGGTGTGCAATAAAGAATATTCTATTCTATTCTATCCTATTCTATTCTATTCTATATTTACATACAGGAATCACAATAAACGAAAAAAACGGCCAAGTGCGAGTCGGAATCGCGCACGAAGGGATTCCGTACCGTAAAATAACCGTTTTTTGTATGGAAAACCCCACTTAAATATTTAATTTATGCTATTCTTAGTATTTATTGTTATAGCGGCAACAGAAATACATCATCTGTGAAAATTCCAACTGTCTATTCACGATTCATGAGATACAACCTGGTGACAGACAGACATACAGACAGACAGACCCTTTGGGTACGGAACCCTAAAAATATATGTATAATAAATAATTTAGTATGTCAATTTAATGATTAATTAATTCGTTATTTATTAGTTTCAGGTGGTTTCAGTAAAATATTCTGTTTTTGAATAACAGACTTTTCCTCTAAAAAAGCTCTTTTAAAATATTTTCCAATTCTTTAGAGAATGTCTAATGTGGGCAACAAAAAACGACAAATAATGTCATTGGGTCTTTAAAAGACACTGAAATAACATGATTATTTGCCAGTAGGTACACTGAGTGCTTCAACACTCCACCGGATGACTGAAGATAAGAGCTACCTATATTTTAAATTAAAGGGCCTTTGGAGAGCCAATACAATACAATACAACAATACTTTATTGCACGCCAACAAGAAAAATATTACATGAGAAATCTTAAATTAAACAATGGTAGACAATAGGCGGTCTTATAGGCGGCTAAAGAGCGATCTCTGCCAGACAACCTTTGGGTAGCGGAGAAAACAAAATTAAGCAGAAAATAGTAGGTGATGAGATAATAGCTTATACTTAAGTATTGCATTATTTACATTTACGTTTATAATGTTTCTCTTTGCCTTTGGAGACTTATATTCGTGAAGAAATATATGCGTAGTAGATTTTAATACGTCAGAGGCGATCAAATAGCCTCGAGTTATTTTCATCAAAATATCTTCAAAATATAATTTCATTATATACTAGGCTACTTTGACGCCGCTATTAAACATTCTTCTTTTCGTGTCAGGTGTCTGGAAGCTGAAGTAATTACACTTTCAGTATTAATTTTATCCTTGACGTATTAACTCATCTTGAAATGAAGACTTTTCTTCATAAAAGAGCTGTAATAAATTATTCAAATATACGATGAGCTCACTGTTTCCACCGGTGCCTGACGTACGTGTATGTATTTTAATGTGTACATATATTCAATGCTACGTATTCTCTGTGACCTTGCTGGTGAATTTCATTAGTTCGTAAAGGGTAACATAATAACACAAGTAAATAAATAGTAAGGAACAATCTTACACCAATCGATTTATTCCCAAACTAAGCAAAGCTTGTACTATGGGTACTAGACGACTATATACATAATATATAAATACATAGCTATATAGATAACTTCATGACCCAGGAACAAATATTCGAGTTCATCACAGTAGTACCTACTGAGCCTAAAGTCTAAACTCTCAACGCAAGGAAATGATTCGGTTGCGTGTGGGTGCTATACAATACTCGTCCTTTTTTCCTACGTAGGGCATACTCGTATTTACAGTGCAAGGGGAGAACGCTTTTTTTATATAGTAAAATTTTAAAGTTTTGTTTTTAGTTCCTATACCTATATTTTTCGATTTAGTTATTAATAAAAAAATATAATGTTGTAAATTATTAATACAATGTTGTTAGTATTGCCATTGAAATCAGAAACTTAGAAATATTGTAAAGCATTACTTTGGGACTAGATCGATTTGTGTGAGGTTGTCCGATATTTATTTTATTTATTTATTTTTTCGGTCGTAGCTATAGGCAGCTTTGTTTGACGTATGAGTGAGATAGCAATAGGATTTTGTCAAATTTAGGTAAATATCGATCCGAATTTCCGAACCCTGTGTATGAAGCACAATCAAATTCAGAGAGCGGTTAAAGAGTACTATGGAATTGAATAAGTATCTATATAGACGTCTGCTTATTTGAAATAGCGATCTTCATTGCAGGCAGTTCAGGCACAGACAAAACATGCAGGCGCTTTCCACAAAAAAGTAAACCAATCTTACTCTTAACCGCTCTGAATTTGATTGTGCTTCACACATGTGAAAATGAGATGAAAGCGCGAGCGCAGCGAGCGCCAAATTTTTCGGCGATGGGGTGCGTAGTAAACACAATCAGATGAAAACACGAGCGCAACGAGCACGAAATTTTTCGGCGCGTAGTAACACAATCACCTTCTAAATAGATTGAAATCTAGGTGTATTAAAAAGTACAAAAAGTCTGTAACCTTTTCTAGAAATAAGAGGGATTAAACCTGATAAAAAAAAGAAGGAGACATCGTTTTAAACCATTGATACAACCATCGTTTTGAGAACAATAAAAAAAGTAAATCACTTCTACAAGAGTGACCCGGAAGTGAAAGCTATATAAAAAAAACGTGACCCGGAACAAAATAACTTTTAACTTCAAGCTTTTCTTGGGCCAACTGAATGTAATTTACTTCGCTAAATAATTTAATTTTACCTAATCTTGTCTTTATTTATTTTTTTATTAAATTTAGACAGCTATAATGGTCCATTTTGTGTAACAAGTCTCATAACGTCTATTTTATTAATTATTCAGTTATTAAAACAATATGTACAATCAATTAAAACTAAAATACATAAAAAGAAGTTACAAACTAAGGAGCTACTTAAAAGGAGCTATTTTGTGTTAGTAAACTTAGGAAAACTATGTTAGTACTTTGTAGTAGTAGTAGTAGGAAGTACTCTGGGTGAGATTCGACATCATATTTAGGATGCTGTTACTACTCCTCCGTACCCTCTCCAGTAGCGAGGCAGTTTTCTTGCGCCAGACAGCATCGAAACTGTCTATATCTGTTTATATCTAATGTATATACCAAACTAAAAGAGCAAAGGCATCCATCCATTGAATACAAGAGAGTTAATACAATGGAAAGGCCCATTGGGAAAACCACGAAATTTGTTAAGCGTATCAAATGCCGGTGATGTAAGGTTACGAAGTGATTTTTAAATAATCGTACAGCTACGAGTAGAATGTCTTACATAGAAAACTATCGTGAGTCTCAGACATATTAAAATACTTAAATGGGTTTACTCACGTCGTAGAAGTCTTTAAGTGTGTCATCATTTCATTGTGCTGATCGTCTCTCCTGATGATGAATCGCGTACCGATTCGAAACATGTCGAGCGTTATTCGACTTCTACGACGTGAGTAAACCCGTTTAAGTATTTTAATACCTAGAATGTCGATTAAGGCCTGTTGTATTTTGGAATCTAAACATTTTGTCTTACCTACTGGCTATTTACACCAAGCCCTCGGTGGGCGTGCGCGTAAAGAGATGAATCACGCATCGCACTAAGCCCGGCATCCATCTTGCGAGCCTACCTTTAGTGCCATTCGAACCGTTTCCACACTTTCCACTGCTAATGTCTGCCCATTAACTCAATAGGGTTAGAACCTAGCGCTAGTATTAGTGTTTTTAATCAATCCCTGTTAAATTAGTGATTGTGATCAATAAATCCTTTACTAATTCAATCGTCTAAGTAGATAATATTACTTTATGTATTAACAAGTCCATTTCTTGCAGTTCGAAACCTTCCTACCAATACTAAAAATACTGCTAAGAGGTTCCTTCTATTTTTCTACGGATTCCTAGGTTCACTGCCTAGGACTCTCGGGTAGCGGCTGGTGTCGGAAGCGTGTTTATTTTCCGCCTCGCCTTGTTCTCACTCACTAAGTACTAGGTATTAATATCATGATGGTAGGAGGTTGTCAAACAACCCGTCAGGTGATATTGCAACAAATTGAATCAAAACGAAAGAATATTAAGCAAAAGCAATCCATATATGAGTACCATACACGCTAATATTCCTACATTTGGGTACAGGAATAGGTGGATTATAGGATACTGTTTTTGTACCCGACTACGGTAACGGAAAGGAAGGACGAAGATGGAGGCACCGTCTAGTATGTGACTATATGTATGTATAGGTATAAAAAAATAATAATTAGAACATCTTAACTGCGATATGTGTTGCGCAAGTTGGTTTGCTACAATTACCAGAATGGAAATTAAAGTTTATAAAAATTGCCAATGAATAATTATGACCGAGGTCATAGTAGCTGTAGCTCACTTGCTCTTAAGAGGGCAGTGGGCGGGGCACATTATTCGAAGATCCTATGGCTAGAGGTTCTAGAGTAGTGACCGCGTACTGGAAGGCAGGGAAGGCCCCCAATAAGGTGGGACGACGACCTCGTCAGCATCGCAGGAAGCGATCGATCGATGTAAAGCACTTTGGGGGCGGCCTTTCCTCCAGCAGTGGGGGTTGAGGGTTTTTTAAACGATATGATGATGATAATGATGATGACTGCAAAATTTAAAATAAAAACGACAATATTTTTCAATGTTGTGTAGAAGCAGGTTAGTAAAGATAGATGCTTGACACGCTTGCTTTTTTAAGCTGCTTGCTTGATACGCGAGGAAGTTGGGCCGGACTTGTAGCACGTTCCTCTCTCAGGCTTGGCGCATATCGTATATCATAGTTCTCCCGCCGATTAATTTAATGTGTGCCAGTTTTTACATATGGCAGGCATATTGCGAGTAACGTGAATTCGCTTGGCGATTCAGCGAGGAAATGCCGCCAGCATCTTTGGCACTATGCCGCAGGGGCCATTTTTAGATTAAGTTTAAGTTTATTATGTTCGAGTTTAGTTTCATTTTTAGGTATAGTTTTATTGTAAGTATTTTAAGTTTGTATTCCTTGGACTTTATTTTGTATCAAGCTCTCGATTAAGTTATATTATTATTTTAGTTTATATAAACATATTCTTTATTCTCTTACCATTCGTAAGTTCAAGATTGGAGATTTTATTGCGTCTCGGAAATTATAAAATTCGTGATTTATGATTTATTGGCACATACGTGTGACGGGCGGTTGTAAGTGTAGAGAGTGTAGAACTGAAGAAATAGAGACACCATCAAGACATCACCACAGATGTTCAATTAATCTACTCTCAGTATTTAGAAAGCTGGTTATTCAGGGCAGAGTGGAAGGTAGCAGATTTCGTGACCGATCACCAACTTGATGGAACGACACCATCAAATCTGTCACTGAGACTCCTGTGGCAGAATGCGCATGCCGTGTAACCAACAGGAACCTATAGAGAAGAATCGCGAAAGCAGGAGTAAGAGGAGCGGACGACACTCATGATCGCGACCACTCGGTCAAGAACGATTAAGACTTTAGAATAGGATTTAAAATAAAAATCCGGAATTTCGATAGCTATTTGTAAATAACGTCAGCAAATCAAAACAACCTCTTCTGATCAGTTTGTTTTTAAAAGATCCCTTCTAACGCCTGTCTCTACGCAATTTGCCGCAATATGGGTGGTGAGTCAGACAATGGATTCTACGACACCTGTCCACGACGCCCGACGCCCGCGGCTGACCCGGAATATTTGCTGATGGCATGAGGTAGCGACATTTTATGACGTCCGAGGAATGAGCGGGGGCGGGAGATACGAAGAATATCTACTAGATTCAGTATGACGTAATTAACTGGACTAAAAGAGTTCGAAAGGAGTGAAAGATATTAGCTAAATTAAAAACACCATAAACAAGGTTTTTTTTGTATCGACATTACAACATTGACTTAGAACAAATAGAGATTTTTATCAATTATAAGAAGTTCAGGTTGAATATTTAGTTGCGGTACGAAAAGCGATAGTATGCGGATCAGGAAATGTTGGAAGTAATTGCAGAGAAGGTCTGTGTCTAACAGTGAAGACGTGCGGGTGAATGATTTGAAAAAAAAACATCCTCACTAATCAAATTTAAATGCTTTTAGCATTCTAAATTAAAAATTGGAACATAATTCGAAATTAAGCTATGAAAAAAATAATGTTCTTGTACCATAGAAAATATATGGGTTCGCCCAGCGTGTGTCCCGCACAGAGGAGGACGCACGTGCCAGCCCGTCGCGAGGGGTCGTGCTCATGGAAAACCTTTTATCACGAGCTCTTATTTAGTTATTTTTCTTGACTACCTACGTTTCGTTTGTGAAAATTGGTAAAATTAGCGCATGCTATGGTTTTGGTATTCGCATTCTTTAATCAATATAGGCTTCTTATAGGTTCAATGTTAATTAATATTGTAGTAGTTGGTTTGTCTCTTTCTCAATCAGGTGCCCTACTTAGACATCCATTGGATTTGTTTATGGTGGTCCAAATTCGAAAACCTAGTCACATATTTTGCTCTCTATTTTTTACAAGTTTTTTCAGAGATGTTGGAAATAATTGATTTTCATGTGTTTATTACCAGATACTCTTGAAAGAAAGAAATAAGAAAGAAAGAAAACACATTTATTGCAGCGAAGAAGACGCACCACCATTACAAAGGACTTAAAAACTAAACTAAATTTATAACTTAACAATATCATACATTTAATTTAAAAAGAAAATTATATAAATATAGGTAGAGGGTATATGATGGTGCGGCCATATCCACCGCAAAAGGACACCACTCAGCATAATGCTGCTACATTAGGGAAATGTCGCAGCGCTGGTCTTCCGTGGGACCTCAGGTAGGTAGGCGAGAACAGCGACAACAAGTCGGGACGGTAATGTCTACACGCATCTTTTGAATGTTTGTAGCAAAAAAATAAATAAATAAACTGATAAGTTACGGGTGCACAATACTATTAAATAAGATAGCCATTAGGTACCTAGTGTGTATATCTGTTGTGTGTGTATCTGTTGTGTGTGTATCTGTTGTGTGTGTATGTCTTTGTGTAAATAGCGTGACACGGTATATAAGAAAAGATGGAGTTTGGCATAAATAATACTCTTAATGCAATGTTATTCTTCCTTCTGCTGAACAGCACTGTATCGTATTGGATCGGGTATAGGCTATAGCAGACAGCAAACAAGGCCTTCGCGGGCCACTGCGCCAGGATAATTAGCAGCGCATTAACGCCGACGTCTCAAGCAGCCGCGCGCGAGGGCGCCGCCGACTGTCAGCGGACGTCCTTCACTAAAACTCGGTATGCGGTCATTGGAGCTGGTAACTTGGTCTAGTTACTCACTACATTTTAGTTCTAGTTTGCGGGCCTTTGACTAAATCCGTAAATAGACTCTAAAATAAAAGCATAAATATACTATCTCAGAGTAATTTTAATTGCAAAAGACTTTGTTTTCAATAAATGACGGAAGAAAGTGTCTGAAGCGAAAGGAAATAAAAGGAAGAAGCTTTGTGTTTCGTTTTGCCTTAGACAGAGCTGTCGCCATCTTACGGTGGCGTCGTTGATCGGGTCGCAGCCTTCCCTATAATATGGTTGAGGGAGGTGATGGCTGAGATATGCGTCATACTCGTGAACGGGTGCCGTTTGTGGGGTCCGGTCTGTTCATGCTAGCAAGGGCCAAATTAAATATGTAGCAACCGCATACTAGTGTTAAATTAAGTAAACGTGAGAAACTTCATCCTGTACTCGATTGAAGTTATTACGTATATGTTGATTTTTACTTTTTGAACTCTTAGAGACTGTATACATCTCTAAGAAACAGCTTAGTGTAGTATGACACTCAGAGACTTTATACATCTCTGATGAAATTTAATAATTTTTTTTTTTTTATTGCATGTTATGACGCCTAGAGACCATATACATCTCTAAGAAATTTAGGTTTAATAATTATTTTCTATTGTAAATTATTCACGTTGACGCCTAGAGACCTTATACATCTCTGTGGAATTAAATTAATTAAGTTATTTTATTTTATTGCATGTTGTGACACCCAGAGACTTTATACATCTCTGGGTATATTTAATATTTTAAATTTATCGTTAAAATGTTATTTTAATGTTCCTACTTCACATTGATTTGGAGTATCTTACATCTCCTTTACGTGTAGGTACCAGTGTAATTAGTTATAACACTACAAATGTATCATGTAATTGTTTTAAGTATTATTTACGAAAAAATGACTTACTGTTGAGTTTCTTTCGGCTTTCTTCTCAACAGCGGTCTCCTCTTGCGAAATGCCGGTAGATTCACAATTTGACTTGTAAAAGTGCCCCTGTGGCCTACTTACTGAATAAATTATTTCATTTCATTTCATTTCATTAAGGGTATGCCCATCTAAAGACATCTTGCCATTATGAGAACCTGCTGCTGATTAAAATCCAATTATCTTGTAAAATAAATTTTATAGTATATATAAATAAGTCATTATGAATTAGTTAACATTATTTTGTAAGTAGGTCGGGTGCAAGGGTACTTTTATTAGTCTGAGTCTACCTACCGATACTCTCAAGAGGAGATCACTGTTAAGAAGAAATCCAGATAAAACTCAACATTAAGAAGTTTACAAAAAAATAAAGTGATTGGTCGAAACATATGTTAAAATAGTTCTCTCGGTCAGTCCCGCCGCGCCCTGGATCGATCCTCGGCGAACGGATCAGCTGCGGCTGACAGGGGCAGCACTGTATAGATTAGCTACGGGCCTCCCCCTCCCCGTCTCTATGCGCTGGTCTTGTCTACAAGCTCATAATAATGCCGAGAAAATGAGAAAAACAGACATTTTTGCGTTGCCACGCTGGTTTTTATTTAATATCGGCTGGCATTTGATCCATAAATCAATCGAAAATTATTTATTTATTTAATCTTTATTGCACAAAAGAAAACGTATCGTACAAAAGGCGGACTTAATGCCATGAGGCATTCTCTACCAGTCAACCTTAGGGCAAAGCTGAAAAATTATTGTATGTACATTTTGACTAACTTTTTGTTTTGGTCACTGATCCAGTGTCTGTATCTCATAAGTAATATACAAATTGATAAAATAGATTTTGCTGCCCTACAATCATCTTTACAATCTCTTGTATTTTATTTTAGACCAAAGGCAATTAAAAAACCGGTAAATTAATCCTTATATACTTATTAACATTTCTATATTCTTCAACCTTCTGACATTAATTCACAATTATCACGTTTAACTGATCCTAATTGCGCGAAGCACGCTTGTAACGCGTCGCGAAATCAAACAGGATTTACCCCGTAATTTGATGCTCCACTGACACGGTGACGGCTCGTTCACATGGTATGACTCGTGATAATTTCGATAAAAGTCAAAGTAGGTAGGTACAATCATACGCAATAATATCAATGTATACAATATGTAATTTGTTAGATTTTATTATTAAGGAAAATAAACATTAAACAAGCCACCTATCTGTCTTGCAAACAGGAAAAAAGAAATAGAAAGGAGATATCGCGATTATGTGCGTTCTTATATTTAGGGTACCATATCAATTGCTGGGTATTAAATTTATGGAACATCATTATATTTTAATTACTAATCCATGACAAAAAAAAATGTTGTGTAATAAATATGTATATGTGTGGCATCGTTGCTCCTAAATGATCTTTTAAACCAGAAGCCCTTACTATCTAGATGGTTCATAGTCTTACCTAGTCGGTGAAAAAAAAGCTTCGTATCCAAGATATCCAGCTCTCTGCATTGAAAGCCCATTCAAACTATGAATTGAAAATTTTAGTTTAACGTTAGTGACGTTACTACCCATTAAACGAGAATCTCATTGTTTTATGAAAGTACAACTTTTATTACGAGTATGTTAACAGATTTGGGA
The DNA here is from genome assembly GCA_947623375.1 of Apotomis capreana. Classification (NCBI taxonomy): domain Eukaryota; kingdom Metazoa; phylum Arthropoda; class Insecta; order Lepidoptera; family Tortricidae; genus Apotomis; species Apotomis capreana. The sequence goes on from OX392506.1 coordinate 28,503,340, forward strand.
GAGGTGATTTCTTCCGTGAATATGGGGATAGCGTCAATCGTAGCGTGCTTACCAGAAGTATAAATAAAAAAACGATACGAAAGAAATTTTGGCGAAGCTGAAACAGAGGAGTTGAGTTCTATACAGTTATTAACGCTGGACGCTGGTGACTGTACCATAATGCCTTGATCTAATTTAGGAGTAAGATCATTTCTGTTTGAGAGATTTCTCGCTTTCGCTACAGGTGTTCAGTGTATACTTACGATAAGATACCTACCCTTTGAAAATTTCATCATCTATCTAACCCTCTCAGAGAATGAATACTAGTACGTGAGTGGGTTCCGTGTTAAACACTGTATTACAAGATTATAGTTATAGACTGTTAGATAGCACACAATTTACACAAACTGTACTTAAAAACGTTAGGCTCACTAATCGCTTAAAAATTCTTCGCTCCTATTTTATCACTTTATTCTCACATGTATCGTAGTTAAAATTTTAAACGACTCCTTGCCACCTTTTTTTTATTACTTTAGCCGTGTCTGGCCCACAGAGTATGCTTATGGTCTGTGGTCAGGCCTGTTTACTCACTACCGTCGGACTTTAAGTGGGAAGATAACCCGCTAAGCCACCAGGCGATCCGTTTGCTCGTTTGCCCCCTATGAAATAAAAAAAATAAAAAAAAATAATGGGATTGTCTCCGCGCCACAGGAGTTTTAATAATAATGAATTAATGAATGAATAACATTTTATTTCGGATAAAATACAATCCATAGCCTGTTAGTAAATGTTCTTATATTTAGGGTTAGTATTAACATAATAATAATAATTCGTTTATTTCAGTCATCAAAGGCCCATAGATAAATACCTTACAATTTAACATACATATTAAATATTAAAATACTAAAATGCCGCCAGCATCTTCGGCACTATGCCGCAGGGGCCATTTTTAGATTTAGTTTAAGTTTATTATGTTCGAGTTTAGTTTAATTTTTAGTATAGTTTTATTGTAAGTATTTTAAGTTGTATTCATTTGTATATTAAGTGAATTTATTGACATATTCATTCGACATTAATATACGACTAATACATACTTACTGCAAATACTAAACAACTAGGTCACGATGTCTTTCGTAAGTCCGTGGTGTTGGATGGCCGACCGCGGAAACGCCGGAATAAAACTCCTTTCGGCCAAAATTCTTCCTTCATGAAGGAAGACGAGGAGGAGGAGGAAGAGGTTTTGGAGAGGGTGACATCTTTCCGCGTATCGTCGACAGCTTCATTAGCTTCCGATTTGTGAACGTAGGTCGCTAAGGATTTTATGTAAGTACCTACTCTCTTTTTTATGACCCTGCTGCACCAGATTATGAATACAATTTTAGTTTCAATTTAATAATTTAATTTAAGGAAACTTGAATTCCATATTCCCAGTAGGAGGCGCTGCTAAAGATAATGATTAAATAGCTGCCACCTCCGCTCCGCCGACTCATCCCGGGCAGTCTGTGCGTGGCGACCCTGGGGACGGCGCCCTTTCAGCCTGCGCCGGATTGCTCAAGTAGATACCCAAACCCACGCGAAATCATTGTAGGTAACATTCTAAAATCTTCAAAGAAAATATATTTAGACCACAACTTGTTAATCCAAACTAAGCGCAATAAGAGAAGGTACTGGATTTTCTGGTGAGTTCCTCCTTACAAATTCTTAATAAAGGCAATGAACTAACCTTTGTCAACGCAAGGCGAGGTCAGGTAATTGATATAACGTTGGCTTCCAATAACACTAGCAAAAGCATCAACTCATGGCATGTTTCTAAGGAAATTTCTCTATCAGACCACAGATACATATGCTTTAGGTACAATACGAAGATAGATGTAAAAACTGTACTCAAAAGGAACCCTAGGAACACTGACTGGGAAGCGTACAAGGCTGACCTGAAAGTGGAACTGGGTGATACGAAAGGTAAGCTCAATTCCATTATTGACATAGAGTTTGAAGCTGACAAAATAGTTCAAGCGGTATACACAGCTTGGACCAATAACTGCCCGGAAAAGAAAACTCTGGCAAAAAGAATACCCTGGTGGAATCCAGAGATAGCAAAACTCAGGAAAGAAACCAGGGCTATATTCAACGACACAAAAGCCTCAAACAACTTTGAGAGTTATGCACACAAGCTCACAGAATATAATAAGGCTGTGAGAAAGGCAAAAAGAAGCGCGTGGAGGGGTCACTGCGACCAAATAGGGTTTATACCAGAAGGTATGAGACTAACAAAAACACTAGCTGCGTCAAAGTCAGTCCCGCTCACAACCATTAAGGGTAGGGACGGGAAAATGACGGAGACAGGGCTAGAAACCTTAAAAATTATGTGTAGCACACACTTTCCAGGCTCAGTGATACTGCCGCCATAACCAAAAAGGGCACAATTAACATTTGGATAAACTCGAGAAAATTGAGATTGAATGATTTTTTGTTTCTTGCTAAGTTTAGATATATGAACGTTCAATTATAATATTTTTTTGAATGAGGGAATTTTCGTTTACAATAAACCTGTGCTACGGTGTACGTACTTTTCTGTTTTGATTTATAGTTTTCTAGATAAATCAAAGATTTTTTTTTTATTTAGTAAATTAAATTGAGAGAAAATACAATTGCAACATATAAAAGGCATAACTTACCAAATGAGCCTTTTCATTCTGACATATTCAACCCATGGGATATGAAATTAGGAAAATAAGGCACATTTCATTACTTATGCCTTTTTGTTTTGAAATTTAAGTAAATTATTTGTTTATTTGTTAAAACTTAAGATTGAATAGGCATCTAAAAAAACTTTAGCTTATGAAATAAATATTTGTGTTAAAGTATAATGCGAGGCAGGTAATAAAAATACTAGTTTATAGATATATTTTTTTATTTGAAATTTTTGGCCAAATAAGAAACACTTTTCGATCGCTCATAAATAATGTCTACCTTTTTGGTCATTCATAGTTTTGTTTTTTGTTCTGACTGGTTTGTGTTGATTGGTATTGCATAAAAAGAAATGTTTTTGTTCCAACCACGACATTTTCCAAAATTTACGATTTATTACTTTGCGATACGCTTCCGAAATATGCGCTGAACATTTCTTTTTACAAACATCTTGGTATGGTACTATCGAGCTGATCTGATGCTGGAGCCGGAAAGTGGCCACAGCAACTCCTAAACTACATCAGAAAACCCATCGTGATGATTGCGTAAATAAATACAGTCAGCAATAAAACCTTAAACCAAAAATCAATTATTTGTCAAAAACTTATTTCGATTTTTTAATTCTTTCCGGTAATAAACGTAAATATGCAGTCTCGAAGTGCAAGATTAGTTAGTGCCGCTTTGCGTAAAACAAGCCCTATTGTGCATGAACCAATGCTACCAAATCCTGATGAAACTCAAAATATTTGGTATTAATTTTTTCTCCTTTTTTATTCTTTTTCGGTCCTTTAAGCTGCTAGTTTCATGAGTTTTTCGCTTTCTTATAGTCCCTCGTTTTGTTAGTTCGACGGTTTGATTACCATTTTCTTCAGAATCTTCCGAAGATTCTGAAATTATCATTTCAGCAATTTGAGAGCAGGGTATAAAATCTGGTTCAGAATCTGTGTCATCAACCAACACGTCTTTTTGGTATGAATTTGACATTATATAATCACTTTTACATAATCTTTGTCTGCGACTGAATCGTCTGAGTCAAACAAATCAGATTGATCTGATCCTGAGATCGGATCATGGCATTGCGTTGAATTTTGAGTGGCATCAGGATTTGGTAGCATTGGTTCATGCACAATAGGGCTTGATTTACGCAAAGCGGCACTAACTAATCTTGCACTTCGAGACTGCATATTTACGTTTATTACCTGAAAGAATAAAAAAATCTAAATAAGTTTTTGACAAATAATTGATTTTTGGATTAAGGTTTTATTGCTGACTGTATTTATTTACGCAATCAACTAATCACGATGGGTTTTCTGGTGTAGTTTAGGAGTTGCTATGGCCACTTTCCAGCTCCAGCATCAGATCAGCTCGATAGTACTATACCTAATATTGTATTCTCACCGGACACATATAAATACGCAAAATTTAAGCTCAACTGGTTGACGATAAGTGCTTTAAAATTCAGATGCATGATTTGACCCACACATTTTACATAGGTACGTACGTACATACAGTACTTAACACGCGAAGTTACATAAAGGCTAGAGAAATAATAATTTGTTATGTTTAATTTAACTTATTAAGAAAAGAAAGCGCTGCTTTCAATCCTTCATCCCAACAACAAAATGATTTGAAAACAAGTTTTTCCTTATCCGATTGAAAAACATACCTAAAAAAATTAAATAAAATGTTGTATAATAAGTATATTTTTTCAATTATGCACACTTCGAATAACCTACCGCGCACACAGGCGCTCACAAACGAAGTACCTACTTCTTTGATTGATTATTAATAGAAAACACATACACACATTTATTAGCTTTTTACGCAATCCGTTGTGGTATTTTATTATAAAATGTATAATAGCCGACTGATGTAAGTCATTTGAAACAACCCTCAATCACTAAAAAATATATTATAAGAGTGTGCGTCCTTAACAAAACGTGAAGTGTTTTGGAAACTATCCTCAGCCAAAATATAGTTACGTTATAAAACAATTGATTATATTAAAATCATATACATACAGCTTAATAACACAAAACAGTTAAGGTAGGGTTAGGTACCTACTTAACTGTTAGTAGGGTATTACCAGAATACGGACGAGCGAGCGTGGGTTACGCGTTGACTTTTAGGGCACAACTGACACGATTTGTTTGTTTCCGTAATCTGCTTACCTTAACTTTGTGAAGTGCATTAAATAAAAAAGACACATCTGGGTAGTTGTGCCTTTTATTCTAAAAACGACAAGCGGCTCAAAACGCTGAATACTAAACTAAAACGGCACATTTCGCCTCATATGCCTTTTTCTTTTAATTCACTCAAAAGTGCCTTTTTAACTAAGTGCAACTTCATCTATCATACACGAGAGCGAATTAGACGATGTTGCAATTAGTGTATTGGAACAAAGCGCAAGCACAACCAGACACAATTGGGACACGTCGAAAAAGGTAGTAGACCATAACAAATTGAAATGGGCAATTTCAACGTTCCAGCCGTTCAAGGCTCCGGGACCAGATGAAATCTACCCAGTACTACTACAAGAAGGCGCAACCGTACTCATTCCTCATCTGAGTAGACTGTACAGAGCGTCTATAGCATTTGGACACATACCACGAGTATGGAGAATGGTAAAAGTAATATACCTGCCTAAACCAGGCAAGGCAGACTACGGAGAAGCCAAATCGTACAGGCCTATAAGTCTGTCTTCATTTTTCCTAAAAACATTGGAAAAATTGGTGGACAGACATATAAGGGATGGTCCATTAAAAAGACGTCCGTTGCACAAACTACAATGTGCGTACCAACCTGGAAAGTCAACCGATACCGCGTTGCACCTGGTAACAACCAGAGCCGAACGGGCCATAGAAAATCAGGAACTATGCCTGGCGGCTTTTCTAGACGTGGAAGGAGCGTTTGATCGCACCACGTACCAAGCTATCAGTGAAGCAGCTGCAAGACATGGCATAAAACCGACCATCTGCAAATTGATAGGCAACATGTTAAACGCCAGGCTAATAAAGTCGTCTCTGATGGGAGATGAAATACTAGCTACGGCTACAAAAGGGTGTCCCCAGGGAGGAGTACTCTCACCTACTCTATAGAGTCTGGTGGTAAACTCCCTAATGGAGGAACTCAACAGTGGTCCTATCTATACGGTAGGATATGCAGATGATCTGGTGATTCTCGTAAATGGGCAATTTCCCAGTACGGTATCAGCAATTATGAGTGAAGCACTGAGGAGAGTGGAGAAATGGTGTAACAATCACCAACTATCCATTAACCCAGGCAAAACAGTGGTAATACCATTCACGAGAAAGAGGATTCTTAAGGACTTGCAGGAACTAAAACTGTATGGACAGGTACTCGAAATGTCCAGTGAGGTGAAATATCTTGGTGTCATACTAGATAAGGAACTCAATTGGAAAAAGCATGTCGATCTCACCATAACAAAGGCTCTCAGAGTATTTGGGATGTGTAGATCAGCGTATGGTAAGACGTGGGGATTAAGCCCAAAGGTACTAAAGTGGATTTATACCATGATGGTACGACCGATCATCCTATATGGCAGCCTCGTATGGTGGCCAAGGACGTTGAGGAGCACATGCAGAGACGCCTTGACGAAGGTGCAAAGAACGGCGTGCATGGCTATAACAGGGGCGTTTAGAACTACGCCAACCGCGGCGCTAGAAATATTGCTAGATCTACCACCGCTACATATAGTGATACAGTCCGAAGCGCGCAAATCGCTGCACAGGTTAAAAACAATGGACCTGTGGAGTTATTGCACGCCGAAGACTAAGCACACTAACATGGAAAGCAACAATTTTCTTGACAGAATAACAACCATGGGCTGCGATAAAATGCAGCCTAAGTTTGTATTCAATAGGAACTTCAAGGTACAAGTTCCAACGAGGGCGGAATGGGCCGAGGGTCGCGAGCCACCTACAGCGGATGGTGAGGACATTATTTGGTACACTGATGGATCAAAAATGGGATCAGGTACGGGAGCAGGCATTCATGCAAACAACTTCAATGCAAGTACAAGTATGGGAGGTTATGCGACTGTCTTCCAAGCGGAGACATACGCTATAATCGCCTGTGCCCAGGAGAACATAGATAGACTTACCAGAGGGAAGCACATCTACATACTCAGTGACAGTCAAGCGGCACTTAAAGCGCTAGGTGCGCCTAAAGTGGATTCTAGACTTGTGTATAATGGCGTCCTAGCTTTGAACAAGCTTGAAAGGCACAATAAGGTGCAACTGGTATGGATCCCAGGGCATGAAGGCTTCATCGGTAATGAAATTGCAGATGAACTTGCTAGAAAAGGGTCTGCGACAAGTTTCATAGGACCTGAACCATGTGTGGGTCTCTCGCAGGGAACCATAGCAACAGCCATCAAGGACTATGCCAAAAACCAGCACCAACAAGAGTGGAGGAAAATGGCAGGCTTGAGGCACTCAAAGCTATTCATGGAATGTATAGAATCAGGCTGGACCAAGAAATTATGGGAATACAGCAAAAGACAGCTCCGAATCATAACGGGGGTGTTTACCGGTCACTTTGGGGTCAAAGGACTATTGGCCAAGTTGGGACTGTCTGACAATACAGATTGTAGAATGTGTGGCGAGGAGGCAGAGACAATGAAGCACATACTGTGTGGATGTCATGCCCTCGCCAGACTCAGAATGAAGGAATTCGGTATTGGTTACCCAGAACCGAAGGAATTCCAGGCACTACCAACTGGTTCCATCATCCGATATATGAAGGTGGTGGAACAATCCTTTGAGTAGGCGCGATGGGGGTAACTACACAAAAGATCCCATTGGGTCGAAGTGTATCCGCAAGGACCCCTTCCTAATAAGATAAGATAAGAAGCGCAATAAGTAAATACCTAACTAAATATTTTACCCACCCACGTTCAAAAATAATTTTGATAAACAATTGTGTTTTTAAATAAAATATAAGTGATATAAGCTTAGAAAGTAGCTAAGCAAAAAAACTCACACTTTCCGGGACGGCGGAATCTCAGTTAAGGAGTTAATTTACAATATTCTCTGAAGGGTGATCCCTCGAAACGTCACCGGGTGTAATTGAGCTGAAGCGCTGCAAATGAAGTCGTATGGCGGCCGGGTGCTGCGCGTGCGACATCACGTCGCGGCCGCGCGCGCCGGTTCCGTACTCGGCCGACAAACGTGCTGTCGTGCTCGTTCCTGCCTCCTCCGGGAAGATTAGCAATCTGCGTGCGCAAACGAGCTTGACCATGACGTTTTATTTATACAACACATTTGTTACAGTTAAAATGGGACTTAATATTACGTCACTGGTTGGTTGGAGGTTGTAGATAACATCGCTCAGACAGTCGCCAACCTTAAGTGGCAGTGGGCGGGGTTCATTGCTCGTATAGATAGAACCGATGGCCGTAGGGGCAGAAAGGTTCTTGAGTGGCGACCGCGGCACGGAAGACGCAGCGCAGAAGCTGCAACACCGACGACCGGGTCGCGAGCAGAAATTGGATGAGGGTGGCACAAGACCGATCGTTGTGGGCGTCTATCGGCTGATGATGATGATAATGACGATGATGATCACTTGACTGGAAGAGACACAGTGATTGAGAGTAACTGAGAACCACACAGAACCGAGAATAGATACGAGATATAAAAGTGATCCTATACTCGTACGTATACATTACAGTCGAGTAAGTATAGTTGATTGAGCGGCTAGGTGTCTTTATCTACCTACTATAACTGACTCAGTATGTGCATCTATGTACCGTAGTACATTTATATACTTATAAGGTACTAGTACTCGACATTGCAAGGGATATTTATTTTATGTTTCGTAATAGTACGTTAATTTACACGTCTATCGCAAATTTATTCATCCCTTATGAGAGGTATGACTTTTACCTTTATTACCTAAATGGTATTTATATCATATAATGATCATATAAAAAATTCTTGTATTGTAATGAAATGTAAGTCAATAGGATTGTCCCAGTACATGTCACGTGCTTTTGCAGGCAGTCAGGTTGTATATTTTATTATTTTGCGTGTGAAATTCGATAGCTACAAACATTTCTCATGTATTCATTCTATTTGCTATGAAAGTAACGGTAATCTTATCTTATTTATCGCAGTTGAAAGTATGGTGACGCGTATTAGTACCGCGTCGAGTACTAGTACTTCCACTTTACGAGTTCTAGGAGATGCTCGCAACTTCGTCCGCGTATTTTTTTCTTTATCGTAGATGAATAAAGAGTATCCTATATGGATTCAATGAAAAATTTGTATCAATTTTTCCCTTGTGCGACGACAAATTAACTATCGAATAATGTACCTTAAGGTACTGTTTTGAGGTTCATTATTGTGTCGTTAATTTTTGTCGCACAACGGAACTCTTTCGGATCGCTTTTTTCTAAGGCTAACTACGCCTAAATTACGTCCAATTTTTGATTCTTTCCCCTTAACCATCTTTGGATGTCCAGCTATCCACGTACCATACTTGGTTAAAATTTGTCCAGCCGTTTTGGCGTGATGCGAGGACAAAGGACATGATGAAAACAGATGGCGCCAACAGAAAACAGGTTGGCATTGCGCCGCGCGCCCATTTAAAACAAATGACGATCCTGCATCACGCTATTAAGATTTTTCCTGAAATCATGACCCCTGAAAATGTATTTTCAATACAAGCCTAAAATTTTATAATAGTATAGATATTACCTACAAGCGCTGACAAAGTCGATAATCATGAACCTGAGATCCGTTCGAGTGTAGGTAATTTTAATTACAATTTCTAAGTGGCGTCATGTGACGTGTAGTGTAGTACAACGACCACCAATCAATCTCCATTTAGATCGAACACGTGCTCGTTTAAACACATTGTCTCCTCTCTGCTGTGCCCGGTAATTCGATTTAACGTCCCATTATCTCGCTACGTGGCAACGTAAAGGACTCGAGCGAGGCCGATAGAGGCCAGCGAGGGACCTTCGACAGTCTTAAGGACCAGAGGAACCCTAATTATGCGAACAACGACCCGCTGAACCGAAACTGTCCATAATTCATCGCGTCACTCCAACCAGGAAATGAAATAACGGAATACGAGAATTGTATTATAATAAGGAAAATTTCAAGAGGGAGGCACGTGCAGACCCCATGTTCGGAAAATATCAAACAAAAATTATTATTAAACAATCTGAGTGGGAGTGATGAGCCAGCCGCGGTGCTCGAGAGATCGTGAGACTGTACAAAATGACAATGTTTTGGAACTTGTCCACCGGCATGAAGTAAAATATAAAAGTTCGAACGATGTCTAAACCCAACTAAATGATTTTAAACAAGAGTAGAATAAATTTTATCTTAAAAAAATATCCAACGGGTATTGCGTTAAAAATTAACTAAAAGTTCCTTTTGTCTGAACGCATCGTGTTGGCACTAACATAAAATAGAAAATAACTCCGCAGTAAATATTCTATTGCATTTGCCAGGATGTCAAAGTTATTTTAAATCTCTCTACTTAAGCAGGCAACTTAGTACTCAGTTTTCCGCATAAACTGCGCACCTAATAGAATAGTTAATGGAAACTCTGAGATTCGAAACACAAACTGACTATAAAAAGCAAAAGTTATCCTTGAAGAAGTTGCAACTTTTCTCCCAGAGCAGTTCTGTATCTTGAATCGTTATCGTTATTCTCTTGCAATGATAGTAAGGCTGGTTCTGAAGAGTTGCCAACTCGATAATAGGGAAAGTTGCTGCGCCAAGTGTTATGGTATAAAAATAAAATGTAACGTATGCTCAAAGCCATTGCTGTTGGAGCCAAGTAGCTGTCGGGGAACTAGTGCCATCACACTAGTTATCGTTGATATGCCGTGGAGTAACAAGAATAAATAAATAAATAAATATCGGACAACCTCACACAAATCGATCTAGTCCCAAATTAAGCTCAAGAAGGCTTGTACAAAATTAGCTTGTAAGGAATAATTTTAAACATAAGCACTAATGATCGAAAATACACACACGGAATTGCAACTTTTGGCAACATGTATATTTATTCAACGATTTTAATATAGTAGAGTTGCTAAGCCGCGAAATTGTGCGCATCGGGTTACAAGCATGAAATTTCTACCACACATAGAACGTTCCACGGTGATTATTTTCAGATGTGGAGGGAAGTCAGATTCGTCCCCTGTATGGTGGGAGAGCGGGGTGAAGAGGCGTTTTTTCTTTTTTTTATTACTGATCAGTTAAGGCTATTAGGGCTTGTGCGACATCGTTTTCGTGTAAAATAGATATCAGCTATTAACTTTTCATGATATTTAAGAATAGTTTCATATAAAAATTTGGGTTTATTGCCGAAAAGGTAACAATCACAACAAGTTTTTTTTATTCAGAACGATAAATTAGTTATCTATTCTGAATATTTACAATTCAAAAAAATTTAACTAAACAGCAAATTTATTGTTGTTTTTAAAAATGTATACATATTGGGCACATCTGATACAAAAAGTACCTTGAAAAAAATGTTGATGTTAAGCCTAGCCTGCGTGTTCTAGTACATTTTGCTAAGTCGCGAAATTGTGTACATCGGGATACAACCACCAAATTTCTACCACAGATAAAGTATTCTGCGGTGATTATTTTCAGATGTAGAAAGCAGTCAGATTCGTCCCCTGTGCAGCGGGAAAGCGGGGTGAATAGGACAAAGGAGTCCTCTTTTTCTTTTTATATTACTGGTCAGGTAACGCTAGTAGGACTTGTGTCGTATCGTTTTCGTGTAAAACAGATATCATGAATTCATTTTTCATGTTATTTATTCATAATACTATATAAAAATATGGTTGTATTTCCGAAATTGTAAAAATCACAACAAGTTTTTTTTATTCAGGGAGATAAATTAGTTATATTTCCTGAATATTTACAACTAAAAAAAATATTGCAAAATAGCAAATTTAATCTTGTTTCTAAAAATATATAAATATTGGGCACTCTTCATACAAACAGTAACTTAAATAAATTGTTGATGTTTAGCCCGCGTGCTCGTGATACATTTGCAAAAAAAAAATTGTTTTAATTACATTAATTTGTTTTTTAGGACGTATATAGTAAATATTATATGTAAAAGCATGTTAATAATCATTATTTAATGTATTTAATGAAGCGAAATAGGATGCGTTCAGAGATTTACGTTGGTTACGCCGACGTAAAGATATATTTTCAGCTACTGTTTGTATGAGAAGTGCCCAACATTAATATATTTTTAGAAACCAGATTAAATGAACTTTTTGAAATAATAATAATAATTTGAAAATGTTCACGAAATTGAACTAATTTACCTCACTGAATAAAAAAACTTGTTGTGATTTTTACCTTTTCGGCCATTACACCCATATTTTTATAGAGAACTATACAAAAATAACATAAAAAATGAATTTCTGATATTTGTTTTACACGGAAACGCTACCAAACACGTCATGGTAGACTTAACTGACCAGCAATAAAGAAAGAAAAGAGGGATACTTGGCCGTATTCACTCCGCTCTCCCGCCTCACAGGGGACGAATCTGACTTCCCTCCACATCTGAAAATAATCACCGTGGAACACTCTATCTGTGGTAGAAATTTAATGCTTGTAACCCGATGCGCACAATTATGTTAGAAAACAGCGGACTGACAACTCTACTAATATAATTTTTATCAACGAATAATGTTGCAAATGTGAAGCCGTATCTTCCCATCTTCGTCCGTCCGTGCAATGTTCAAAATTTGAGGATTATCGGAAATTGGAGCAGAGCGAAATACTCTCACGAACATACAGCATTTTTTTAAGAAGTGAGAATTAAAATTAACCAACACTCGCACGAGTGGGACTCGCGCACGAAGGGTTCCGTACCATTATCTGTAAGTTTGTTGTATGGAAGCCCCCCTTAAATATTTATTTTATGTTATTTTTAGTATTTGTAGTTATAGCGGCAATAAAAATACACCATCTGTAAAAATTTCAACTGTCTAGCTATCACCGTTCTTGAGATACAGCCTGGTGACAGACGGAGGGACGGACGGACGGACAGCGAAGTCTCAGTAATAGGGTCCCGTTTTTACCCTTTGGGTACAGAACCCTAAAAAAAGGGCAGAACATAAAAATTTAGTTATTATTTATTATACGTATTTCGGCTGATATGATGAAGAAATAAATTTCATTTACATGACTATTATAACTCACTATACAATTATTTTAACTATGAATTCCGCCTACAACTGGAACATTTATCATCAATCATCATTTTTGTGAAATTTAATAGGGTGCAAGGTTTCCTTACGCTATTGTCCCTGCGATGCAGTAACTATCACACCAGCACCTCCAGCACAACTGTCACAAGCGACTATTTCTCGCGCGAGATAATTGCCTGTCCCTTTCTGTGCAGTAATGTGAGAGGGTGACAGGTGACGCTATGTCGCGCGACAAGAGTCGCAAAGCATAGTTGGGCTAGCCATTCCTTAGCACGGGCGTCGCGGACCACAAGCCACAAAGCAGTCAGTCGCTTTTAGAACTGTAGCAGCATGTTGAGTCACACGGTAGTTTTCTAGTTAAAACGATAATATATCATCAATATTTAAATTAAAGAGCACAATCCCAATTCCCCACCAACGACATAATTATTCATATTGAGCACGTGCCGCCTGAGCTCCGCGCAGTGCCACTTGTTCCGCGCTTCGACCTGTTATTATGGGCCGGCGCCTGCCTATGCATCAACAAGTGGAGTAGTCATGACTGATGAGATTGCCTATTCGCTTTCGATACGTCCGTACAGGCTCTATGACGTGTGCGCCCAATCCGGTTCGAAGGACCATTGCGATGATGGAAGTCAACATGAGCTAAAGAAGCAGAACCATCGAAGCTCACAATAAAAAGTTCGCCATTTATTTCTATTTAGCAGAATGTGAAGGTTGTCGCCACTACTTCTGGTAGTGTGGTTAGACATTCAAAGCTGTTCTAAGGCAATGTCACAACTGTCAGGAATTTCTAAAAGGACCGTTGCTATACAAATAGGAAATAACATGTTCTATTCTAGATTACAGAAACAAAGTTCCTAATGCCAGTCTTAAACATACTTAAAGAAAAGGTTGTAACTGCATTATGACCGTGCAGCCAGCTCGCAGTTGGTGTGCGGTTGACAGGACTGCACGACAGCTGCAAGCGCACTGCACAGTCGGGTTGCAGTTTTGATGCAGTTGGTGTAACTGCATCAGAACTGCCTTGGAACTGCCACTTTTCAGCTGGGTTGCAGTTGAAATGCTATCCGTCCGTATCTGTATCGGCCCTTAAGCTTCCTAACCTAAAATGTTACATTTTATTTTAATAAAAATCAATAAATATTAATGTAAATATTCCTTATCAAAACTAAGCACTCTTTCCCATCAAATAGTTTTTTAATGCTAATGAGCTGTGCAAGTGCGCGGCCCCGGCCGGCTCCCGGGACTCCCTGGGGCCGCGGCGAGACCAGATCCCATTATAGATGCGACTCCCATTGTTTACTTTACCTTTTTATCTCGTCTGTAGCTCCGTTCTTTATTTCGTCCTGCAATTTCTGATGTTGGAACTCGATTGACTTTATTTTTGTAGTAAAATACCAGTTTGACAGTAACTCTATGGACATAGAATTATACCTTATTTCAAATACAAATTATGTGTTTGTATAGGGCATGTATTTAACGCGGCGACAAATTAATCTGACTTAGGGATTTATAAATAATTAAAGGGGGTAGCAAAAATAATAAGTTGGCGACTAATGGCGGAGACTAGTATAAAGTAAAAAGTAGCAGCTAAGTAATCAATTTTCGGCTTTGTTTCAATATAAACTAGCATCGACTTTGGCGACTGAATTAACTAATTAAGCGGAAACATGACAGCGGATAAAAAGTTGAAAATGGCCTACTCTAATTGTTCAATGGAGATTGCATATAAAATAAAACAAGGTTATAAAAAAAATAAAAGGAGCGCTTTTTAGGGATATAAAAAAAAACCAACCTAACCTAACCCGGCCGAGTCGGATCTTCTGCTAATATTAGTCGCCAAGTCATTATTTATAGTACCTCGCCTATGATTTCAGTAATCTTGTGTATTATTTCTGCTACCTTAAAGTAGCTGCCATTATTTGAATTTCAAAATATCCTTAGTTTAAAGCTCATTTAATATAAATGATTGCCAAAATATTTAATCGCTGGCAAGTTATTATTTTAGTTGCAAATAGTTTGCTGCTCTTTAATTTTTCTGTCGCCGCGAAAATAATAAGCCTTTGTATAGTAATAACAACAACCATTTAAAAATTTGATGATTCCTCTTGGGCATTGGGCTATTGATACCAATAAATTAAATTTGGAATTGTGGTGTATCCACATTGACAATAATGAGACATTTCATGTTTTACAAGTTCCTCTTGGGATGTTCAGTTCTTATCTTTTACTTACTTCAAACAACATTAATTGTGTATAGGCAAGGCATTCTACAAAATTATTACCTCATGTTTTAGGGTTCCGTACCCAAAGGGTAAAAACGGGACCCTATTACTGAGACTTCGCTGTCCGTCCGTCCGTCCCTCCGTCTGTCACCAGCAGGCTGTATCTCAAGAACGGTGATACCTAGACGGTTGAAATTTTTACAGATGATGTATTTCTATTGTCGCTATAACAAAAAATACTAAAAATAAAATAAATATTTAAGGGGGGTTCCCATACAACAAACGGGATTGGTTGCGTTAACTTTGCACCTCATTTGTACGGAGAGCTATACATACCAGGTGCAAACTTAACTTAACCACTTTAGGATGGAAAGTGTTTGTACGGAACCCTCGGTGCGCAAGTCTGACTCGCACTTGCCCATATTTATTAATATTTTTTTTGTTAGTACAATAAAATTCATATTAGGAATTAAGTAATATTGTTTACGTCACCCTAGGCAAGTACTAGGCAAGGCCGTAAGTAGGATTTTCTGCCCGCTACGCGGGAAGAAAATCTCGCTTTCTGGCCAAGGTAAGACGTAAAACTTTAGACAAACCACGGGCGGTAACTAGTATAGCCTCAGATCGCGTATTTATGGCCCTCACATCTGGGGCATTCACCGCCCTTGATCTGGGGGCACGGCAGTGCCCCCGCCAAGTCGAGCAAACGCGCTTGCCGGCACGCCGTAACATCCTTTTCTCGAAGCCATTCAGACCATTTTCAAACTCCCAGTATTTCATTACGGACAAAGCTAGAAGCCTGAATTTTTAAAGACCAGGAGAGCATGATATAACCTAGGCATATTCTAAATTTCATTCAATTTGAACCAGTAGTTTAGAAATTATTGCCAGTCAAAGTTCCTTAATTTTGTCACTCACTGACTCACTCATGATCATACGAATTCTAAGTTACTTCTAGAAGACACACAAGCTTGAAATTTCGTGCTCTATTACGGTTTGGTATACAATACAAATCATTAAAAAACGTAAACATTACAAAATTTCCGTGTAGTTTTCCAGTTATGCGAGCTGCATAGATAAATTTGTATTTCCTTATACAAAATACGCGATTACAAAGTTAACTTTGCGGTTCATATAACCTTCGGTTTCTTTGAGTATTTATAGACAATGGAGGTGTCATAACGTAAACTCTTCGAACAAATTTTTTCGCCAATTTTAGCGGGGGGCGAGGTAAACACGTACAGCACACCACCAAAAGACGAATAACTCAACAGACACAAATTTTGCTGTTGCGATAAACGCACACTACAGCAAAATTCAACACATCAAAAATGACATGCACACAAATACAGTTTTCACGTAACTGTGCAGCATACATACGAACAACATAGTGATGGGACACATCTGAAGAATGAGTCAAATCATTTGAATGAATGAACTGATTTGTCTTATAGGTACTATTTATTATGAAATTTGAAAAGTGTAAATTGTTTAAGTATATTGAAGATGTTATCCAATAAATATATTTGTTTCTATGTATATCTGTCTATATTTATTGTGTCCTTAACACTCTCGCATAACTAAACTGTGAAATAAAACTGTCGCCCGCGGTTGTTTCCGGCTTAAACAATCACTGACTTCTAAAAGAAGTACACTCGACTTCATATTGTCGTTGCTAAAATGAAACCACTTCATTTTCGCTATTTTGGCGCTGATAGCTATGTGCAAGTTGTGTGAGCGTCCATGGATCTAATATTAGAGATTCATAGATCGTCAAAGATCAAAGAACCGTTTGCATGAATTGGCAATTTTAGTAGACGTTCACGCAGGATGCTTTGAATGGGCACTGAAAACAACTGTCATTCCCTATGGAATATTTAGTCCAACGTGCTTGTAGTTTAGATGTCAGTGAATATAACCTTCAAGAAAAGAACGTACGCCCATCTAAAACCCAGCAACTTACTAGTAACTCTTCTTGCAGTTGCTTAAATAATTTCTTATGCTTTATTTGATTTTATCGGACTTTGTTTTTTTTAACAAATTTATTTTATAAAGGTGATTATATGAAACCACATATAAAGTGATTTAAAGATACGAGTAAAGAATGAGTAAAGAGAAAACAATAAAACAAATTGTTACTAATTAATTAGAATTACCACATATATAAATAAAATAAAAAAAGATATAATTAAGTAAATATATTCATCTATCTATCAGCCACAGACGTCAACTGCTGAATATAGGCCTCCCAAAGAATCGTCACAACGCTCGCTACGCTGCGCTTTCTTATACGTGGTCGCCACTCTAGCACTTTGCTGACCTAACGGCCATCGATTCTCCGGGATACATGGCTTGCTCATAGCCACTTCAATCGTGCAGTCCTGTGAGCTATGCCGGTTACCTTGGTTCTTCTGCGGCATATCCTCATTTCTCATTCTATAAAAGAAAAGAAGAATAAGGAAATAAGGAGGAAGCAGTGAAGATGGAAAGAATATGAAATAAAGTCTATAAATAATAGTATATGTATAACGCATATACTCACTCACAGCCCAGCACTAAATGTTCCTTTTACCTAGATGTACTTTTAGCCAACAATTATTTTCATTTTCATATTAAATTTCAACATCGTATGTCTAGAGAAAGGTAATTAAAAATAACATACATCTATAGGTACCTATTATTAAATTCAATCACTACATAGTATAGAACAAAGTCGCTTCTTGCGGTCTGCCTGTTTGTCTGTCTGTCCCTATGTATGCTTAGATCTTTAGAACTACGCAACGGATTTTGATGCAGTTTTTTTTTATAGATAGAGTTGTTTCAAGTGGAAGGTTTATAATATGTATAATACATGCATTATATATTAGCTTTGCACCCAAGCCGGGAGGGCCGCAAGTATATAATAAAACACTAACTATTAAACGAACTGCAGTGATCGAATGAATGAATGATTCATTCAAATGTTGAGTCGCTGTTTTCATTTTGCCACATCCCTCGCCCCAGTACCACTGTTTTGACGTACACATTTTTCTGTCGTTTACGTATCGCAACGGTTTTTTCTTTCAATGGAGATTTTACTTCAATACACATTTAATAGTTAATAAAAACACTTACCTGCGATAGGAAACGCGATCTTGTGGCGAATTTGAGGTGTTGGATCGTCTTTTACACGAAAATACTGCACAATTCACCATTTTTGAAGAGAAATGTCACGCGACACGGAATGATGCAAAATGACAGTGAAGTGACTTTAAGTAGTTTTATATAACGTGCTTGACCATTTGACCAATTATTTTACCGGAGGGGGTCGCCCATGCATGGCATCTCCTGTCTAAATAAATACTCAAAGTTCGGTTTAGATACTAAGACCTCAGGCACAGAATACTTATTACCTAATACATACAGAATGGACACGCTCATCGCCGTACCGAATTGAGTGACCTCACCCCGCAGGGGCAGTGAGTTGGAATCGTGATGGTAGCGATGATGATGATGATGATGATGGTGGTAACTGATGGCGGTGATGGGGGTGCTGGTGATGATGATGATGATGATGAAGCTGGGGACTGGTGTTGGTAATGAGGGTGTTGGATTGTTCAGATGATGATGGTGACTGGTGGTGGCGAATGGGCGTGTTGGTGATGATAATTATGATGGTGGTGGTGGTGACTGATTCTGATGAAAGTGGTATTGGTGATGATGATGATTATGATGACGACGATGGTGGTGACTGTTGGTGATGATGATGATGGTGGAGTGGAGGTGACCGGTGGTGATGATGGGGGTATTGATAGTAATGAAGATGGTGGTGATTGGTGGTGGTGAGGGAGGTGTTGGTAATGATGATGATGATGATGATGATGGTGGTGATTGGTGATGATGATAATTATGATGACGACGATGGTGGTGACTGTTGGTGATGATGGTGGAGTGGAGGTGACCGGTGGTGATGATGGGGGTATTGATAGTAATGAAGATGGTGGTGACTGGTGGTGGTGAGGGAGGTGTTGGTAATGATGATGATGATGATGATGGTGGTGATTGGTGATGATGATGATGATGGTGTTCTTGTAGATGATTAATGATGATAATGATGATGACGATGACGATGATGATGCCGATGATGGTGATTAGGTATGATGATGGGGGTGTTGATTCAGATGGTGATGGTCATAGTGGTGATGGATGATGACGATTGTGATGGTAATGCTTGTGGTGATGGTGATGACGATGGTTATAAAATCAACATCCTCACCACATTACCACCACGACCATTACCACAACCACATCCCCAACACAATAACCACTACCATTACCACTATCACCATCATCGCCGCCATCATCACCACCCTCATCATCACCATCGTCATGAGAGGAATCATGAGAAGGATCATTATCTATAATGAGAGGGGTCATTATGGATCATGAGAGGGAGTGACAAGTCTGTGTGGTTTACATTTAGTTAATGTCAACTTCGGTAGTGTTAAAGTGCAAAACTCCGCAATTTCGGAGTATAATAGACTAAGAAGTAATTACCATCCTGGCTTGTCAAAAATCGCTTCATCAAAACTTTCGAGAAAAGCCCACAGAGACAGAGAGTGGGCTTTAAGAAAGACAGTTGCGGATACACAGCTAGTAGTCCTTAAAGGAAATATAAGGAGGACCACTTACAAAAAGAAATGAGATCCCATCAAAAACATTACATGTAAAAAAATTGCAAGTCTAAGTCATTACATTTAAGATAAAGATAAATATGTTTAATATTAATCTAACACGGTCATGGTAATATGTTTTTAGTTATGTAATCCGGTGAAAATGTATGTCAAAGTTGTCATATAGGCGAAGGGTCACTTTGTTAGGTACTGAATAAATTAACCGACTTGGTTTTATATTGTATCTCACAACTTTTTTCGGTAGAAGGTTGCGAGACTTGCAATTTTTTTACATGTAATGTTTTTGATGGGATTCAATTGACTAGGTACCTAATTTATTTCGTGAATGCTTAATTATACATTTTATTCGGTTGAACTAACGTTGAACTACTTTATTTCGGTTTTCTAACTAATTTCATTCGATTGATTAAGACCATTTGATTTACTTCCCAAGCTACCCAATTGCCACGTGATCGCGACAAGAGTGCGGACTCTAGTTATAATGTAATATTTTCAAACGAATCATGAAGAGACCCGGCGTAAGTCTCCGTGGACCACCGCCGCCGTATACAAGTGTATACAACTGCCTAACAAGACAGCCAATATTTCAGCCTCACAGCAATGTTGCAAAGAAGATTATACGGTTCATTAGGCAGTCCCGCCGCAGCGTACACACCCGCGGAGCTTCACTCGCTGTTTGTGCGATTATCGCTTTTTCTATGAATATGCGTCGTGTAGGGATATATTTAACTTGCGTGAAAGTGTTTGTTTGTAGGTACTTAGCAATTATATCTATTAAATTGATAATAGGTACTTAGTGTAAAGCTGTATGATAATTGTCAACATCGTCATGAATATTTCGACATATTTCTCTCGTAGAATCGTTCATTCCTGTCTAATAAGTACCTACATACAGTCACAAAGATGATCAGTTGAATAAAATACGATTATGAGATAGAATGCTCTTTCAGCACTTCTAGCATAACTCTGACACGCAACAAACTCTTTGCCGCTTTGTCTTTTCTTCCAATCCCGAGCGAGTAAGACAAGTGATGCTCTACAAACATCTGGGGACACGGTAGTGCCCCCGCCAAGACGAGCAAAAAAGAAGGGGGCACTACCTACCTTTTCTCGAACCGTTTCGTCTCATATTCAAACCCTCATAGTTTCGTCCCAGTTAACACTAGAGCGCCCAAATTCTCAGGTTAAGATGCAGTTAGCAAACATATAAAATGTACTAAATTTAATTGATCTAGCTTTTATTCTTTAGGTTTTATAGGTACCTAAAATACGCCGATTTTGCCACTCACTCACTGACGTATCAAAACCTCTGGGGTACTTCCCGATGACCTAGAAAGCTGAAATTTGGTATGTAAGCTAGTATTAGTACACAAACAACAAAATAATTCTAAAACTTGGAACTTTTACCCCCCAACCCCTTAAACTAGGGGATGGAAGTTTGTATGAAACTTCCGCAAATTTTGATACTAGAGGTCTGAAAATTGAAACCTATAGGGACTCATTGTTATAAATCAATTACATATTGTAGGACTTTTAAAAAATCACCCCCCTCCCTTTAAATAAGGGGATGGAAGTTTGTATGGGTTTCCCATAATAGGGGATAAAAGTGTATATATATGGGGCTAAACTTAAGTGTTTCTTAAATACACAATTGTCTAGTTCAGTTGACGCTCAAGAAACCCTACAGCACAAAAAAATTAAAAAAACTAGGGCACCTTACAAAAAGAAATGAGATCCCACCAAAAACATTTCATGTAAAATTGACGGCCAAGACTCACATTCTCATAACGCTTTCGCTGTAAAAAAGTTATCAGATCCCAGGAAAAGCCAAGCCCCTAAGCCCCGACTTTACTAACCCCACCACCTTGGTTTAAAAAGTATGGCATCAACTGGCTTCAAGCCCCTAAACCCGGAGTTTACTAACCCTACACCTTTGTTTCAAAAGTATGGATTGGCCGTTTCATAGAGTACCGTAAATAAGTCTAACGGACTGTCCGGCCCATATGGTAAGGAATTAAGTTTATAAGTATATATCAAAGACATAAACTTAATTTCTTGATACCATATGGGCCAGACGGTCCGTTGGACTTATTTACGGTACTCTATGAAACGGCCAAGCCATACTTTTGAAACAAAGGTGTAGGGTTAGTAAACTCCGGGTTTAGGGGCTTGAAGCCAGAGTTGATGCCATACTTTTTAAACCAAGGTGGTGGGGTTAGTAAAGTCGGGGCTTAGGGGCTTGGCTTTTCCTGGGATCTGATAACTTTTTTACAGCGAAAGCGTTATGAGAATGTGAGTCTTGGCCGTCAATTTTACATGAAATGTTTTTGGTGGGATAACCCTTACTCTAGCGTGAGCGCATGCGCGGAACGTTCGGCACCGCGCGCAAAATGCTTCTATGCCAACGTCCATAAGCTGCTGTAACAATTTACCACTCTCGCATCATCGCAGTATATTCAAAATATCCCCAAACTATAAAAACAAATGATTTCTTTTTGAATATCGCTCGCGGAAAGTATGGAAATTGCATATACAAATGTTACACACTAAAAGAAACTCCGGTTCCTCTACGTCGTAACGTTTTTAATTGCATTGCTCACCCAATACAAATATAATTATCAAATTCCGAAGGTCAACAATAAAATTATGTATAAAAGCACATTCATTGCCGCAATGCGTGTCTTCAATAAACTTTCAGTTGAATTAATGTCACTTGAAGGTGAACAATTTAAAACCAGCTTAAAAAACTGGCTCATCGATAGGGTCTTCTATAATATTAATGAGTTTTATAGTTATAAGTAAATCATGCATGTAGGTACGTGTAATATGAAATGTTAAATATTGTACGTTCGTGACGGATAAACTGTTGCAACTAAATACATTTTTGTTACCATCTCTGTACACAGTTATACAATAAAATATATTGTATTCTATACGCCAGTCTGTGCGCGACTAGTCTGCGGCCGCGGCGTTATATTCGTTTCCAAACAAGACAAACATGTGCGCAGTATATTTGCGTCTCTAATTTGTACCGCAATTTGTTTTCTTTCAATATATCCCGTCGAACAAAACAGCCACGAAAAATGTAGACGTCACTGTCCTCTACATAGGTGCTTCTATAGTGTTAGAAATTATTTGGAATGTAGCAGACTTCTCGATTTTATTATTCTGTTTTATTATTACATTCTATATTTTAATATTGTCTTTCAATTCAATTCAAATAATTTATTACGGATCAACGAAAATAATGGCCTTTATGTAGTTATTATTTTGAAATTAATGTTGGTTGAATGTAATTCATATTTATTATATCGCGGAACATCACAGTAAGCGGCACATCGGAGGTTCATGACATGAGACCTAATAACACTGTGTTGTAGCAAATACATTATTTGACTTTGACTAATTGCGATTGCTTAAATCGCTAAAGTTCAAATGAAAACAGAACCAATTTGTCTTATTTTACAATCTCGTTTAGGTGTCATTTTAATGGTGACATTCAGTAATTTCCCACGACAAAAAAAAATAGAAACACAAAATTGATACCTAGTTTTATGCTATTGTTACTATGCCGGTGGATTAGGTCAAAACTTCAGACGTCAATTTCAGTGCCTTAGAGAAGCGTTTTCAGCCGACTGTAAAGACACAATGTGATAAATCGGAGCGAAGGATTTTCAAGTGATAAGTAAATCTAACGTTTTTAAAAACAGTTTGTGTAAATAGTTTGTAATTTCGTAATAAAGTGCACGTTTTAATTATTGGATTAATTTGTGCTTATCCTAACACCAACCCGCGCTCGTAAAAATATTTTCGAGTTTGTTATATGACAAGCGGTTTCTACTTAGTCATAAAATTTTGTATAGATAAAACCTGTAAAATGTTTCTTTTCATAATAGATTATCGGTGCGTTTTAAAAAAAATACTAAATCTATATTTGGTAGGTACACGTGTACCTACCAAATATAGGTTGCTACCTAATATAGGCTATACGTTGGTAGGTATTCAAATTAACTCGAATGAATACGTGTAACTTGCAAAAGACGAACATGGAATATTTCAATACATTCAGATATATCACCCGCGAATATGACACAAAGCTTCTTTCGCAGTACGAAAGGAAACAATGGCTTCAGAGGCGAATCAGTTTTCCATTGAATTTTACAACCGAATACAGCTTAAGGCAGTTTTACTTTCAACCTTAAGGACAAAGTCATACAATCCGTAGTCCGCATTCAGCGATTCGGGCACAGATACGTCGTGAAAGTGATTTCCCGCTATTAAACGCGGGATTATCGCTCCCATGAACGGAAGGAAAATTTCAGACTCTTAAGTAGAACAAGCTTTCGTGAGCTGCGTTCGAAACGTCGCCATCTATTTATAGCAATACAATTATATAAATATAATTAAAGTTATTGATATTGGATAAAATGTATGGAGATTGGCAGCAATTGCCACCGAAAAGTCATACTTAAGGCCCAAACATCGCTGCGGCTTCATTGGGACAGGTTTAGTCAGTTTTTAATTTCTGATTATTTTTAAGTCACATTCAACGTATTTATATACGAGTACATAAAGGAGCAAAAAGGTTATCGAGATATAGCCTTTTTCCTACTCAGCGGTGATCAATAATATGATTTTCACCTCACCAGCTCAAACATGGCGATTTTGCTGTCAGATAACAGTGAACAAAATGCGAT
This sequence comes from Apotomis capreana, assembly GCA_947623375.1. Taxonomy (NCBI): domain Eukaryota; kingdom Metazoa; phylum Arthropoda; class Insecta; order Lepidoptera; family Tortricidae; genus Apotomis; species Apotomis capreana. The sequence continues at coordinate 28,527,827 of OX392506.1, forward strand.
TTTGTTTCGAGCGTGAGTAGAAAGTAGCTTTTAAATTTTTTCAATATCTGACCACGAATTGTCATTCTTCAGCCAAAGGTTAATTATAAAATTCTAATCATTTGAATCTCGATGCACTCTGTTTCTTTCATATGTATTTATAAGAGAGGGATAGAAACTTATCAATTTGAAATTCAATTTTGGAATCCGACCTCGATTGAGAACAGTTCGGATACGCGTTATACCAAAAAATTCATTAAAAACAGCCGAAAAAGTTTTAATTGCAACATACATTTTTTTTTTCATTATATTTTTATTTAACGACCGAATATTAAAATTATTGTGCCTATAGATCATTGCTCATATTATAAAATATGATTTTTCAACTTATTACTTATTGTAAATATAATAATAATTTATAATTTCACCATTTGTCATAGATGCATATTCGAAACGTAACTTAAAAAATATCGAGTTCATATTGTAATTGTTATTTTCTTTTGCATTTATTTTGTTTGGTGTTTTACGAGTAAAAATATTAATCGATTTATAAACAAAATTTCGTAATATAATATGTATTTATAAATAAACACGTCATGTATCTGCTAAATCTTCCAATTAGAACAACTACCCAATGACAATGACCGCGTTGGTTGGTTGATTATTAAATTAAATTATATTCTTATTCCTTTTTAAGCAGCACTTATCTATTTTCTGATTAATAATATTATTGAAATCAGCAACAAAGACTATAATTACATACGTTGGAAGAAAAAGCACAAAATGTCGAATATGTTCTCTCTGATGAGGTGAAAAGTTGTGTGTGCTACACGAGAGCAAAGTTTTTTGCATCTCGTGCTGTTGAGTCCTTCGCTACACTCAGGATTCTAACATAGAATCACTCGTGATTCAAACGTAGAATCCTTTGCTTGCTCGGGACTCAAAATCAGCACTCGTAACAAAAAACAACTTTGCTCTCTTGTTGCACAAATAACTATTATCTGAGTACCCATTTTCGCCTTATAATCCGTTCAGCAGCTTATAAATACGTAAGAATATTTTCATAATGAATAGGCTTTAGTAATCTGTCATGTTCCTTTATTTATCCTTGTCCTTGCTATTCAACAATTCACGACAAAGTCAACAACTTTAACGGAAATCATGTTGTTTTACTATTATGATCTTTTGAACTAGACCTAGTGCCGTCTCACAATACTGGTTCAAGACCGGATCTATTATTTTAGTTCTTTGCAGATGCAAACGGAACCCTCGGTGCGCGAGTCAGACTCGCACTTGGCCGGTTTTCTAAATAGTGCGAGATGCACTATTTAAAAAACCGGCCAAGTGCGAGTCTGACTCGCGCTCCGAGGGTTCCGTACAAATACTTATCCCATCTTAACTGGCCAGGTTGGGTTTGCACCTGGTACGAATGGCGCCGGATACAAATGAGGTGCAAATTTAACGTAACGGATCACGTTAAATATTTATTTTATTCCGCTTTTTTAGTATTGTATGATTATAGCGGCAACAGGAATACATCGTCTGTGAAAATTTCAACTGTCTAGCTATCACAGTTCATGAGATACAGCCTGGTGACAGACGGACAGCGGAGGCGGCGGAGGATTAGTAATAGGGTCCCGTTTTTACCCTTTGGGTACGGAACCCTAAAAATTTACAATGTGTAATGCGTTTAATGCGTGGACTGTTCGCCGCCGAGGAGACAGCATCGAGGCTCCCGGAGGAACACTCCGAAGGAAATTCCTGACACAGTCATAACTGCGAATAAAAATATCATTTTCAATATTATAATTATGAATGTATCCAAGAAAGGCACTCGGCTGGCCTGCATAAAAGTTGGTTGTTCACTAAACTTTAAATTAGTTATTTTTAAAGCAATTTGAAGCAACAAAGATAAAGGTTGAAAACTCGGACAGTTATATGTTATTTTTCGGTACACTGCCGACTGCGGGTGTTTCACAAGGAGGACCCACTCCACGAACTTAATCAGTTTGAAGATGTAAGCCTGCAGCTAGGTTTCAGAAGCACGATGCAAATATAAATAGCACTGCACCCGTACAGTAGTGGTACAAGAACGAATTTTTAGTGTATTAAACCATAAACTATGCTGAATGGGAAATTTAAGGAAAGACTTTAATGAAGTTTTTGCGGGGCAAGAAGTTCGAGACAGCTTCAATATGCAAAACGCATCGCTTATTTTTCCATTTTACGTCCGACTGCGGCGATGCATATTTTGCATTAAGATGCAAATTGTAATAGGTGCGGCTTGTCGCTGCAGAGACTAATTAAAAAGAGGGAGTTAAAAAAATACGGTTTTCTTCGTTGAAGCTGATTCTGGAAACTTACATAGATATTTTTGAGGAAAGTTCTGATAAATGTTGTATATATGTCATTTCCAATGTAGAACATATTAAACTCGTGATCAACTAACATGGTACCTACACATATATTTAGGCCTAGCTAGTTATCCCAATGTATACATTTCCAAATAATTATACCTACTTCCTTAGCGAGGAGTGATTCTAAGCCCACTAGTGTTAGTTACAACCTATCTATTCTCAAGAGTTTTGTTGGGTAGATGTCATAGATTAATCACTCTTTTTCTTGTTATGAGTGGTTTATAATGGGTGGGTTATAGAAAAATAGTAGGATGTGGTGAATAATGTCTTGCTTTTTCTATGAATTTTCATAAAAAAATTGAGATAGCAATAACGAATATATAAGTATGCGCTTTATTGATTTACTTTTTATAATATCAAAACGCAACGCAAAATTCATTTTGTATGGCTTGAAAAGTGACAAATTTCAGTTAAATGCTTGCCCCGGAAAATGCAGTATAGTTCCACGCGGGAATATCCCAGTCCAACCTCGACAGCCAGAATACGCCCTTAAATTAACGTGATGAAATAACTACTCACAAAACAATTTATGAAATTAAAGTCTGGTGCAGCTTTTACTTTCTTTCTTTATAATTATTTCTGAAGCTAGAAACTTTGTAGAAGAAATTCTAACGCTGAATAAACGCAAAAAAATATTAGAGTTAATTGTAAAACACTGAAAAATAGCACAAACACACCTCAATAAGTTAGAAATGTTTCAAAAATATATTTATCCGAGCTTTGAGTGCTCCTGATTAATTAATATCAAATTATACAATTAAACAACGCTTTGAATAGAATGGTTATTGGTTAGTTCTAAATCAAGATATTTTCATGGTAGATATGGAAATCGAACCGACAGGAATGACCTTTACTGAGAAATAAATAATTGAGATTCTCACAAAATATCACGAGAATCGGTTGAGAACTGCGACTTGTACTTGTAACAGGGAAAACAGCCGGACATATGGAAATCCGGACATACGGAAGCATTTTTGATTAAGCTGAAACAGTGATACTTCGTTCGCTTCGTCAAATACATTGAAACTCTTATAAATATTGACACAAAGGTAAATTATGATAGAAAAATGTAATGTGATCGACTACCATGTAAGCAGGACTCGAACCTGCGACCCTACATTACCGACGTGGCGTGGTGTTCTAACTGATGAATCGATAAAAAAAATCTATAAACACATGTAAACTTTTACTTTATATTAAATAGTTACAACAAAGGTTAACGGTTGTAGGGCGGCTTCGCTTCACACTCCACAGAAGCCCTTCGTGCGTTGTTCCGGCGCCTTTGATCCGGAACTGAAACTATTCCAGTTCACCATTCGTTCCACCCACGCGTTTACTTTCCATACAACTTAGCTTAAAATAACGGGAAACTTAACTAATCCAAGAATGTCTCAATACACTCACAGGCAGGCTAGAACGTAAAAGTTGCATGTGTGCACTTATGTCATGTTATACATAAAAATAAACGTTTACATGTGCCAGTTTGACATGCGAACCTTATTTCTCTGTAATAGAGGCTTGCCGTGACCCCACATATGGGACACGGACACTTAACGTGTTGAAAACAAGTAAACAAATAAATTCATAAATATACCTTCCTATGCTTAGCAATATAATCTGTATTAATTAAAGATTTTCATTAAGCTGTGTAATACGTCATAAGTCATAAGTCATTTATTCATTGAACAATATACATTGTGTTTGAAATGATTAAGTAGGGTGAGGCACAGTTACAATTTTATATTCCATTCCATACATGAGTAGGTATACAATTTTATTCAATTTCATTGTTGTCAAATTTAAATAATGAATATGATGTTAGGTTTACACAATTACGATTATTATTCTTACATATTGTTTAATTAAAATTATCTGATGTCAAATATAATTACCATACTAAACTACGACCACATAAAGAAATAAAAAGAAGAATACAACAATAATTAACATTAAAATTTGATTCCTGTCAAATTAACTTCATTCAAATAAGTCCTAATACATAATTAAATTGGATGTATACAATATAATTATAACAATAAAATAGAATGTGTCATTTATACCAGGTTCCTGTCAATTTAATAATAGTACTTAATTTAGATATCTACGCAAACTTTATAACCAACTCAATTACCTACTGAACGTCATTCTGATAAAGTTCGTCTACCGAATAGAGACACTTCTTTAGCAAAAAGCCTTGAGATTCCTTTTAAACATATGTACACTCGTAATGGACTTAAACTCAACAGGCAACTTAAGAGGGTAATTGCCTGATAGCCTGAGGAGTGCCTGAATATTGAGTTTGGTGAATATAGTTTGAGGTAAGTCCATCCTTCTGGTTGTCAGGCGTATTTGTCTCTCCTCTAATGTTTCAATACGATTTAGGTTTCTTATCAGATCACTAAGGACTATAAGAACATATAAACTAGTAAGGATTTCATACTCCAAAAAATAAGTTTTGCACGAAGTAGTCTGGGGAATTCTGGCCATGGTTCAGATTGCTCTTTTCTGGCACACAAATGCAGACTGGATATTGTAACGGTAACTATTACCCCAGAACTTGATGCTGTACCTTATTTTAGATTCAACAAAAGCGTAATACACTTTTGTAATATTCTTTTACACGTCAATAATTAAATAAAACATTAATTAAACATTAAATAAAACTATTACATTACTGCATATATAGCTCCTTGGTTATGGTGACCTCTTCTCTTAGACTTCTTAGTGCATAACAAGCCGAGCTAATAGACTTTACTAGCGAGGACAGTTCGTCTTTCCAGTTTAGACTCGAGTCTATCCAGACGCCAAGAAATTTGACTGAGTCCACTTGGTTGATGTTTACACCATTAGGTGAAATTTGCAGATAATCTTTGTTTCTCGAGGTGGTTCTAAAAAGTATCGCATTGGTCTAACTACAGTTTAGTTTCAGATTGTTTATGCTGAACCAAGTATTAAGGGCTTCCAGAGCATGACTGACTCTCTCGTTCAGTAGTATCATGTTTTCTGCTGATATAATGGCGTTGGTGTCATCGGCAAAAATCACAAGTTTTGCGCTGGGCGCCGAGGTCCTCATGAACGCAACTAAATCATTTATAAAAATTATAAAGAAGATTGGACCTAGTATGGATCCTTGTGGAACACCTATTTCCAGTTTGGCTGTCCTAGATCGGTGTACACTTTCTTTGTTGTCTTGAACCCACTTTACTTCGACGAACTGTTTCCTATTTGTAAGGTAAGACTTAAAAAGATTCAACATTGTAACCCTAATACCATATGTTTCAATTTTGCGAGCAGGATTCCATGGTCAACGGTGTCGAATGCAGAACTTAGGTCAAGGAATAAACCTGCCACTTTTTTTTTGCTGTTTAGTTGCAGTACTATGTCTTCAATCAAGGTAGTAATTGCATCATTTGTACTTCTGCTTTTCTGATAACCATACTGCCTATCGCTTAGTATATTGTGTAGATTAAGGTGCTTAACAATTTTGTCCTTCATGAGTCTTTCCAAGAGTTTGGACAGAGTTGGCAGAAGAGAAATAGGCCTATAGTTTGTTGGGTCCGATTTAGACCCTTTTTTCAGTATTGGCAGAACTTTGGCCACCTTGAACTGATCAGGGAAAGTGCCAGTATTAAAACATTCATTAAAGAAATACGCCAATGGACCAGCAAGTATCAGATATGGGCATTAATCGATTAATTTTTTAATCGATTAAAAAAGTTAATCGTTAAAATTAATCGCGATTAGTTTAATCTAGATTAACTTAATCGAGAGAGTCTTCGATTAACGATTAACTAATCGTCATTTTAATCGATTAAATTTCACGATTAATTTCTCGATTAAAAGTTGGAACACGCGCATTTTGTGCTTTTTACGAAAATACAATATGTCTTTGTCCAGGGTTAGAAAATGTACCTTTAGAAACTTTTTGTTCGGATACCTTTGTAACCGATGTTGCTGTGGAGTGAAGTGCCGCACATGCTAGTAAGCCAGAGCACAGAATAGATAATAGTACAGCCAGAGTGTGAGGATACGCGGAGGACACCGTACATTACGTATTCCTATAGTGTTTAATCCGTTCTTCTTCAACTGTTTTAACTTGCACTAAACTAAGGAATTTTCTTTATTTACTCTAGGTACATCACACTAAAACCTTATCTCGACTACAGTGTTTTATAAATTCTAGTCTCAACATAGAGGGGAATAGTGTTGGTACTAACATAAATGTTGACCGCGTGCAAACAGCAGGCAATCCCCGCCCGCAGCCCGCAGCCCGCAGGTCGGCTGACCCTAATTCGCGTTATTTACTGCCGCAGCCCACCCTTTCGATTGATTTCACGTGAAATAGAGCCCTTTTTTCAATGTGTCTTGTTTATTATGTTTTGCTGTTTTATTGGTGATAAAATTGTGGATATAGCATGTTTACTTGTTTATTTATATGTATTTGAGAATCCCTCTAGAAATAAGTATACCCACTGATACTTAATATTATGGAACATCTTAAGAAGTTGATATCTTATATGTTTCGATGGGTCCCTAACTAAGATTAGCTTCTATGAATACAATTCCGAAGACGACGCAAAAGAAAACTTGGAGACGATCGAAAACTAAGACAGTTGGTTATGGGAAGAGAAAAGTCAAAGACAAAAACTGATATAATTTATTTAGTGAACAGTTCTGAATAACTATGAAACTTGTGATGTGAAGCAAGTTTTCCTGAAGCTAGCTTCAACGGCCGGGCGCGATTCAATAAAAATACGGGTCAGGGCGATCACCCGCGGCTTAAATGACTCGAATAATTGCATCATAAAAGCGTAAACAGTCTTTGCTTGCCAACTCGCACTCATAATCGTAGATGCCTATAATAGGTTACTACTCGTATTGTTTGCCGACGGCTTCGCCGACGCAGAATTATTTCAAGTGGCTTAATCTGAGTAAAATCATTTTCAGTTTTTTAAATATTCTACAAACTTAAAACTGGTAACTCTAAAATGGACAGATATTGAGTGTATTTTAGATTACGTTTGAAGATACCCACTATTTAAAAAAATAGACGCCCAATGGCCCATACACAATTTCAACTCTCGTATAAGCCCTTTAACGAGTACATACCCAAGTAGCACAACTGGGTCTAAATAGCTCGTATATCATATCTAATTAGATGCCTAAGTGAAATTTACCACCATGACTAAGTGCTATATAGGTGGCAAGAACCCTTATGCCACCAGTACTGCCGTGCAATACTTAAACAACAGTAAGTGCTACTTTTGCGATTTTTTGTTTTTTCTTGATCGTAGATCACCGTGTCAAGACGCACACATGTATATAGTCCACGTGCGGTTATGACAATGGGAACATATAAAAATCGAAGCCTCCATGTACAGTAAATCAGAAGAATTTAGTAAATTATTGAGGTAAAACTAACTAAAATGCCGTAATAGAGTTGTCGGCTGTGAATTTTTAGACTTCACTGATTAAAATACAGTAAAGGTCTCCTGTCAATCTTAAATTAACATGTAAACAGAAGTTAATACTTACGCCAAAAACTGTTTAAAATACAGTAAAATATAAATCTTCTAAAATATTTTTACTGTGTTTGGTATTTTAATGATTTTTCAGCATAATTACTAATTAAAATGCAGTAACAGTATTTCCTTACTATAATTTAAGTGGTCGAACAGTCGTAAATGAGAGAGCAAAATACAACCTAAAGTACAGTACTAAGCTCACTTACTGTGACTTAAACTGTCGTTTGGCTATTTTTAAATGTGTTTACTGCAAACATGAGAGCAATTTACTGTAGATTAGGTTGAATTTTGCTCTTCAAACATAAAATGGTTCTAAAATACTTTGAGCCAAGCCACACTTTCATGTCTGATGACTCCTTTCACAACAATGTCGAGCAAAATTTACTTAAAAAAATGCAAAAAGGGTTCGTTTTTGGACTTTTTACTCGAGCTTGTAGGTAACCCCAGGAAAAGTACAGGTAAAATCTATGAATATATCCGATTTCTATGATTTCAAATCGCACATTTCTCTACAGAAGTTGAATGATTGATAACCGTGGAAATCGAGTCTATTTAAAAGACATTGTCGAAGCCATGGTACAGAGGGGGCACATATTGTTTATTTCGTGTCGCAAGAATACGACAAATTAACATGTCTGAAATCAAAAAAATCCCTGATGCACCAATGAGCTGTGCCTAAAGGTGTCAATTTAATCAAGAAATTTAATCTCTTTAAAAAACTACGGCAACTGATGTCCAAATTTAGTAAAAAAATAATTCCAAGTCTATTTAAATAGACTTCTGTTTTGGAAAAAATACCTGTTACTGCAGGCTCAGGTGAAGAAGAAGATTTGACGAATACAATACAAATACAAATACTCTTTATTGCACACCATTGATTTTGCGTTTGAAGACAGAGTGAAGATGTGTAAGTTACATTATACTTAGATGCATCTTAGATGTCTGTAAATGTTTTTATTACTAGTATTTTTATTCAGTAGCCTTACCCGAACATTTCAGTGTCACGTAGGTGTCAACCTCGTGGTAAGGCTAGCATGTAGAAAAGACGATAAAAATTTGTATGTAACATAGTCACAAATTGGTATTCTGCCTTTTCGCCGAAATATTTTTCCAAACTGATTAATTTGCCAAACTGTTTCATTTCCCAACTAACGATTTTCTATAAAGCAAAAAAAATCTTGTGTATTTTTTATGCTCTTATAGAATACAGTAGGTTAGGTTAGATTTGTTTTATGAAATATCCGAAAAAAAATATGGTTTCAGAGAAAATCGTGAGTTGGGAAATGAAACAGTTTGGGAAGTGATACTTTGGAAAACAATTTTTGGCCAAATATGTGTATTATTTATAAACATACCTTATTTGTACCACGACGTGTTGGTATCTCGAAGAACTCCATCAATATAAATACTAAGTAAATTGCAGTAAATTGTTATGAATACTGTACTTTAGTCTGCAATTAATTCAAGTAGCTATTAGTGTACGAGGTTTATTTGCAGTAATCCGCTTTTTTACTGCACTTTATTCTGCATTTATTGTGTTTTTAGTTCTTTTCGAGAGTACAGTAAAACTATGAAAAAAATTAAAATAGTAATAATTTATTCAATTATTGTTAAAGTAAAAAAATGTTCACATATTCGTATTTCATGTATTCCGTGCTATATTTTGATATTCAAGTATTTGTAAATAATCATCGAGAACACCAAAAAAAACCAGTTTGAAAGGGTTTTTTGCGTTTTTCTCGAAACTCACTTTTTGCACTTACTGTTGTTTAAGTATTGCACGGCAGAGTATAGAACCAAAAGGAGAAAAATTGCAGCCTATTTTTGGTGCTAAATAGAATCCATAAGAGATCTCACCATTATCTTAAGTGGTAATTAGAACTATGGGTGAAAGTTATGCGCAGTGAACGAATGAAAACATTTCAGTTCGGTCAATGAGTGATAAATGAGTCGCCAAAATTATCTTTGAGTGGCGAGGCAACTGTCAAATTGTGTGTTCCGGTCCGTGACTCAAGATGGCCGCATGCGTTTAAGTTTTGTTGTTCGTTATTTATTCATTTTTGTTATTCAATGTGTAGTATTGATAGCTTATTGTGCAGTGATCTAACGTATGAGTGAATCTGAATAGCTAATGAAGAATTCAACTTGAAGCGTTCATAGCCCTTCCTGGGTCAAGGCCCGATAGTCCGCGTGGTTTTTTGTAAATCGCTATCACTTTACAAAAAGCAAAACCTCACCTAACAACGGCATGCTCTACGAGCAAACTCGAAATTGGCGAAATCATCATTAACTTTGATGGAAGCCATATTTTAAAATTAGAATTAGAATACGTGATCTGCCATATTAATTTTGGATTTATTTATACATCTGTTTGGAGTGATTAAAACTATACGTTATACAAGCATTGAAATAAGCACGAAATTCTTGCGAATGTTTTGTTACTGTGAAACTATAGTATGGTTTCTTTGTAAATTTCGACGCGCCTTTGATTTGATCAGGAATATTAAAAAAGAGAGTGCTAAATCAAATAAGGAATAGATACTGATAAGAAATAAAACAGTTAAAAACCTGACCTAATGATTGTAGGTTACGTAAAATGTTAAAGTAACATCGTCACAACTATCAAAAGTCTGTGATTATGCGTGAGTGTGATAAAATTCTGGATAAAATAATTAATTTTCATAGGCTTCCATTTGTAAACATGGCGAAACAAAAAAGATCCTACAGTGTTTATTTTCACTTATTTGTTCCTTATTGGGAAAGATCAAGTCTAATAATCACTTATTTGTATCTTGCGAGTAGCAAAGCAGTGAATGCTATTACCAATAGTAATTATTTGCTCTTTTGTAGACTATTAAACAAGTAAGACTATTAAATATATTTTGACAAGGCGCAATCGGAACAATAATAGAACTTTTAGTTCGTTAGTGGTTTGAAATAAGTGAAAATAACTGCTTTTGGTTCCAAGAACCACCTATTGAGACCTATTTATGCGTTGGAGTGGCAATAAGGTACTTCTTAAGCCTTAAAGTTGCAATAATTTTTGGTTCCAAATGAGCCGTAAAATTATCCCTTTAGCCACTATTGGTGATATAATTCGCTATTCTACTAGTCATTTGGAACTTTTAGTTCCAAATAAGGGTATGTTCCCACTTATATCTAAAAGTTGCTTATAAGTGATTTTAAGGCCTTATATAGCAATATTGCTTCTTATTGAGTGACAATTTGAACCTGTATGCAACTTTAAGTGGCAAAATCGACTTTATCCCACCATCCATACTAATCTGTCTGTCTGTCTGTTACCTCTTCACGCTTAAACCGCTGAACCGATTTAGATGAAATTTGGTATATAGATAGTTTCAGTCCCGGGGAAGGACATAGGATACTTTTCATCCCGAATAAATGTAGTGTTCCCGTGGGATGAGCGGGTAACACCGCGGGGCACAGCTAGTAAGTAATAAAGTAGAAACAAAAACGATCCTATGCAACTACAAGTGATAGGATGAACTCATATACAGTTTTGAGTTGTGTTTAAAGCTATAAGTTGTATCAAACACTGTTAAACCACTCATTTAGAACGTAAAGCTATAAGATAAGCTGCAAAATTCACTAATGTGCTGCTTGGGTAATTATCCCACCAAAAACATTTTCATGTACTTATAATGATGCCAAGACGAGCCCATTATAACTCGTACTGTCAAAAAGTTATAAGCTATCATGTAGAGCCCAGCTGACTCTACACGCCCTAACTCTTCACAAACTCTACACCCTAGTCAAAATATGTGACTTGGCCATTTTGTTACATTCACATGGGCGTAAGGTGAATAATTTATCCACTGTTATACTTTTCTATTATACAATTTTGTCCTTGTAGTAACGTGACGTCATTCCTACCACTAAGTTGACACTACTGATATTGGAGACTTACCGTTACATTTGAAGGGAATTGCGCCATATAAGGCCGCCAAAGAACTTAATTGGATCATAAAAGCCGTCTAACGCTCCGGTTGCCAAAATATAGAAATATGAGCGTCCATATGTCGGATACAAGGAATTACGCAAATTGCGTCTGCGTTCGTTTGTTTTTTGAACTGACAATGACCCAGTTGTGTTATTATAAATGTCTACAATAAAGTAGGAGAGACTTTTTTTACCTCCTGTGCGTGCGTGTGTGCGTGCGAGCGTGCGTGCGTGCGTGCGTGTGTGTGTGTGTGTGTGTGTGTGTGTGTGTGTGTGTGTGTGTGTGTGTGTGTGTGTGTGTGTGTGTGTGTGTGTGTGTGTGTGTGCGCGTGTGTCACGCACGGATTTAAAAATAAAAACCGGCCAAGAGCATGTCGGGCCACGCTCAGTGTAGGGTTCCGTAGTTGCCCATCTTTCACAATAGACAATAAAATCAAATATAAATTACGAGAAACATTTCAAGCTCTATAAAAAAGGTCGTAAACGCCAAAGCAACTGTAATTACTTATTACCTTCTGGAATTTATCGATTTTACGCACAGATTGAGTGAAATGTATTGATTCAGTATGGCATTTAACTAACATGTGTAACGTTCGAAGTATAAGAACACCGCGCGGCACTTACATCATTTTAAAGAAAATTATGAAATTTTGCGATAACTCAAAAACGGCTCGACCGATTTTATTCAATATAGTTTTCATTGAAAGTACTAATAAGGCCTTATTTTCATGAATTTTTCCATAATTTTTTGACCCGTGGTTGAGAAATTAGAGAGGGGGGGGACACTATTTTTTGGATTTCCCGAGCAAATATTTACAAAACTGCTGACTTTATCAAAAAATGATGTTTGAAGACCCCTATTGTTTTTGAAAGACCTATTCAACGACATCCCACACGCTAGTGTTGGAACGAAAAAAAAAAATCACCCCCACTTTAGGTGTACGGGAGGTACACGAAAAAAATTTTTTTTATAGTTTTTATTTTACCGTTATGTCTGCGTGATACATATTCATACTCATACCAAATTTCAGCTTTCTAGCACTTATGATCACGGAGCTAAGCCGCGGACGGACAGACGGACATGGCGAAACTATAAGGGTTCCTAGTTGACTACGGAACCCTAAAAAGATTAGATAATAATTATCTTATTCGTAGCAGTGACATATAAGAAAGCTGAGGGTCCATTATAATGAAAAACCAGCATCAACAGTAATCGCACTATATATTTTCAAAATTAACTGGGTTCACAATAAGTTAGCCTACTCCGGCTATCAATATCGGAATGCCTGCAAAAATGGCACGCATCCAGTTTTATCGCATACCCTAAAAACCAAAGTACTCATCATAAAGGCCTGTTATTTGAATAGTTCTGCTACTACTCTCGATATAAACACAATAATAAACGTTTAAAACAAGAATGCCTAAAATTATTTCCCTTTATAAACCGGAAGCTACACAGGTATGATAATATGGACAACTTATGTACTGGTATTAAGTTTATTATTATATCTAACAGACGTAATAGACTATAATTATTAATGTAGTTACTTCTTATAGGAGACAGTAACTAAAATAAACTTTTACTATCAAAATTACTGAAAAATGGAAACAAGGTGGTATATACAATCATGTAGAAAAAGAAACGCAGAAAAGCAAATGACAATTCTATGGAAATTTCTATGCCATCTTGTAGTAATATTTTTGGTAACTACCCGTAAGCCTTCTGCAGTCGGACACCTTTGTGTACAGAACCCTTAAAAGTATAACATTTTGTCCAACCAGCCGAAAAAGTTTGCAACATACACCCCCTGTATTTTATAGCATCTAGCGCCATTTTGGGAAGGTAATACGCGGGCGTAATACCTTCCCAATGGCGAACTACCCCCTCGTAAACACGAGCGCGAAGACCCTGCGACTAACTGCTCGCAATCGTAGTTTAATGACGGACAGACGGCACAAAGCATTATACTGAGTTTCGGTGATAAGCTATAAGGGATGTCATTTTATGGGTTTGCGAATGTCCACAATCCACATAACCATCGTTAAACGAGACTGAATTGAATAGATATCCCTTTTCATAACTTTTGCTGGTATAAACTTATATACTTATACTTTGTCATTATTTCGTCGAGCCTTAGCAGATTTTATTTTCTTTCATTATGGTTCCGTATCCAAAGGGTAAAAACGGGACCCTATTACTAAGACATGGACAGAATAAATGCCTTCGAAATATGGAGCTGGAGTCGTATAAATACTACAGATATCGAGGACTGCCTTCCGTGCAAACGAGTCAATCCTAGAACAATCCTGGGACAACATTGAGCGACTCCTTGTAACTGGCAAGAGGCAGGGCAAGAGACCAAGTAGCCGCAGACCAACGCGATGGACGCATTTACCTACTACTAAAGTCAGTCAAAATGCCATTCCATTCGATGAGGCTTTCTGGCTGGCGCAGAGTGCGCTGGCGGCAGCTTGTCGACAAGTCGATGACGCCAAATTAATAGACAATAGACGGAGGCACCACCGGTTACGATCCTCAACAGTTAAGGGACCGGCTAAGTAGGAGGGTTACTATAGTCTAGCAAGCGTCGGTCCCGGCCCAGGGATAGTGGCGTTACAGACAGCTTTCATATGTCAATAATGTGCATACGTCATATTTGCATTATTAAAGGTCAGTCAAGGATTTGTCATTATCAAAATTCAAAATAATGTTTACCGGAATGATAATGCCCAATCCTCTGTTCTTCTTGGGACATAAATACTGAATCCTAATTGAAACCCTTGCAAGGCTATAAAAGACTCCACTGCCCGTCAGTCTGTCTGTCACCAGGCTGCATCTCATGAACCGTGACAGCCAGTCAGTTGAAATTTTCTGTCACGAAATACCATAAATAGAATAAAATAAATATTTAAGTGGGGCTCCCATACAACAAACATGTTTTTTTTGCCGTTTATTTGATGGTACGGAACCCTTCGTGCGCGAGTCCGACCCGCACTTGGCCGGTTTTAAAGTGTATGTTAATATTTTATAAGTATATGACAGGTTGCGCTCTACAAAGCATAGTTGTCTTGAGAAAATATTTACGGGCTAAGTTTATTTTAGCGCCATCTACTTCAGACATTAAGAACTACTATGTGTATCTATATCTGATCTCACAGTAAAGGAAAGGTACCAAGTAAGGTAAGCTGATACTTGCCAGCATCCATGGATAGATGGCGCTGTACACAAATTATTAACCTCGTCTCTGCCATTTATTTTAGAAAATGTATTGTACTAATTATTTTGAAAAAAACTTGTTATTCTGTAAATGGTAGTTCGTATGGCATCACGTAAGGTATCGATTTTTTTATCACAGCAATAAGCTAGCAACCCTGATCATAGTTTATGGAAGTGATGAAAAAAAAACAATTTTGACATGATGGTTTTATATTTGTGTCGGACAGAAATACGTTCGGAGCTACGACGGTAAAGAATTTATTTCAATTATCATGAGCAAGCTCAGTGGACTCGCTCCGCGCGGTCGCTAGTAATAGACACATTCTTCTATGTTTGTTGTCCAAGTGGCGGAACGTTTCTCTCTAGTGCCGTACTCCGAATAATGGTTTCCAATGAATCAGTGACGTCTGGGTACTCAACCTTGGATATTATGGTTACAAGAAAAGGTGTATTTTGAAAATATATCTAGTGTTTTCGCGTTGAAAACTCTTTTGTGATATAAGTTAACTGTGTTGTGGTTTCGTTAACGTTGTGGTGTTGATAAACCGGTGTTATGTCGGGCGGAAGGAGCTTGGAAAAGGAGCGCAAGTCTCCTCGCGAGAGCGGAGAGGACTCGGAGGATGAGAGCGAAATCTTGGAAGAGAGTCCGTGTGGCAGGTGGCTGAAGCGACGAGAAGAGGTGAGTGCCTTCCTCCTAGCTTGTAAAATTACGTTTTTGGGTGAATATACGTGAAACAATAGAAGATATCTCACTGGTCAGCTGATCCGCAAGGTCGACTTGGTATTTCGGTCACAACGCGCAATAAGATCTAGTTATTTGAATAATAAACAACAAAGAAGATTACTCGCACATCCACTTTGTTTATTTTATCTTCTTATCATAGGTAATATTCTTATTTCTATCATAATCGTTATGAAGAATATCTGTCTCACTTCAATGTCATAGGTACATATTTAATATAAAACTAGAAGTTGTAAATTCAGACAGCTGTTACTTCAATACAATTATTAAAATGTAATATACTGATGACTTAATGTCTTGGAGCCGAGAAAATATCTGGATGTTGAAGGAGTAATATATGTATAAAGGAGTGGAGAAATTCAAATACCTAAGATGCCTAATAAATGATATTTATAAAGGAAATTTAATTTCGCATTGAGTACCTATGCTCTACAGTGTGCGGGGACTGCATAAGGTGTATGTATGTAAACACTTTACTGTACACAAAAACAAGAAATACATTTCTAAAGAATCAGCATGTTAAACTGCAACCTGTTTAACTTATCCCTTTAAGGGATCTCTTCCAGTTAACTTTTGATTAAAAGAGGTCCAAGTTGTTGCATCAGAACACTAAGATCCGAGACTATAAAACAGTCATAACTTATCATAATGTGTAGAAGTGAGGCTTGGACGCTCACCCTAAATAGGAAAACAAGCTTCTTGTGGCAGAGCTGCTACAAGCAGAAAACTGGGAGGAGAATGCTCTAATTGTGATGTGTCGGCATCATTTTGTATCGGACACCAAGATCCACTTCAGGTCACTGCACCAGTGGAGTACAAGTAAGTCTACTGATACCTTTTGGTATAATGGTAAAATTTATTTCTTGAATAATATGTCAACTGCAAGTTTTTATTTCAAATTGAAATCTATGTAATAACTGTTCAGGCTGAGTTTGTAAGTTAATGCCTGGTTTTATTAGAACTGATGAGTGATGAGATAGTCGAGCGGTGTAATTCCTTGCAAATTGATTTATTTACTAGTTTCTGAGCCCATTACTATTTTTAATTGTATTCAGGATGTGTCTGTGGGCAATTAAACTAGTCAAATAATAATTGTTACCTTGGTGGGTACTTACCAAATAATTAACACAAAATTATACAATTAAATTCTTGTCTATTTCAATATTTCTTATTTAAAAGGTAAATAAGAAATATTGCATTAGATCCATTATAATTTTATTCTTATTAATTATACTTGTCTGTGTCTTGAAGGACATTCTTGGTGTACAATTGTACATTAATGAAATTGAACTCCATTCCGTTGTGTGTCACTACATCTGCTGACCTGATTGCCATGTCATTAGTGTGAAATATGATGTTCTTGACTTGATTTGCCTATGGTTGACCTGCTTTCATTTTATTGGTCTTTTTCATTATATTTAGGAGCAAATACTACCCAATTAGCAACTTCATACCAATGTCATGTACAGTCCAGTTCATAAATCTCGCCTCTATTGTTAACGGCATACGGCAACTGTACTCGTTATGGTTATGGTTTTGTACTAAAACATACAACAATAATATATTCTCTATTTAAGGGTGCAATTTCAATGAAATTTGCAGAGAAGATCTGGTCCTATATGAAATAGTGAATTTGATGAATATGCAACACAAGAAGAAGTTGTTATATATTATGTTGACATGACTTGCAATGTGATAACAGACTACGATACAGGAGTGCATTGAATAAACAATTTTATTAATAGCTGATAATATAAATGCTATTAATAACTTGCGATTTCCTTTAATGAATTGATGCAGTATTGTTTAGGTGTAAGGTATCTGGTCTGGACTTTGGACTGCATCTGTTAGTATGTTTCCAAATGTATGCTGTTTTATTGAATAAAATGACTTCATAAAAGGCTTCATTCATCACCATTTCATTGCATCATCGGTCTACTTGGCAAATTAAGTATTGAAACAAAACTTTTAGTATAAATGGAATAACTTGAAGCTTAAGTGGAATAACTACCACCTGACGGAAACTGATAACTGCAATCTAATCCAAAAGGTTATTAACGAGGTGCCTTTTTTAATAACTGACAACTAATACAGAACAGGTATTATCATAGACAGAAATGAAATGAAATGCAATAAAATGATATGCAATGATATGAAATGAAATGCAATGAAATTAAATGAAATGCAATGAAATGAAATGCAATGAATTGAAATGAAATGCAATGAAATGAAATGAAATGAAAGGTACCTATACCTATAGTTGGTTGTATACCGTAGGGGTTAGGCGAGGGCCGAATACAAACTCATTAAAACTCTTTGCCAGGCTAAAAAGGGCCTTGTCATTACGACCATTTTTTCTTTAGGCCCGTACTGGCCGTGTGCAGAGAGTGCAGAGCGGCCACTCCTGCGCAGTGGTAATTAAAAGCCTGTCACTTTCGCCGCCGCCCGCCGCCGGTCATCGGCCGCGTTCGGCGCCGCCACTCGCGACCAGACCACTGTCGCTTTCTAGCGCTGCGTCGCTGTCAATGTGTCAATGACGTCCGCTTGTCATTGGGAAAGTGGACGGGATCTGCGATACTCTGCCGTGCAATACTTAAACAACAGTAAGTGCAAAAAGTGAGTTTCGAGAAAAACGCAAAAAACCCTTTCAAACTGGTTTTTTTTGGTGTTCTCGATGATTATTTACAAATACTTGAATATCAAAATATAGCACGGAATACATGAAATACGAATATGTGAACATTTTTTTACTTTAACAATAATTGAATAAATTATTACTATTTTAATTTTTTTCATAGTTTTACTGTACTCTCGAAAAGAACTAAAAACACAATAAATGCAGAATAAAGTGCAGTAAAAAAGCGGATTACTGCAAATAAACCTCGTACACTAATAGCTACTTGAATTAATTGCAGACTAAAGTACAGTATTCATAACAATTTACTGCAATTTACTTAGTATTTATATTGATGGAGTTCTTCGAGATACCAACACGTCGTGGTACAAATAAGGTATGTTTATAAATAATACACATATTTGGCCAAAAATTGTTTTCCAAAGTATCACTTCCCAAACTGTTTCATTTCCCAACTCACGATTTTCTCTGAAACCATATTTTTTTTCGGATATTTCATAAAACAAATCTAACCTAACCTACTGTATTCTATAAGAGCATAAAAAATACACAAGGTTTTTTTTGCTTTATAGAAAATCGTTACTTGGGAAATGAAACAGTGGCAAATTAATCAGTTTGGAAAAATATTTCGGCGAAAAGGCAGAATACCAATTTGTGACTATGTTACATACAAATTTTTATCGTCTTTTCTACATGCTAGCCTTACCACGAGGTTGACACCTACGTGACACTGAAATGTTCGGGTAAGGCTACTGAATAAAAATACTAGTAATAAAAACATTTACAGACATCTAAGATGCATCTAAGTATAATGTAACTTACACATCTTCACTCTGTCTTCAAACGCAAAATCAATGGTGTGCAATAAAGAGTATTTGTATTTGTATTGTATTCGTCAAATCTTCTTCTTCACCTGAGCCTGCAGTAACAGGTATTTTTTCCAAAACAGAAGTCTATTTAAATAGACTTGGAATTATTTTTTTACTAAATTTGGACATCAGTTGCCGTAGCTTTTTAAAGAGATTAAATTTCTTGATTAAATTGACACCTTTAGGCACAGCTCATTGGTGCAGCAGGGATTTTTTTGATTTCAGACATGTTAATTTGTCGTATTCTTGCGACACGAAATAAACAATATGTGCCCCCTCTGTACCATGGCTTCGACAATGTCTTTTAAATAGACTCGATTTCCACGGTTATCAATCATTCAACTTCTGTAGAGAAATGTGCGATTTGAAATCATAGAAATCGGATATATTCATAGATTTTACCTGTACTTTTCCTGGGGTTACCTACAAGCTCGAGTAAAAAGTCCAAAAACGCTTTTTGCATTTTTTTTTAGTAAATTTTGCTCGACATTGCTGTGAAAGGAGTCATCAGACATGAAAGTGTGGCTTGGCTCAAAGTATTTTAGAACCATTTTATGTTTGAAGAGCAAAATTCAACCTAATCTACAGTAAATTGCTCTCATGTTTGCAGTAAACACATTTAAAAATAGCCAAACGACAGTTTAAGTCACAGTAAGTGAGTTTAGTACTGTACTTTAGGTTGTATTTTGCTCTCTCATTTACGACTGTTTGACCACTTAAATTATAGTAAGGAAATACTGTTACTGCATTTTAATTAGTAATTATGCTGAAAAATCATTAAAATACCAAACACAGTAAAAATATTTTAGAACATTTATATTGTACTGTATTTTAAACAGTTTTTGGCGTAAGTATTAACTTCTGTTTACATGTTAATTTACGATTGACAGGAGACCTTTACTGTATTTTAATCAGTGAAGTCTAAAAATTCACAGCCGACAACTCTATTACGGCATTTTAGTTAGTTTTACCTCAATAATTTACTAAATTCTTCTGATTTACTGTACATGAAGGCTTCGATTTTTATATGTTCCCATTGTCATAACCGCACGTGGACTATATACATGTGTGCGTCTTGACACGGTGATCTAAGATCAAGAAAAAACAAAAAATCGCAAAAGTAGCACTTACTGTTGTTTAAGTATTGCACGGCAGTACTGGACCAGCGGGAACTTACTATTGCTCACTGGGCAAATAATTGGGTAAAATAATGTAGGTACTTAATTTACATATGGTTAGTCGCGGAGAGCGGAAAAATTGTCCAGCTACACACAAAAATGTTACTGTAAATTGTTATTTACGAAGTTTTTGTGTGGGAATATAAATAAAAATAATTTATTTTTATTACTGACCAGTTTTCGATCCATATTAGTTAGTAACAATTGAAAACCCTATAGCTAAGTTGGTTATATATTTTTAAACGTGATAATATTGCTGTCGCGGAATCGTTAAGGGCCATCAGACGGAGAGGTGCGCTCTATACTTGTTCCTGAGTTAGCACGAGGCATTTTTTTTCCGTGTAATGATATAAAAGTCCTCTGTTCGCGCATCGGAGAACATGCCAGATGATGCACTGCAGTGCCTCGGCAGCCTCAGCACCATCGGACGGATATTATTATATTGAACAAGCACTATGTTGTATGCCCTTTTCGTAATCTCCCCCCCACAAGGTGCACGTGTAGAACGATTGACACTAAGTTTTAAAGTGTCAACTTGACATGCTCGTCACAGCGTGCAAACCTGCGGGTGAGCACCGCCATCGTTCTTCTCTCCCTCTCCGGGGCAAGGTCGTCATTCGGGTCTTCTGTGACCATGTCCCTAGGTATTTGAACCTGTCGACCACTTTCCATATACCATAACATAATTAATCATAATCAGTTTCGTGGAGATGGATTTTTTTTATAAACGTGTCCAGAACGAAATCCCGAGTACAGTAATGTCTCAGGAATGCTCAAATAATATATATTATTTGATTAGATAAGAAAAAAATAACAAATTTAATTTAGGCAAATTAACAATAAATAGTAACATACTGTATCGTCTGTATCAGTTGTTTTCCATCAATAACGCTAAGATTAAAGTGACACTGATGATATGGCATTTATAAACTACCTTGTATTTACAATTTTACATACAGGCTGTTCCGAAGTAATAAATCGTAAATCAGTTATTTATCCGTAAATACTGTGCCGTTTGGTATGGGATTTTGTACATCGGTTAGAAATACCCTAATCAACACGTACCTTTCATGTATGTCCAGACTTCCAGAGGCCAGGGACACGTTGTATAATATTTTTAATACTTATTTGCCAAATTAGGCATTATCGAAGTACATGGAAATTAGCACCATAAAAATCTATGTGAATGTCGTCAAGGATTATGTTTGACAAAACCGCTATGGCGCGTTATCTCGAATCTTTATTGAGGTTCGTCACATCTGCGACACGAGGCGATCATAAAAGTGTTACATTATTTCCATCTTACGTCCATTAAGGACGGAAAATAACTGCATTTGTAATTATTTATACGAACTACGAAAGGCCGTTTCCGATTAAGGGAAGCAAAAATGCCCTTTAATATTATGACTTGGTTTTTTTTTCTACAGTCAGTTACGTTTAGTAGAGTAACTGTGTCAAGTTTGGTTGAAAAATTATTCGCGGTTCCGCAAAAAAAAAATAAAAACGGAAATAATGAAATATGGTTTTTCTCCAAAACTATTTAACTTTAATGTACTATTATTTTTTCATTCTGTAAACCTTAGTCAAGTTCATGTTTTAAGTGAAAATGGTATCTCTATATCTAACGATTATGTAAAAAATAGGTAAGTCAAAATTTTAATATATATATTTTTTTACTTTTGTGAGAGATACCACTCTAATTGACATTTCTAAATAAGCCTTAGTTAACGTCCTGTAACACATATTAATTTGATGTATAAAATCGGAAAGCAACTGTGTCAAAATAAAATAAATTTAATAACTGGGTTGGATTTTATTACATTTTATTAGTAAGCTATTCTAACACTTCCAAATAACCGAAGCATACATCCTCTTTACAAATGAACAAGATTTGACAGTTAGTGACATTTGCCTTTTATTGTTATTGAAAATGTCATTATTTTTCTAATAACATAAAAACTATGCATATATTAATCATTTTTGCTATTTGGTATATAAGCTTTACTTAACATTATACCAGATTATCAATTTAAAGGTTTTAATCGGACACTAACTGTAAAATGGAATTTAAAAGACTTTTCGGGTATGACTTCAATATCTTGAAATTGTAATTACAAACTATTCTTTTTTCGCCACGCAATAATCCTCTTTCTACCGAAATTAAAATAAATACATATTATGACAGTAATAAAGATGAATTGTTTTTTTAAATGTAACGTGACATTTCAGGGACATTAGAAAGATAACTCGTCTTTACAAAATGAATTCTAAAGCGAATGCAATCAAAAAAATATTAAGAAAGAAACCTACATCATTATATCACCTCGCAATGATATAAGTAGCGATTTCGTATCTATCAGAAATATTTAATGAAGATGGTTCGTTGAATTTGGAATATGTGAAGGAAAATTCTAATATACTGAAACAGAAAGTCCAATCTCGCCATATTTCAAAAAATCTTTACAGATGCTTTATCGAATATGTCCCAAACAGCATTGGTGTTGGATCCATAAGGCGGCATTATTGTGAATGTGCCAACGGAATGCGAACAGTAGGGTGTTTTTCACACATTGTTGCTATTGTTTATTATTTGTCGCACGCAAGATATTTGTCCAAAATCGTTCGGCCTGCTGAAACTTTAAGCGGACTTTTTTTGAATCACGGAATTCACGTTACTGTCAATGAAGATAGCGATGAGGATTAGAATAAGTGTATTTTTTTTCATTACGTAACTAAAAAGGTGACATTTTCTAGCAAATGTCACTGTAACTGTCAAATCTTGTTTATTTGTAAAGAGGATACTATGTTTTGGTTATTTAGCAGTGTTAGAGTAGTTTCCTAATTAAATAGTAATGAATTCCAGCCCAGTTATTTATTTCATTTTGACACAGTTGCTTTCCGATTTTGTCCATCAAATTAATATGTGTTACAAGACGTTAACTAAGGCTTATTTAGAAATGTCAATTAGAGTGGTATCTCTCACAAAAGTAAAAAAATATATATATTAAAATTTTGACTTACCTATTTTTTTACATAATCGTTAGATATAGAGATACCATTTTCACTTAAAACATGAACTTGACTAAGCTTTACAGAATTAAAAAATAATAGTACATTAAAGTTAAATAGTTTTGGAGAAAAACCATATTTCATTATTTCCGTTTTTATTTTTTTTCTGCGGAACCACAAAGAATTTTTTAACCAAACTTGACACAGTTACTCTACTAGACGTAACTGACTGTAGAAAAAAAAATCTGTCCATTATCACGAAAGGGCATATTTTCTTCCCTTAATCGGAAACGGCCTTTACAACAGACGAGACTTCAACCTTGTAAATGACCTAGAAGATGAATGAAAGAAACTCTGGTTCCTGAATCCCCATTACTAATTATATCTAGAAACTGATGTCTTCACAAAGTGAAGCGTTCTGTCAGCCAACCGAGGCTCGAGGCTTACTTTTCCACCTCACGGATTAAAAATTGCACTCGCAAAGTTGAACGTCAGGAGCGGTACGCGGCGAGAACGGGCCTAGGCCCGTCCCGCTATCGTGTTCAGAAAAAGTAAGAAATCCGTGTCCGCGCTGAACATAGCGACACAACAGATCACGACTAATTGCGCCACATTTTACACTAAAAATAATGAAAATACAACTATCGGGTGGATTTCGCGAAGATCATAAGGACCTTCGATGGTGATTTGATTTGTAATCAGCGCTCGGTCCGTGGTGTGACATGTGTGTGACGCGTGCCCGAGCTGCCCGAGCAGCCTCGCATCACGCGAGCGCACACTTTCACTCGTAACCAGAATTCGTTCACAAACGTTGATGCAAATCCACCGGTTTTCTTCACGAACCATTGCAATTGTGTCAAGTGTAGAATGGAAACAATTTTCAACCCTATTACCGACGCCCAAGCTTCATAACGATACCTATATTATGGTATGTACCTTAATTACACTTTCGCGATGACTGTAATGGCATAATGGGAGAAATTACCTAATGCTGCCTAGATTTAGACTAAGAAAAAATTAGAGAAAGGTATACCTTAATACGGTGAATAGAGACTAAAGTACTATGTGTGACCTTACAAGCGGTCCGGTAGTTTTGAATTTTTGATATGTTGTCTAGGATGGTTAGTCAGTACTTAAAATGCAAAATGCACAATTCCCCCCCCTCCGCGCCCGCCGCCATTTTGAAAAAACCGGCACTCTCTTCATATTTTTGCTCATATCTTCCTATAAGAGCATTTTAGCTATAAGAAAGCTTCGACAATGTTATAGAGAGTTAAATTTACTACATTCTCCATGTTATATTTTTTTTCTAGGACAGATAGGTACGGAGATATCCACATTTAAAAAAACGTAAAAAATCGCAATTTCCTACTGAAAAACAGACTTCATATTCATATTCATATTCATTTATTTATAATATTTTCAATATTACACGTCAATACATGAAATCATTTTTAAATTAATATACAAATTTAATTAACATTTACTCGTATAAAGCAATGCCGTAAATAAGTAATACTATTTCATAATTTAACATTTAAAAATTCATTGAAGCTATAAAATGTGTGCTCGAGAAGCCAACTTTTCAGTCTCTTTTTAAAACAGCCTAGAGAGGGAGCTGATGTAATTGCCACTGGTAACTTGTTGTAGACTGTTGGGCACACAACGTGAGTTACCTTTCCAGATCTTGCTAGTCGTCGTTTAACGGGCAGGAGCCTATCCGGATGTCGGAGCAAGCGGGCTTGGTCTGCACGTTTTTTATACTGACTGAGATTTTCGTAACCGTAGATAGCAATCTGTTGTATTACTACCGAAGGCAAAGTCAGTATGCCCAGTTCTTTGAAGTAGGGTCTCACGGAAGCTTCCTGAGGCAGCTGCACCACCGCGCGAACGGCTCTTTTTTGGAGTCGGAATGCGCGTTCCCAGTCTGCGGCGCGCCCCCACAACTCTGTGCCGTACTGCAGGAGTGAGTGAATGGTTGCAAAGTAACACGTTCGCACTACGTGACGCGGCACGACTCCGGACAGACGACGGAGTGCGAAGCAGGCGCCACCCAGTTTCCCACAAAGCTTATCTATGTGAGGCGCCCAAGTTAGTTTTCGGTCGATATCGAAGCCCAAGAATGTGGTGGTTTCTACCTGTTCTATGCACACGCCATCAGCTTGAACTTCTTGATTATATCTTCGTTTAGGAGCATTTTAGCTACAACAAAGCTTGGGCAATGTTGTAGAGAATTAAATTTACTATAATTTACACTTCAAATTTTGTTTCAAGGACGGTTAGTTACGGAGATATGCACATTTAAAAAACAGGAAAAGTCGAATTTTCCGGAAATTTCTCAAAATTCTTGGTTTAGAACGCTGCCATTCAGTTATGGACTAGTCTAGGACAAATTAAAACATGTAGGAAATATAATTGCTGATAAAACTCATGTCCATTTTTACATACATTTTCGGAAAACGTGACTTTATTTTTTACATATCTCCGTAATTATCTGTCCTAGAAACAAAATTTGAAATGTAAATTATAGTAAATTTAATTCTCTACAAAATTGCCCAAGCACTGTTCTAGCTAAAATGCTCCTAAACGAAGATATAATCCAGAAGTTTGTTTTTGAGTTGGAAATTGCAATTTCTTAAGTTTTTTTAAATGTGCATATCTCCGTAACAATCTGTCCTAGAAACAAAATATAAAATGTAAAATGTAGTAAATTTAACTCTCTATAATATTGACGGATCTTTCTTCTAGCTGAAATGCTCCTAAAGGAAGATATGAGCAAAAATATGAAGAGAGTGCCGGTTTTTTCAATATGGCGGCGGGCGCGGAGGGGGGGGAATTGTGCATTTTGCATTTTAAGCACTGACTAACCATCCTAGACAATATATCAAAAATTCAAAACTACTGGACCGTTTGTAAGGTCAAAATCCTTTATTCACTGAATTACCTCTAGCAACTGAAATGAAACGTCACACATTTGTTTTAAAGTGCAATGTACCAAGCCACAGGATGGTGCGACTTCGAGTGGTCCGGATGGGTCAAAAACACTCACGTGTGAAATGATACATGAACAGGGAAACCGCTGCCTTCAAGTCCTTAAAATGAAATGAAACTATCGAAATATATTCACCATTTAACAGCTTTATACGTGCACCAATGTATTTAGTTATACCATGAATGTAATAGATAAAAAGAACTGTTGAGTTTCTTTCGGCTTTCTTCTCAACAGCGGTTTTCTCTTGGGAAATGTCGGTAGATTCACAATCTGACTTGTAAAAGTGCCTTTGTGACCTACTTTATTTAATAAATTATTTCATTTTCGATAAACAGCATGATGTGTTAGTTACATAACGCAGTCCGCAGCGTCGCGTCGTTGTCATCGAATAAGTGAATTTCAAAAAGTTCTTTAGAAATATCTTATTCTATTCCATCACCAGAATTTGTCAAAATCTTAGCCTACCTTTCCATTTGAGCTAAGCTAAGAGGATACATCCTCCAACAGCGTCGCTCGGTACACTTCGGCATTGGCGGTTTTTTTCCTAAACTGTGGGTTAGCTGATCTGGTGGAAATGTAGTTTTACTTTAGATGCTACAAATTAAAAGCTTCAAATATTCCAGTACTACTCGCCCTAAAGGAAACAGCATAGTAGGTAGGTAACCGGTTGAGTACAAATTGGGTTCTATGCATTGAAGGTAAAATGCAAAACCGTTATTCTGTTAATTATAATAGGTACCCGTTACAACCAGCTCTTAACGTGACGAGAAAACCGGTTTCTCCTCCCTTCTGTAGACGCAGCGCCACTGATTAGACGGTAATTGTCCAGTCATAAACACTTATTGCCGAGGAACTCTCGTAGTTCGTCATTGGCCGCCCACTGGCAGGTCCCGTCCCGCAGCCGAGCGCCGCGCGACCTCCCCGGAGGTCACTCCGGAATAGAACTCATTACTGCGGACGAAGATTTATCGATACCCGAGATTTCTCGCATTATTATTGTCCAAACGAAACGCTCGGCATTTTAAAGCTTGTGTTTACACTGTAAGGTCCATTTGGCACTCGTATAAAGGATACGGAATAGTGTTCAATCGATCACTAGATTTGTTTTACAATTTGTATTGCTCATGTAAAGTCAATGAATAGTGTATTGAACTCGTATATTTATAGCAAAACAAGTGTTGTACCCGGTGTGAGATGCCGATATAAACTACCATCTCGTTTTGGCCGCCTGTCTCCAGATCCAGAAGTGGAGCGGAGCGGAGATGTGTAAAATTAACCAATCACACTCATCAGATTGAAATGCACTCCTAGGCTTCACAAAAACGCAGCCTGATTGGTTATTTTCCTGCGCTCCGCTTGGACGGGCAGCCTTAACCTCCGCTGTGGCTGACTAGTTCCATCCTAAGGCACTTCTTATTGTAGTAAAGTATGCTAAATCAATATTTAGAATATAACAAATTACAATTAATTTGTTATATTCTTCACACATGTTACAGTCAACTAAGATATTAATCTTCTACTTTTGAAACTTTGGACGACTGAAATAGAGTCGAAAATGGACTAACCATTTTTGGGTTGTCAGTCCTGGTAAGAATGAGTAGTAGTTGTTGCAAACCATAATTATTCAAGTGTATCTACTAGTCAAGAAAAAGACACTCGATGCGGAAAGAGGAGATTTTTAACGAGTGTTCATTTAATGGGCCGTAACCACGGTAATGCCTCCTCTAGCATTAACATTCCTTTGCCGGTGAGAAAACGGACACTTTTCCTACCGACATTATGTTGAAGTACCTATGTTTTGTTTTGTCTCGTAATTCTCTCACTTTAATATCCTACGGACGTTTCCGTCTCAGGCAGATAATAGGAAGCGCCAGCAACCCAGTATACATATATAAATTACGCCGATTGTTGATTTATTCGTAGCAATTGAAGTTGCTTGCATGCTTTTGCTTGGTTTATACATATAATGAGCTGCAAAATACAACAAAAATGCTATCAACACACACGCTGCAATGCAATGCTGTCTCCACAGCTGACTGCAAGGAACCAGATGACTTTAGCTAGAGCTTATACTTAACGGTTTCTTTTCGGTGCCCGAGGGTTTTACCGAGGCCATAAATATAACACTTCTTTTTTCAATTTATTATCCTCTTTTTACCATTTTGTGCTCCGGTATAGGCCTAATTCCGATATCAAAGAGCTATAATCTGGAGAGCTCTCTTTCTCTGTAGGTACATGTTTAGATGTTTTAAGTGATGTATTATTTAGTTATAATGACTCGTAGAATAGCTGGTAAGCCAGTAAGCGGCTTAAACACTCCGCTACCTGTCTTCAAGCATATGTGAATAACTTATCGTTGCTACTTTGATAAATACTCTTATTTTGCTCCAACGAAAAAGGTACTAAAAGGTTTTAAAGTAACTAGTTTAAATATATCATATAACGCTGATGTGCATTTCCTTACAGCCTTTTTTCCAAAAAAACGTTTCAAATCCTCTTTTTAAGTAGTGCAGTTATATTAATTGTATATGTACTTAGAATACTTGTTAAAAGCACATTTAGAGCGCTTTGTAATGAAAGTAAACCCGCATGCTTCCCCTTTCCGTGGCCCGATGACACTCGAGCGGACTGGACGATTGTGTACCCGCAACATTGTATCACGTTGCAAAATCGTTATGGTGATATACCTTACCTCACGTAATAAAACGGTGTCAACTGTCAAACTCAATGTGCAGTATAAACGACTACTGGCCTAGTAAATAGGTACATTTGCAATTACTTTCCTTCAATTTGAACTAACTTGTATGATATTGAATAAGCACTTGCAATGGATTATTGAGCTAAGAAAAGGCCCGCTCAGGAACGTACGGAGTCTCCTACACCTTACCCGAGGAACGAGGCCGACCATTAGCCTCGTGTTTCAGAGTCGCTCGGGTTCCTGCGCTTTATTACGTGCCTCTAACGAGTTACCAATTAAGTCCCGCCGCGTACCCGGTGGTCCGTGTATATTAAACTCGCGTTTTCACTATATTCAATGCCCAACTTCGTACAAGTTAGAAAATGGGAACCTTGTTAGCTTCATTTCGCTCGCACTCTACTACTGATTAGAATAGAGTAAAAGGGACAGAATACATGTAGTTTTGAGGTTCGAGGTGCATGCAGGGGCGGTTAGGCGCGCGTTCACATACTGTCTTGGAACCAGTTGTACTTATGTTTATTAAACGGTTTATCGACGCAGATGGTATTGCCTAGAATATCGCCTGGAGCTGGTCTTAAAGTATGTAATTAAGGACTAACGATATTGGCATGCCATAAGGATTTAGGGCAATCAATTTCACTAGCATTATCTATATAGATAGATATAGCTACCGTATACGTATATCAGACTGAGTGAGTATTTACGAGTAAAGTGTATAGGTAAAAACCGGCCAAGTGCGAGTCGGACTCGCGCACCGAGGGTTCCGTACAAACACTTTCCATCCCTAAGTGGTTAAGTTAAGTTTGCACCTGGTATGTATAGCGCCCCATATAAATTAGGTGCAAAGTTAGGTATTAATAGGTATTAAAAAAAACTACTTACCAGATCTCGTTCAAAACAATTTTCGTTGGTAGTTTTTATAGTAATGTACATCATATGTTTTTTTTAGATTTTTCATTTTCTTATTTTAGAAGTTAGAGGGGGGGGACCAACTTTTTTCCACTTTGGAAGCGTCTGTCACGCAAACTATTCGGTTTAGAAAAAAAATATTTAAGAAACCTCGATATCATTTTTGAAGACCTATCCAGAGATACCCCACACGTATGTGTTTGATGAAAAAAAAATTTTTGAGTTTCAGTTTTAAGTATGGGGAGCCCCCAATATTTATTATTATTTTTTTATTTTTGCATCAAATTCTTAATGCGGTTCACAGAATACATCTACCTACCAAGTTTCAACAGTATAGCTCTTATAGTTTCGGAAAAAAATGGCTGTGACATACGGACGGACAGACGGACAGACGGACAGACGGACAGACAGACAGACAGACAGACATGACGAATCTATAAGGGTTCCGTTTTTTGCCATTTGGCTACGGAACCCTAAAAATGGTAAAATCTAGGGGGAAGTATCTCTTGATTTTACTTTGATTGTTAATCTTAGAAGCCATTTAATCAAGAACTATTTGTATTAGTCACTTCATGCATAAATTAGCACCATGCGGTGCCAGATTCGGCATAACGCTGTTTAGCTGTGACAGATGCGCCAACGGACGAAACTTTGTAGTAATAGGTAATCTACAAAATCCGCATTGTTTTGAACGGGTCAGCATTATCAGCCACGTCCCTGCCTGACATTCGCGAGCAGCTGCCCGGTGACGTCGGTTCGGTGGCCCATTGTCTGCCGTGACGTGACGTAGGCGGCGTCGCCTCCACCTACACAAGGAAACAGCGGTACAGTTCAATCGCCGTGACGCTTGTTCCAGTTCCCAAAAATCATTGTGATATATTTGCTTTCTCACACCTGATACTCACATCACGTTATAGCTATAGTATGTAGTATTATTTGGTTTACTATTGGAAGGCATAAAATCATTAATACTAATATGGTTACGCATAATTGCTTTTCGCCGAAAATGAGATGTGCATAAGCCTCATTACGCATAATTTTTTACGCATAACATTAAAAAGCATAAATACAGAAAGCATAACCGTTATGAAGACTAATAACAAAAAGCATAAGCATAAATAGGCTTAATAATCAATTGGCATCATATCAAAATGCATAACGCTATTATCCTATTAAAAGTTGCACTACGAGAGAAGGTTAGTTTATTGTGTATACCGGGTGATCGATCCAAGTGGGTTAGTAGGGAGATAACGAAAACTATAAGAGATAGGGAAACCTGTTCTTAGGAACCATGGCTTCGATTTAGATTTATTAAAAACTGCTTTCCATTTTTTTTCGTATATCTCATGCATAACCCGCAATCGAAATTGAGAACAAATGTCTGTATGGGACTACATAATACATTTCGAGTGCTCTAAGAATCAGAAATTGCTGTTAAAGAGTGACATTCCTTTAAGGTACGAACATTTTACGTTTTTTTATGCAAAAGCAAATATGAAATTGTTTCCAATATCCTCATAATTCAACAAAGCAATAATTGTACAACAACTATGAACCTAAACGGAAATTATCATGGTCAAAATGGAAAAAGTTATTTTTCCATACACAGCACGCATATTTGTATGGAGCGTTTTCAGCTTTAACAGCAGTTTATGACTCTTAGAGCACTCTAAATGTATGTACTCTTTTACAGACATTTGTTGCCAATAAAAAGTTGGATCGATTGACATCTTTTTTTTTCTCCTTTCCCCAATTTTAACCGGGTTCGATTCCCGGTTATGCATGAGATATACGAAAAAAAATTAAATGCAGTTTTTAATAAATCTAAAATCGAAGCCATGGTTTTTAAGAACAGATTTCTGTATCTCTTGTAGTTTTCGTTTTCTCCCTACTGACCCATTTGGATTGATCACCCTATATACATATTTATGTATATATATATTTAGGAACTAAAGCGAGGTCGACGGAGGTCCGCTTCGCAGACCCCCTATTCCGCGTTGCTTAGGCGCTTCGCGCCTGGTTATCATGCTAACCTAACCTAACCTAATGTACCTACCTAATGTGATCCAACGTTACGTCACGTAATATTTTGTTTTGAAATATATACATACAATAATAATAAATGCATGTTAACCACGTAACTGAGTTTCATTCATTTTGACAACTGAAATTATGGATAATGACAGATATACCAAATAATTATTAGCCCAAACAATAGTATGCGTAAAGTATATTCGGCCTATACAAATTAGTCCAACTAAAATTATGCTAATAGCGTAGTATGCCAAAAAAACAGTAGGCCAAAATATTACTATGCGAAAAGAGTATTATGCCCGGACAAATTATGCTAAATCAATTATGCGAAACAGCATTAGTCTAAAAAACATTATGCGATCCAAGGGGATCCCGTATTATTTATTGTAATAGACGCGTCATATCATATTATTCGTAAGGCCGGAGTAATAAATACATTAAATAGTGTCTCTTTGAGGTTTGATAAGTCATCAAAGTCGTTCCTTTGCGAAAAGGCACAGTAATACTTTATAAGCCCGATCGCGTTATTTATAACCCACTTCTAGTGTCGCTGTCGCTTGTACCACTACGTGTACCTATGTGTGTGCTTCAGGACGTAGAACCTATCACTGATGGAATAAGTTCGACTTCCCTTTCTTCTAATACGCTAGTCTTTTCTCAACTCTGCAAAATTCGGTTTACGTATTACAATACATTATTATTATTATTACATTTTACTCACATTGGCTTTAACTTTCGGGATTTTGAGCTTTCGGGGTTATAAACTTCCGACATTTAGTATTTTCGGGATTATAAAATTTCGAAATTTTGAACTTTTGATCTTATGAAAATTGTTATTTTGAGTTTTGGTAATCGAATAAATAAGCGGCTTTTTGTATTTGCGGTATTTTGATTTTAGGTATTTTAACCATCGGTATTTCAACTATAGGTATTATGAGCTCTAGTTGAAGACGTCTAAATCACGACACTGCAGGAGACTGTTAAGGACTACACAACTAATGGCCGCAAGCTTTAATTCACCGGTTTCCAGCGACCTTAACAATGTCGTTCGTCCTCTTGCGATTTATATTCCAAACTGCCTAGTTACCTACGACGCCATAATTTATAGCATAAATTGCTGTTTGTATAAACATCATTTCCCTTATATCGAATCTGGTCGCCAATGAAGCGGAACTCCAACACAACCGCAACACAATCAACGGCGCAAAGGCCGAATAAGGAAGCGAATGGAATTTACGTAACGTCAAAATGTGATTAATCGCCGGCCGGCCAGACGGGCCGCAGACGGGGAAAGGCGCTTGACTCACGACTCACGGCGCAGATAATGCACTGTTGTGGAAGGAAAGCGCACTAACGCACAGTGGACTTGAACTTCCTAATAAGGCAACATAAGATTTTATTTTATTAAGTATTGGAATTGAACTTTGTCTCCTCATTGAAATCACTTTTGCATCGTCAGAAGTGGCAATAGCATAGTTCTAAAACAATAGTGCTTTAGGGAAAATATGTACAATATATTGCAAAAAGCCACTGCCACTGCCACTGCATTCATATTTATTTATCGGTGAGCGTTTAATGCTGAGCGAATAATAAAATCTCGGTTTAACTGACCGCCAATGATAATTCAACTGCATACATCGTTGATTAATATGTATTATATGTAGTATTTATTCAACGATGTATGAAGCTGAATTTTATTCCAAAAGTATAAAGATAACTGAGGAGAAAATGAAATCACAGTGCTTCAAAGAGGACGGTACAATTATGATAGTACGACACAAAAGTTTTAAAAGGTTTTTTTGCAATTGAACAAGTCTCTGTTGAAGCGCGCTTTTTGCAAGCAATCCAGCACTGCAATGCATATCTTTGAAGACCGCTTTGAATGCGATCAATGGCCTGTGACTGTAATGGACGCGCCCGGCGGAACTAAACATTCCGGTCATTCTAGTGTCCAGGCCTAAGTATAGAATATTCAGTGGCCTATTGTCAGTATTGAAGCGGGCACACAACAAATGCTCTTTTCTTCACTCCGCGCAGTAATGTTTAGGCCTCCGTTGAGCAGAAAATCTCACTTTCTGAGAATGACGAAATGCCAATTTGCGGCATTTGCATACCTCGCAGCATCAAATGATCAGATACAAAGTCGCTCTTAACAACATTTACATACAACCGAAACCCTAAATTAGAAATCCAAAAACTTATATCTATAATAATTTTAAAGTTTAAACCTCCATTTCACCCAAATTTCATTAAATTTCCCATCATAGAAAAAATGTGTACTTACTCGTACTAGAAAAAATCGATTTCCTAAATTCACTCGGCAGGCCATCGAACCCTGGTTCCTTCAGCAGAATGCGGTGCGGGTCATTTCTAGGTACGCTAAGGTCGACAACATTTATATCTAGGTACCCTTGGCACGCGAGTCCAACCCGAGTCAGCGAATTAATGCAATTTTTGCAGTCATATGGTCAGTTGCAAATTTATCAAATTTGACACAGTAATAGTCGGTCGAAATATATATTTTTAAAAGCCATACGCATAAGCATAAGCCATAGTACTCAGTAAATTTATATTACCGTTTCTGTTAGTCCCATGGTTTGGCAGAGAATGCCTTTTGTATTTTGTGCAATAAAGCTTGAATAAATAAATACATTGAAAATCTGGCATGTCATATAAGAATATTTTGTTACTATATTTGAATAAACGAATTATAAATATGTATTACTATATTTTGAATTAACGAATTCAACACGAGTGCTGTTAATCTAAATATAAAAACTCAACCTTTTCAAATTAAGTTTTCTAAAAGCAACAGTTCTTACCCTTCTTAGTGATGGAATAAGTTAGGTGACGTCCTTAAGTTTGCCCCGTTGCCCTCTCGTCTCTCGTGCGTTTTCAGGCGGCAGGTCCCCGGAAGGGCGAGGTCGCCGTTAAGACGGTCTATAAATAACTCACTTTGAATAAATTGCGACTACAAGTCGCCTTATAAGCCGTTTTACCTTGTCAGCGTTGTGCAAATAAACTTTATAAGTACGGCAGCGAGTTCTGCTTCTACTTACCCGCGTGAGGATATCTAAAACAATCGGGACTCGTAGTGTGGAGCGTGGATTGGCTGAACCTTTAATGTAGTTTTATACTAAATGTGTAGCAGCATCGCGTTTGCCACTTAGATTAAGCGGTGCAGTATCGTACTGCGTCACGGGTTATAAGTGGGGCTCTTCTCAGCTGTCCCTGTGGCATAGTCTCCACTAAAATTAATGACATTTAACTAGTCGGACTACTTACTAGTGAAGTGATAATGCCGAGAGTATTTGGCTGGGTTCTGGCAATTGCAAAAGGAAACATAAATAACACTGAAAACTCTGACCACACCTGCGAGGCTTGTGGACTTATCTTATGCCACATCAAACTTTCGAAGTCCTAATAAAAACTATATTTTTTATGATTTAATCACAACTGTATGGTTTCAGATTTTCCCAATACTTGTAGTTTTAAGACTTTTACTTGCCGAATGTAGCCTATAAATTTTAATTCCCTTGAGAGTGCCGAAATATCAGTATCTTTTTATTACGTTAACTTAGAAGTTTGTTTTTTTACAGCTTCAAGGGCCTGTAAATTTGATTGTATGGTTTTAATTTAAACTCGATACCGAACTCGAACCTCCACGCGTTCCCGAGATAAAGGGTTTTAACAGACGGATGGACGGACAACAAAGTCATCTTATAAGGCTTCCGATTATTTCCCTTTGAAGTAAGGAACCCTAAAAATTGGTTAGTTCTTGAACAAGGTAGACTTGTCATTGACAAAATTATTTGGTAACATTTTATATCATCATATATTTCATCATATAGTCATATATTTAAGAGCAATCTCAATCATTCTATATTTCGCATTTTCTTTTACATCTTTATATGATGATCCTCCTCTTTTCCTTTTCCCTTCTACTTTTCCTTCTACGAGTATCATCCCATGTTCGTGACGTATGACTTGACCTAACATCTTCCCTCTTCTATTATATTCCTGTGTAGAGATTTGGTAGCCGTTGCGTTGGTCCAAATAGTGCGGTATCCGTGCGGTAAATCTACGAGAATCTAAGGTTTTCCGCGGCAAACATGTCTTAACTTAGAATTGGTAATAAGTATGTCTTTTTACCCGGATAAGATAGCAGCGTATACCGCGTATATATGTATATCCGGTCTATAGGCCTAATTTCCAATGAAATCAATAACACGTGGACCCAAGATAACAAGTTAGCATATATACTACGCGTTAGGATTACCTACAGCAGTTTTCTTGCTTCGTTACTACATAGTATAAAACATAGTCGCTTCCTGCTCTCTGTCTGTTTGTCTGTCCCTATGTATGCTTAGATCCTTAAAACTACGGATTTTGATGCGTTTTTTGAGGAAGGTTTATATGTCTAATACATGCATAATTTATCAGCATTGCACCCGTGTGAAGCCGGGGCGACGTCGCAAGTTGTTTGATTGACACTGAAGCGGAATAACTTGCAGTACAATAATATCTTTTCATTTCATACCCCAAATAGTGTAACAGAGTATAAAGAAGTAGCAAATGAGCGTATAAATCTGGGGGCACGGTAGTGCCCCCGCCAAGACGAACAAAAAAGAAGGGGGCACTACCTACCTTTTCTCGAACCGTTTCGTCTCATATTCAAACCCTCATAGTTTCGTCCCAGTTAACACTAGAGCGCCCAAATTCTCAGGTTAAGATGCAGTTAGCAAACATATAAAATGTACAAAATTTAATTGATCTAGCTTTTATACTTTAGGTTTTATAGGTACCTAAAATACGCCGATTTTGCCACTCACTCACTGACGTATCAAAACCTCTGGGGTACTTCCCGATGACCTAGAAAGCTGAAATTTGGTATGTAAGCTAGTATTAGTACACAAACAACAAAATAATTCTAAAACTTGGAACTTTTACCCCCCAACCCCTTAAACTAGGGGATGGAAGTTTGTATGAAACTTCCGCAAATTTTGATACTAGAGGTCTGAAAATTGAAACCTATAGGGACTCATTGTTATAAATCAAATACATATTGTAGGACTTTTAAAAAATCACCCCCCACCCTTTAAATAAGGGGATGGAAGTTTGTATGGGTTTCCCATAATAGGGGATAAAAGTGTATATATATATGGGGCTAAACTTAAGTATTTCTTAAATACACAATTGTCTACTTCAGTTGACGCTCAAGAAACCCTACAGCCCAAAAAAATTAAAAAAACTAAAGCACCTTACAAAAAGAAATGAGATCCCACCAAAAACATTTCATGTAAAATTGACGGCCAAGACTCACATTCTCATAACGCTTTCGCTGTAAAAAAGTTATCAGATCCCAGGAAAAGCCAAGCCCCTAAGCCCCGACTTTACTAACCCCACCACCTTGGTTTAAAAAGTATGGCATCAACTGGCTTCAAGCCCCTAAACCCGGAGTTTACTAACCCTACAGCTTTGTTTCAAAAGTATGGCTTGGCCGTTTCATAGACTACCGTAAATAAGTCTAGCGGACTGTCCGGCCTATATCGTAAGGAATTAAGTTTATAAGTATATATTATCAAAGACATAAACTTAGTTTCTTGATACCATATGGGCCAGACGGTCCGTTGGACTTATTTACGGTACTCTATGAAACGGCCAAGCCATACTTTTGAAACAAAGGTGTAGGGTTAGTAAACTCCGGGTTTAGGGGCTTGAAGCCAGTTGATGCCATACTTTTTAAACCAAGGTGGTGGGGTTAGTAAAGTCGGGGCTTAGGGGCTTGGCTTTTCCTGGGATCTGATAACTTTTTTACAGCGAAAGCGTTATGAGAATGTGAGTCTTGGCCGTCAATTTTACATGAAATGTTTTTGGTGGGTTAGAAAATAACCCGCTCAAGTTGCTTTCCTTAGAGTAGAAATCAACACAAATAGCGGGCTCTTGGACAGTGCAAGCCAATAAATAAGCAGATAGGAGCGATATTAAACGCGCGTGGGCGAGCACGGGCTGGATGGGAGATGGGAGGACGCTTTCCCGATAGCGCTAACTTTAGCATTGGCAAATATTAGTTGTCGAGTTTGTAAACGGAAGTTTTCCGCTCCGATACTGTCGAATGTCGATATGTGAAAGGCTAAGTGAGAACGATACGCCCGCCCCCAGGACACCGCATACTGATCCGTCAAGTTTTCTTGATACACAATTCCCAAAATAGGTACTAGTAGTTTGAAGATCCTTTCTCAAGATACATTTCTCGAACAACCTTAGCTTTTGCGATAGGTCCTATTGAAAATCATTCCTACTACATATTTTATTTTAATGCTAAAGTTTATGAAAAGTTTCTAAACTTATTTTCTTGCTAATCAATAACGTATTAACATAGGTATATATCTCTAACGCATAGATCAGGTTACGCATTGGGTAGGTAATGTTCCTGATGATTTAAGAGAAGCCGCGGGTAATGTGAGTAGTTAGATTTCCCTTCTGACTAATATTAATATCAACCAGACTAACTTAGAAACTTATGCTAACTTTAGTTACTAACGGATTAAAAACAAAAGTTACTTTTCTGGAGTCATACGACTGCAAATTTTATGCAAAGCAAGCAGCATGTGCGCGGGCGCGCAAGCATGCAACGAACTGTTGAAGGCGACAGGATTTATGGCCGCAGCGTCGCGTGGGTGCTGTGCCATGCGCACAACGGGAGGCAAACTTATAGCTCTTTCAGTTAATACCTAACAACACTCAGCGGAACAAACCAAGATTCCTGACAGACGTTCCTGACCTGTCGGACACCGTACCATATCGTACAAATATCATAGGATTTCGTACAAATATTTATGATACAAAGCAGGTTAAAGCCAAGAACCGACTTAAAATCTAGGAGCGTAGTGAAGAACGCGATCGATCAAAATCGAAAGGGTGCTATATATAAGGCATAACAAATTTAATATTTTCTTCGGTTTCCGCGACTGTCACACATTTAAATAAAACAATTTAAACGGATTATATCGCGTATATTAATTATTTGAGCCTCCCTGACGTTTCAGTACCTTTACAGATACCGTTGTCAAAGGTTGACTGAGAAAAACACAATTTTTCTCTGTCAAAGTTACATTTGTGCAAACTACCCATTTTGTAAATATTAATTTAAAATAAAGGTGTTCATACATGCCAGATGGGCCTAATGTGTAAAGACAGTTACACATGTGCCAGAAGGGCATTTATTATTTATTTAAAATATCTACCAGCGGTTCACTAAAGGCTTACTGAGGAGAAAGAACCGCCAAAGAAAACTCCCAGATTGCCTTATTTATTACTATAAAATACTTTTAAACAAAAACTCTACATATGCTACTTTTAACACTAATTTGTTTTACACCGTTCGAGGCCCAAGGTTTCCAGTCTTGTGTCTTGCTTGATCCTTGATAAGATGTACAACAGGATCCCAAGCCGGTGGTAATGACAAACCATCTTCTCTATTGAAATTGGGATATTTTTTGATTTCAATAGCCTCGCGCAACATTCTGGGAAAATATCGTTTCTCTCTGGCAAGGATTGAAGTGTTATCAAACTTAATTGAATGGTTTGGTTTGTCCATGACATGCTCGCAGACTGCAGACCTGTTGCAACGACGGTGCTTGACATCAGCTAGATGCTCCTTAACCCGTGTAGCTATACTACGTTTCGTTTGGCCAATGTATGACAGACCACACTCGCAGTCCAGCTTGTAAACACCAGCACTCTGCAGAGGGATGCTACACTTCACGGGCCTCAGGTATTGAGACATCTTCTTCATCGGCTTGAAATATGTTTTAATGGAAGCCCGTT
The DNA here is from genome assembly GCA_947623375.1 of Apotomis capreana. Taxonomy (NCBI): domain Eukaryota; kingdom Metazoa; phylum Arthropoda; class Insecta; order Lepidoptera; family Tortricidae; genus Apotomis; species Apotomis capreana. The sequence continues at coordinate 28,567,821 of OX392506.1, forward strand.
TCAAGATGTTTCCAATCCTATCCGTGACCCCTTTCACATATGGCAGGACCGCAGGTTTACGCTCGACTGTAGGAGTCTTCACACGGGGTTTCTGGTTGAGGCGTGGTATCTTGAGCCCATTGGCCCAAAGCGCACGCTTGACATGCTGTAGTTCATCAGTCAAATGTTGGTCGTCACAGTGATGAATTACGGAGAATTTTGACCGATGGTGATTTCAAAGAAATTGTTGAACAAGGCAATAGACGTTATGCGTCGAAATTTGAATGTTGTACGCGTAAGAAAAATGCTAAGTTTGACAGATTGAAATCGAAGCGCAGTGGGAACGGAACGTTTCGTGGAAGTAACGGAACGGACCTGTCAAACCAGAACCAAACGTCACATCACAATAACACTGCAAAGATCGTGAAAAATATCTCCGACAAAGAACTTTCCGCCGCTCAGATAGAAGTTTTGGAAAAAGGCTTGAATTATGTTATTGCTCCGCGTACTATCCCGTTCGAAGATATTATAGTCGGCGTAGAAGATTGTCTGGTGAAAAATCAAATGCGAAAGGAAGATTTGGAGGCAATTCGCCAAGACGTTTCGTCTGTTTTACGAAAGGCAAAGCCACCGAAAGTTAACTTAGCAAAAACTGAATTTCACGCGCTCAAGACCTTGCGTGAGGACCCAGACCTAACCATTCTTCGAGCTGACAAAGGAAATGCAACGGTTGTCATGAACACCAATGACTACAATCAGAAAATAACAGCTTTTTTGTCGGATGTATCAACATATAAGCCTGTGAAACGTGTTCCGACTGCGAAAGTGTTAAAATCTACTACTGAGCTAATAAGCAAGCACTCCAAGAGCCTTAATCTAGATGTCAAAAGTTTAGTTCCCTCCTGCCCGTTGCCACCAAAGTTGTATGGTTTGCCAAAAATACACAAACAAGATGCGCCTCTACGCCCTATAGTGAGTCAAATCGATGCTCCCACCTATCGCTTGGCTCAGTACCTAGCTGGGGTTCTTTCTTCGTTGCGGGGAAACACGCAGGCATACACACGGGACTCATACCATTTCATCACTGAAATTAAAGATCTGATACTAACTGATAATGAAATTATGGTTAGTTTTGATGTCCAGTCCCTCTTTACATGCCTACCAGTACAGGATTGCATCAATATTGTGAGGAGGAGGCTACGTGAACAGAATATGGAAATGGAATATGCTGAATTATTAGAACACTGCCTTACATCTGGCTATATGCTATGGAATGGTGAATTCTACGTGCAAGTGGATGGTGTGGCTATGGGGTCTCCAGTATCTCCTGTTGTCGCCGATATCTTCATGGAGGACTTCGAGGAGAAAGCACTCTCATCGTCACCTGTCAAGCCGAGGATCTTTAAAAGATACGTAGATGATACCTTTACTATTTTACCTAAATCTAGTGTTTCAGTTTTCCTAGACCATTTAAACTCCATTCATGAGAAAATAAAGTTTACAATGGAGTTAGCAAATGACAATTCACTAGCCTTCTTAGATGTCAGTGTGTTGAGAAGGTCTCATAATACAATAGGTCATACTGTTTATAGAAAGCCTACTCACACTGATAGGTATTTAAATGGCAAATCACATCACCATCCTAGTCAACTTGCTACAGTGGGTAAATCTTTGTTTCAGAGAGCCAAGGGAATCTGTGACGACCAACATTTGACTGATGAACTACAGCATGTCAAGCGTGCGCTTTTGGGCCAATGGGCTCAAGATACCACGCCTCAACCAGAAACCCCGTGTGAAGACTCCTACAGTCGAGCGTAAACCTGCGGTCCTGCCATATGTGAAAGGGGTCACGGATAGGATTGGAAACATCTTGAAACGGGCTTCCATTAAAACATATTTCAAGCCGATGAAGAAGATGTCTCAATACCTGAGGCCCGTGAAGTGTAGCATCCCTCTGCAGAGTGCTGGTGTTTACAAGCTGGACTGCGAGTGTGGTCTGTCATACATTGGCCAAACGAAACGTAGTATAGCTACACGGGTTAAGGAGCATGTAGCTGATGTCAAGCACCGTCGTTGCAACAGGTCTGCAGTCTGCGAGCATGTCATGGACAAACCAAACCATTCAATTAAGTTTGATAACACTTCAATCCTTGCCAGAGAGAAACGATATTTTCCCAGAATGTTGCGCGAGGCTATTGAAATCAAAAAATATCCCAATTTCAATAGAGAAGATGGTTTGTCATTACCACCGGCTTGGGATCCTGTTGTACATCTTATCAAGGATCAAGCAAGACACAAGACTGGAAACCTTGGGCCTCGAACGGTGTAAAACAAATTAGTGTTAAAAGTAGCAGTAGAGTTTTTGTTTAAAAGTATTTTATAGTAATAAATAAGGCAATCTGGGAGTTTTCTTTGGCGGTTCTTTCTCCTCAGTAAGCCTTTAGTGAACCGCTGGTAGATATTTTAAATAAATAATAAATGCCCTTCTGGCACATGTGTAACTGTCTTTACACATTAGGCCCATCTGGCATGTATGAACACCTTTATTTTAAATTAATATTTACAAAATGGGTAGTTTGCACAAATGTAACTTTGACAGAGAAAAATTGTGTTTTTCTCAGTCAACCTTTGACAACGGTATCTGTAAAGGTACTGAAACGTCAGGGAGGCTCAAATAATTAATATACGCGATATAATCAGGGACCCGACCACCCTTTCATTTGCTTAAGCCTTTCAATGGGCTTCCCTTTGTAATGTGTAACCCAGTAAAAGACTTACCCATTCATACTGATAACCCATACATTTGACTATCCCTTATTAGAGGGGAACCTAAGAATAAGGCTAACCCTTTCCAATTGCTAAGCGGTATTCTCTTTATTTTGCTATCCACTTAAAAGGGATACCCTTATTTTATAGCGCTTAAAATAAAACTTACCCTTTCATCATGTCATACTTTAAAGGCTCAGGAGAAGGAGACAAGACTAGTTATCTGGGCCAAAGTATGACAAGAAAGGCAATAAATTACGAATATGCCTGACCCTGTGGGAGTCGGTCGGAGTGGGCAGGGCAGTAAGTATTTTGAGTTTGCTTGACGTAGTTGTCGTCGTCACGTCGCGTCACATAGTAAAGGAACCGAACCAAATTGCCGTTTTATGAATACTGAGATAGAGTGATACCAGATCAAGAATGAGTAAGTACTGATATTCAATTCAAACATTTAATTTTTCATAATTTTTCTAAAATGGACCTAAGCACATGGCGTATTTTAAGATTTTTAAACGGGCCGTCGACGCGCATTTGTATGTGTTGATAGAAACGCGCGTTGACGGCGCGTCTCATAGATGTTCTATGCAATGAAAAACACGCTGTGTGCGTACGCTCTAATAGTTTTAGTTTTTAAATCATTTTTAGAGCATAAGCATAAGCACACGGCGTATTTTAAACGCCGCGCGGCGGTTTTCATTCCATAGAACATGTAGGTAGGTATGAGACGCGCCGTCAACGCGCGTTTCTATTCTATCTATACAATACAAACGCGCGTCAGCGGCTCGCTTCTCGCTTATAAATATTTCATACCTACGCTGTGTGCTTAGGCCCTTGCCTATATTTTGCTACGTGTTATTATTTAGGTAGGTATACCTAAAACCTTTTAATTTCTTAATGATATAAAGTACAGTTGCCGGGAAACTTTTTCATTATGACCTTGACTGCGCAGTAGCCGATTTACGTACAAATGTACATGCGCAGATACGCCATGTTTGTTCTAAAATTTTGCCGGCCACTATAAGTCTCTTTCGTAACGTGTTTCGTAAGTCTTCACTGAGCTGGCATGCTCTTAGCGGGTTTTTAACCCCCGACGAAAAGAGGCGTATTATGAGTATAACATGTATCTGTGTGTCTGTCTGTGGCATCATTGCGCCAAAAGGGTGAACCGATTTGAATCCGGTTTTTTATTCAAAAACCATATTTCGCCAGACTAGTATTTTCTTCTGTGGATTTGTTTTACATTTTTTATTTATTTCAGACGCAAAAAGAACTTTATGTGTTAAAAATGAAGAAGAAACGCAGTCCCAAAGCCTCCTATCACCGGTACCGGCAAAGATAAAATCTTACGGCTGTAAGTAAATGAATGTTAAAAGTGTTTTTTTTATTCTGTCTTTTATCTGTTTATTATGTCGATTTAAAACCCGTTCCAGACCTTCCGATCCGATCCTAATTATCGGATGAAATCAGATAATGTGTAGTCTAGTGAAATAGATCCTAACAATTACACTACACATTCATCCGATAATATTAGGATCGGATCGGATAGGATCGGAAGGTCTGGATCGGGTTTTAGACATCATCATTTATATCCAATTATTTCTGTTTCAGGTGGTGCCGAGAACTCCATAGATATTTTTAATACTCAAAATAGTCAGGATTGGGAGTGTGACGAATTATATTCTCAAAACAATTGTAGTCCTTCGGAGGAAGAAAAAGAACAAAACACAAATAATGCCCCAGAAACGAATAATGGTGAAATAAAAGAAGACAAGAAAACTGCTTGCTTTGTTTCGGTCGGCACACAGATTGACTCTATGGAAACCGAAGATAACCTTAAAGAGGCAAATACACAGTTCGGTTTGTTTGTAGCTCGTGAGCTGTCGAACGTTTCTATTGTAAAAAGACGCCAAATTATGTGGCAAATAATTCGAATTTTGGAACATAGCTCAGTTTGATTTAGTACCTAGTTTCTGGTGAGTGATAAAAATGCATCAATAAGAAACATTCGTTTTATTTATTAAAAAAAGTTACTTGCCCGTTATAAAATAATTAGTAATAGACAATCCAGTTAGTAGGGTTTACAAATAAATCATTTTTTTATTACAACAAGGACTACGTTACTTTTATCCACTTGTAATTTTAATTCTTTCACTTCCTCAATCAAAAGAGATACGTCAAATCAAATGTATTAATTATTCGTCTCGGTAATCCTTGTAATTAACATCAAAAAATTATAATTATGTCGACATCTTTTTTATTAAAAGCACTCGAGTTTTTTTTAATAAAAAATATGTCGACATGACAAAATGCAATCGATGACATACTCGTAGCACTTTAGATCAAAAATTTAATCTGCTGTGTTTTTTCTTCAACATTAGGTATAATTCTCATTATTTAAGAAAGCATTATGTGAACTAAAACAAGCACCTAGACAATGGAACATAAAATAAAACAATATTATGATTGAACTGATTATAAAACGATCACAAATTGCCAATTGGGTACATTAAGTTGTCCAAAATTAATAAGGTTATAATTTTTCCTTTATAGTATACGTTATTTGGACTTAGTGTTGTTACTTTTATATCGTATAGTTTTTTAGATATATTTTTTAATAAACTCGACCTTAATATAGCCAAACGTAATGGTTAAATTACGAATTTTCCTTAGTAATTCCATATCTAGACCAAAGTAAAGTTATATTAAATAAAATAAATAAATAAATAAATATTAAGGGGCAATCTTACACAAATCGACTTAGCCCCAAACTAAGCAAAGCTTGTACTATGGGTACTATACGACGATATACATAATATATAAATACATAATATATAAATACATAATAATATATTGTGTATATTACATTCGAGGTTTAAAAAAATATCTAAGAAACTATACATCATAAAAATACACTATTCGTAGATTCTGAGTCCAAATAAGGTATACTATAGGAAAAAGTATAATATGAATATACTTACTTATACCTTAGTAAACTTAATGATCCCAATTGTCTAAATAACAAGAGGGATGGAACGTCAACACAAGTGGTCGCAACTTTTATGTTTTTTTAATCTAACAAATCTTTGTTCGATCTTATTAATAACATGTGTTCTACCAGAAGTGAACCCAAGTTGCTCCTTAGGGGGCTAAGAATAAATTTTAGTGATGAAAACATTCGTTCTACTGACACCTGGGTTACTGGTGCAGCCATTATAGTACGCGCAACCATCGCTAGCTCTGAATTTAAAGTTGCTTTATTACTCCAATGTTCTATTATATTTGTTTCTAATGGTATCCTTGTTGCGGTCCTCAAATCAATAAGACAAGCATTAAATGATGACAATGTTTGCTGTTGACGTCCCCGCGCTCTTTCAGTTTGGAGCAACATTTGCTCCAATGCAGTAAAATCGGTGTACGAAGTTGAAGGTCCCCTATTAAGTTCTATTTGAACCTCCTGATCCTGATCTATCATGCTTGAAGGTCCAGCTCGAGGTTCCTGGGAAACTTGACCTTCCTCTTCTGACAATGTCGTGCTAATGTGCCCGCAGTTACTTATGTACTGCTCTAACCTATCTTTGGTTTCATTCAGAAGAACTTGGGCCTTCTGGCATTGCTGTTGAGACAGTACAATGCTCACGCGACCATCTAAGTATAGAGCTTCCAAAACCATATCATTCTCTATTAGAGTTTTTTCTCTATTGTCCATAGACTTAAGTAGGCTGGACGCGAAGGGTTGGTCAATGTCGCTAATCTTGGTTTTACAATTCATCCAGTTGATGTAAAAGTCTCCGATTGTTAATTGTTCTCTTTGTAAAAAGAGAGTACTGTCGTACAATGGCTTTAGGCAAATGATTAATTGGTCAATTTCCTCCCAAAACTCATCTGATATCAATCTGGAAACTTCGTTAATATTTTCACTAAACGCTTTCAAGGATCGTAATCGAACAAGCATATTATATTTTGAGGTCCACCTCGTTGGGCAGTCAATGATGGGCACTTTTAGATTTGCCAGCTTTAATAGATTTCTATTTGTTGGACTACGCAACATTCTGGATATCCTCCTTACCATGTCTAAGCTCGCTTGAACTTCGACATTTTCATTAATTGCATCTTTAATAGCTAACTGTAAAGTATGGGCTGCACACAACATTCCGCGGACTCTATATCGCTCAGTACTCAAAGCGTTTTGTAGTACTCTTAGCTCGCGATGTGCGGCATCTTCTGATTGTTCAGTCACCAGATCGTCCTCCTCAGTAAGTATATCAGAATCGGAATCGTTTTCATCCAAAGTGTTCACAGGAACACTGTTGTCTAATAAATCGTCGGAACAATACGAACCTTCCAATAGTTTAACCATTTTCTTCATGTTACTTCCGTTGTCAGTGGTCACAGAGTATATTTGATCGGTCGTAATATAAAACTCATCTAATATTGCCAAGAGTTTATCTTTTAAAAATTCGGCCGTCTGACTTTGAAAGATTTCAGAAACTGACAAGTTTCTTACAATGATCTTGTTGTCTTTCATATATTGAATATTGACTCCAAAAAATTTTCTTTCCAGACACGTCGCTGAATCTACTTTTAAACTAATCAATGTTTCTCGGGTTTCTGATGCTATTTTTGATTTTATTTTATAGGCAGCTTCGGGTATTAATATTCTGACAGACTTTTCATTTATTACTTTAGTTTGCTGAGAATTTGAATACTCTACTTTTGGTGCCATCGCTGCCATGTTCAAAATCTTCCTAAATGGATCATCGCTTATAAGAGCCAGAGGGCGCCCATGAATAGCAATCAATTGCATGCATAAGTGTTTTAATGTTTCGATAACGTTCTTCTGGTCATCATTTTTCGTACAAGTTTCATTTAAATTCTTCGATGCTCGATTGATTTTAACCACTTCACTATATTGGGATAAATGCTTTGCTGCTAAGTGCGATTTTAGGTTGCTGGTGTGTTTTCCCTGCAATTAATAAAATAATAAGTAAGAAGACAGTATTGATAAATAAATACCACAGGATTCGGTTTTCAAATTGAGAATGTGAAAAATAAATATAAAAGTCATAAATAACGATGGCCAAGCTTAAATGACAAGTACCTAATAAATTAAAAGCAAAAAACTTTTTTAAAAGCTTTTATTTAAATGCTCTTAAAAGGTAGGTACTTAAGCCAACCTCGCGACAAGCATTTATGATCATATAGGTAAATTGTGTATAATGAAATTATAATTTGATTCTTAAAATTTTATAGGACAATTTAATTTTATTATTTTGAGAGCATTTAAATAAAAGCTTTAAAAGAAAAGGTTTTTTGCTTTTAATTTATTTTTTACTATTAGTTATCGCTATCAAAAATAACTAACTACTTATTTATTAAAAATAACTATTCCGCCAGCTTGGATGTTCCACCATAATAGATTTAGAATGACGTCACATTATTTTTCGAGTTACTCTCAACAAGTCCTTTCATTTGATACCCATATTGTAGAAGTGCATAAAAAATAACTATTCCGCCATCTTGGATGGTCCGCCATATTAGATTTAGAATGACGACACACAGCTTATCGTGTATTGTCATCCAAACGAATGCCTTGATCACACGTACCGAGTAAACAGGCGAGACAGTGCTCTCGGCCGAGTACTCGGTGCGTATAAACATAGCGCCGAGTGCTCAGCCGAACATAGCGGCGAGACAGTAGCTCGGCTTCTGTTCTATCTACTAGGCCGAGTGTCCACCCTCCCGCTTCCCCGCACTGTCTCGCTCGCTCACTCGGCCGGTCTGAACGTGCACTGTCTGCCACTCGTCGATTTTTTTACGATCCATCGTGTCCGACCGAAAGTCTCAATGGAACTGAACTGACTGTGCTAATTTCAAAACATGTGTAAATAGGTAGTCACTTATATCACTGTCTCGGCCGAGAAACATATTACTGTCTCGCCCGTTTACTCGGTACGTGTGATCAAGGCATAAACGTGTATACAAAATTTCAGCTCAATCGGTTGAAGATATCTGCTTCAAAATTTAATAGCAAGATTCCGAAAAAACATACATACAATACATTGCAAGTTTTGTTAAATAAAAGCTTTTAAATAAAAATAGGAGGGCATGATTATTTCCAGGAGCAAAAACAGAGAGTTCGAGTAGGACTCACGCACCGTACAAAACGTTTCCGTACAAAATATACAGACTACCTACGCTTAGGGCTACCATCCGTCCGGGTTTCCCCGGACTTATCCTAGTTTGGAGGCCGTCCGGGGTGGGGGGGGGGCTTTCAAAAAGTGTCAGGGTTTTTTAAGTCTTTGTCAGGTGAATTTAGAGATTGCCATCTGCCCTACAATACAATACAATACAATACAACAATACTTTATTGCACACCAACAAGAAAAATATTACATGAGAAATCATAAATTAAATAATGGTGGTGGCTGCCCTACCTACGCTAGAATCGGCCGTAACCGTAACTAATGACATTTTCAGATTTTAATATACATATTACTTGCCAAATTTCATAGTTCTGGGTGAACGGAAAATACCCTATAAATTTACGATCACGAGATATACGTTTTTTTTGGCGCATAAACGGCCATAATTTTTTTTTCTAAGTTAAGTTAGAAGTTAGATTTTTTCACTTTCAAGGGACCGTAGACCTGAGTATTTGATTTTTATTTCAACTTTATACCTCCACGCATTCCCATGGTAAAGGGCCTTGACTTGACAGACAGGCAGACGGACCGACGACAAAGTGTTTGTTTTTACCGAGTGAGTGAAGTGTCTCCGCTTAATATGTTAGTAACATTACATTACTTAAAAATTAAGTTACTAAAAACGAACAAATAAAATAATTAAACTAAAATAAATAGTCACATAATTTCATAATTTTCATATACATCATAAGCTTGGCGAAAAATGTTTTCGTATGGTCGTTTGTTCGATTCGAAAAAAGGGCGGAGATATGAGGGTTAAAAAATTTGTCAGTTCAAAAACTCGCGCGACGCGTGGCGATTTCTACAGTTTATTGTGCATAACCTTGAGTGCGATATCAAGACGCGGCTTACCTAATATAATTTTACACACTAAAAAGAAAGATTTTAGGTCATTACCTAGGTACAATACATATTTGACTTTCCGTTGCTGTTTTTAAGTTTATTTCCTCTTTTGCCAAAGTACTTTGGTTAGTCTGGCTACTGAAATATTACCTGATTATTTGGCGGGAGATTTAAAAAAATCCTGTGCGGTCACGCTTTGTGTAGGGGACTTATAGTTTTGATACGAGAACATATTTTAAATTTTCTGTCAAGACTTAAGTTACCTAAGGAAATAAATATGTTGACATATAACCAAGACTAACCAGCCCAACATTTTTGAATTTCCCGCCAAACTTTTGAGTAACATTTCAGTAGCCAGATTGTATAGTTAGGTACTTAGCTTAATTTTACCAATCCAAAATTATATATAAGGTATTTATTAAGTAATCAATTATCACTACCGATCGTAATGTAATGTAAGTTGCCTCCGAACCGAATGCTAGAATAGGTAGGTACTTGCGTGATTAACGAAGAACATAATTTATAACTAAGGCAATTAGGTATATAGTCAATAGAAATAAAAATCCTTACCTTCAGTTTGTTGCCACATAACTTACATTGGCGTATGCAAGTTTCTTCAGCGAATGAAAAGTGCCGGTGAACGGCATCAACCTTTTGTTTTGGCATGTTGTAATGTAAGAGATGTCGTGAATAACTTCAATTCAATAGTTCAATTATTATTTCACAGGTAATTAGCAAAACAAACACACTTACTTTCTAATATTTCACTAATTTACGGAACTGAACTGACGAATAAATAATCACATCACAGTATGTACGTACGCTCCAGACTAAAAAGCGCCATGTTGATGCGAACGATCAACAGCCAATCACAGACCTTCGCCATTGAGGATTGAATCGTATTTCGTCTGAAGCGGTCTAGCGCGGTAAAATCAAAAGTCAAGTCAAAGATGCCGCCGCGCCGCCGACAGCGCTCGATAGTCTATCTCGCTCGATAGTAGTGATGATAGCTCTTACCTACGCGTCGTAAGCTTTATAAAATAAGGGTAGCCCTTTGTTAGGCTAACCATTTAGTAACGAGTGGGTAAGCAAATATTCTTATTTTTAAGGGGAATTGTGATACCGCTTCTTAAAATGGGTTAGCGCTTAGATAAGGGTTTTTTAAGCAAACTGATTGGGCTTTCATGTTCAAAGGGTTAGCGTTATTCAAAACCCTTAAAAACCCTCTCAAAAGGATATCGGGCGGGTCCTTGGATATAATCCGTTTAAATTGTTTTATTTAAATGCATAACAAATTTTTTGAGGGTTCCGTAGCCAAATGGCAAAAAACGGAACCCTTATAGATTCGTCATGTCTGTCTGTCTGTCTGTCTGTCTGTCTGTCTGTCTGTCTGTCTGTCTGTCTGTCTGTCTGTCTGTCTGTCTGTCTGTCTGTCTGTCTGTCTGTCTGTCTGTCTGTCTGTCTGTCTGTCTGTCTGTCTGTCTGTCTGTCTGTCTGTCTGTCTGTCTGTCTGTCTGTCTGTCTGTCTGTCTGTCTGTCTGTCTGTCTGTCTGTCTGTCTGTCTGTCTGTCTGTCTGTCTGTCTGTCTGTCTGTCTGTCTGTCTGTCTGTCTGTCTGTCTGTCTGTCTGTCTGTCTGTCTGTCTGTCTGTCTGTCTGTCTGTCTGTCTGTCTGTCTGTCTGTCTGTCTGTCTGTCTGTCTGTCTGTCTGTCTGTCTGTCTGTCTGTCTGTCTGTCTGTCTGTCTGTCTGTCTGTCTGTCTGTCTGTCTGTCTGTCTGTCTGTCTGTCTGTCTGTCTGTCTGTCTGTCTGTCTGTCTGTCTGTCTGTCTGTCTGTCTGTCTGTCTGTCTGTCTGTCTGTCTGTCTGTCTGTCTGTCTGTCTGTCTGTCTGTCTGTCTGTCTGTCTGTCTGTCCGTCTGTCCGTCTGTCCGTCCGTCCGTCCGTCCGTCCGTCCGTCCGTCCGTCCGTCCGTCCGTCCGTCCGTCCGTCCGTCCGTCCGTCCGTCCGTCCGTCCGTCCGTCCGTCCGTCCGTCCGTCCGTCCGTCCGTCCGTCCGTCCGTCTGTCTGTCTGTCTGTCTGTCTGTCTGTCTGTCCGTCTGTCTGTCCGTCCGTATGTCACAGCCATTTTTTTCCGAAACTATAAGAGCTATACTGTTAAAACTTGGTAGGTAGATGTATTCTGTGAACCGCATTAAGATTTTGATGCAAACATAAAAAAATAATAATAAATATTGGGGGCTCCCCATACTTAGAACTGAAACTCAAAATTTTTTTTTTTCATCAAACACATACGTGTGGGGTATATAGATACCCCACACGTATGTGTTTGATGAAAAAAAAAATCTTATAGGGATAGGTCTTCAAAAATTATATCGAGGTTTCTAAAATATTTTTTTTCTAAACCGAATAGCTTGCGTGACAAACGCTTCCAAAGTGGAAAAAAGTTGGTCCCCCCCCCCCTCTAACTTCTAAAATAAGAAAATGAAAAATCTAAAAAAAAACATATGATGTACATTACTATAAAAACTACCAACGAAAATTGTTTTGAACGAGATCTAGTGAGTAGTTTTTTAGCGTTCCGTACCCAAAGGGTAAAAACGGGACCCTATTACTGAGACTTCGCTGTCCGTCCGTCCGTCCGTCCGTCCGTCTGTCACCAGGCTGTATCTCAAGAACGGTGATAGCTAGACAGCTGAAATTTTCACAGATGATGTATTTCTATTGCCGCTATAACAACAAATACTAAAAACAAAATAAAATAAATATTTAAGGGGGGCTCCCATACAACAAACTTGTTATAGATTATATATATGTATAGGTACGGAACCCTTCATGCGCGAGTCGGACTCGCACTTGCCCAATTTTTTTTAATACCTATTAATACCTAGCTTTGCACCTAATTTATATGGGGCGCTATACATACCAGGTGCAAACTTAACTTAACCACTTAGGGATGGAAAGTGTTTGTACGGAACCCTCGGTGCGCGAGTCCGACTCGCACTTGGCCGCTTTTTTGTCAAAAATACAATCATGCAGTTACTTAGAAAAATGTATGGGACAGAGAAATAAACGGAGAAAGTGGGTCTAGCTTTAAGGCATTGTTTCCATCGCACAGGAAAAGCCTATTCATGTAACTAAGTAATAATAAGCTAGCGTCGAACACGGCATCAAATATTCCAGGCCAGACGTAGGCGAGGCGGTCGACCGGTCGTGTCGTGCCTGCAGTCGTGAAGCACCGTCGTCCATCAATCGTGAGTCATTAAGCTAATGACATTTCCCTGATTGCGGCGATAATCGATGCGATCAGCTAATTAGAATTAAAAATAGGGATTTAGGTATTTTGTAATTTACGGCAGATTTTTTTTGTTTGCAGATTAACAGCTACTTAGGTACTTTTTGATACTGGCAGCTTACGTCTTTTAGTGGGGCGCGGGACTATGACGTCACATTCCGAAAGTGACAAGTGTTTCGGCGGAGCCAGTGACATTCTTCATTGACCACCACTGGCACTGAGAGTTTCTCCTCCATGGTCCAAATGGTTTGATTTGGATAGTTTAAAATCAATGTTTACTTATTAGGTTTTTTTTATCTAATCACATTTGATTTGAGTGTTCCAGACTGCTACATTTTATGGTTTGGGGATTTGTTACTAAGTTTCGAGTAACCTGTGCCCAAAAGTAGTATGGTAAACTGTGAATATTTAGTATGGTAAACAGATGGGACACACTGGATTTTAAACGTATACTATTCAGAATTCCTGTATTTTAAACAATTAATTAAACGGACAATGCTAGTCTTAGATTTTATCAAGAAATAATAAAAAAAATAGATGCTAATTATGGCCTCAAAAAGGAAAAATTCTTATAGTGTACGTTTTTGGTTTCAGGTAAGGATCGATCGAGTGGCTGTGCTTGCTAAAGGCTTCAATGAAGCCATTTTTCACAACATCTAAGTGGCCCTAGGTAACCGTGGCGCTTTTTATGCAAAATTGCATACTGTCGTAGTAAAACACACCAGTCTTCGATCCCTAAATAACACAAATCAAAATATGGCAAGTGGAATGTAGCCATCGAAGACTGTATCTGAATTATTAATTGATGTTCTCCTCACCACTTTCCATGAGCTAATTTCGTTCAGCTGATGTCGATAAATGAGCTAGCCACCTGTGAATAATCTGAATCTCGTGTCGAACTACCCGCGGCCTTTTCACACGCCGTTGGCATTTGAGGCCGTAAAGACGTTGTACAAAACCTCCGGCCGTGACGATACCCTTTGATATTAGACTGAAGAAGGATGAATGATTTTAACCCTTCAAAATTATCGCACCGATGGAAGCGTTCAAAGTTACGCATTCAAGTTTGCGCTAAAATGATGTGTGGGGCTTTTTATGGGAGTTTCCACCACTTCTCTTTGTTTCCGCTAGAGTTGATGAGATATGAAGCATATAGAGAGCTTTCAAATGAGTAAATAAGTAATAATCAGACAAAAAATTATGATTACTATTGTTTATGGGTTGATTAAATATTGCATAAATACATGTCCTTCATATTATCGTTTTTTGTTGCTGATAAAGTTTAGTTCCATTGGGAGATTCAATCTATATATATAAAAGAAGAAGTCCTGACTGACTCATCAACGCACAGCCGAAACTACTAATGTTAGAGAGTTTATTTTTGCACAGTAGGTTACTTTTATAACGTGGGCTAGAGATAAGAAGCGATTTTTGGAAATACCTCCCCTAAGAGGGTTAAATAGGGGTGCAAAGTTTGTATGGGGTAAACTTTTTTTTTTGAGTTAGAGACTTAAAACTTTGTAGGATGATTACTTATTCAAAAACATAAAAAGTACTTTCAGCGTTTTAGAAAATTTCACCCCTAAGGGGGTTAAAAAGGGGTGCAATGTTTATATGGGAGAAACTTTATTTTTTGAACTAGAGACTTGAAACTTTGTAGATAGCTTACTTAAACAAATACAAAAAAGTAATTTCAGCGTTTTGGAAAATTTCACCTCTAAGGGGGTTAAAAAGGCGTGCAAAGTTTGTATGGGGAACACCGCTAATGTTGTTTATAAAGAAGTGTTACGCTAACGTTATCAGTTTATATTTTTTTTATTTCCTGTCTACTACCCAGTGACTACGCCCTTTTTTTAAAACCAACTTGCACCCCCTATTCTATGGTTGACTGTCAACAATATTTTCTTAGTGATGTCTCTTATTTATTGTGTTCCAAACTTTTTGTGTTCCTATATTTAGTGAGTTGTCTATCAGCAGTCAGCACATAAATAATTTATACTTTATATACCTATTCTTACTTTATTTAGCTTCTTGACAGATATAGAGAACTATAGCACCAGAATATATTGAATCACTCTTCAAACAATACTACTAGCGTGTAGACTGGGGTACCTGCTAGACCATTTAGAAACATTTTGGCCAGCCTCGGGAAGTCCGCCACACCACTCTTTTCGTTTAACAGGCAGGCTGAATATTGTTTTGAATTAAAGTTTATTATTTATTATTATTAAAAGAGATACTCTTCATTAAACTGCCTCCATCTCTCGATTTCCAGTGCTGAGTTTACGAGTAAGATTGTTTTAACAGCCTTATGATATTTAAATTTTTTATTAAATCACTCATAATAACTAAGATCCCCATTCTCTAACTCCAAATCCATGCGTCGCTCTATATCTTGCAGTCATTTTTGCCAAAGATTAAAAGCATCAGGTAACTGACGGAATAAATACTAAGCATCCTGCAAACAATTCCCGTAATCTAATTGGAAAATCTTCAAAAATTCTTTAACAATTGCATTGTCTAGACCATTTTAACTAAGAATAAAATTCATTTACCTATTTTAATATCTTTGTCATCATCAAAAATCTACGCGGACGAAGTCGCGGGCGGCCGCTAGTATAATATATATACAACCCATATCAGTTTGACATCATCACATCACACACATTTTCCTATTATGTGACGTGACACCCTGGTTCACGTATACTTAGTGAATCAAATTTATACTAAGTCGAGACGTAATAAAACAATTATGTTACTTACGCCCTTCTGTGCAGGACATAGTGCCATTGAGACACCGTCGATTGTGTCGTATTGGACCCGTGACTCACGCATGATTCACTCTTCTAACTGTTTATGGGGCTACTAGGTTCAATGGGTGGGCAAAAACTGATTGTAATGACCCGTCGAGTGTGTTAGTTATTTTTAAACTCGTCTAATATGAGTATGAAAGTGAGCGTTACACTTCGAGTATGACTAGACCGATTATGTTTTTATTCCACTTAAAATGGATACGACACATAAGTCAGCCGTACCAACCAACGATGCAATACAACCTTTATTCGATCAAGAAACATCGTAAGTTCGCCATCATATTTTTTTATTTAAATGTAAAGAAGTAAACATAAGTGTTAAATTCTCTCTATAAGTTTTTTATATGTGAAGTGACGCATATATGCCATACGATAAATAATTTGTTAAAATATGTACTTATCCCACAATTTCAATGACAGTTTACCTCCACTCTGCCAAGAGTGACACCGACAAACAAGAATCAATTCGATGTGAAGTTACAGGTTTGTGTCGCTAATGAATTGTTGGTTGTGACCAAACATTCAGTTCGCGTATTTTGTCTACAAAAGGCATTTTTAGATATGTCTCCAAAAGATATAATCTCCAAACAAAAGGCTACCATAAAATTATCATGAAATAATGTTGTAACGAAAATTATATTTGACTAGCTTTTGCCCGCGACTACGTCCGCGTGGAACTTGGAAGTATGGAAGCAACCTCGTACAACACGATAGATATCCACCTAATTACCTTATTAATAAAAGGGATTATTTAAAGCGCCTAAGCAAATGTAAGAGCAATTGTGCTTTTGGTCTAATCATTACATTTCCGACAGGGTCATCAATGTCATCATGAATTACTTATACTCACTTTTCAATCTTTTTAGGGATAATTTCCAGGATGAAAACTATCCTATGTCCTTCCTCGGATCTTGGGGTTGTTTAATTAGAGACGCTTTCATATTATTTTTAATTAGGACACAAATTAATGATGTAAACATTTTGAAATTTTGAATATCTGACTGTTTTTGTGTTTGTTGTTGTAAAAAAATCCTCGTGACCAACTAAAGGCTGGCAATGTGCGCAAAAACGTCGCGCCGGCGCCTGCTCGCCCGCGCCGCATACGAGAGGACCCTCCGCCTCTAGCGTCAAAACAGCTTATGTACCCCGTAGCGCTACTCCTAAATTTCACCCTAAGTGTTCAGACTCCAGGTTCACGATATAAAAACCACCAGATTGAAGATAGACGATTTCAGTTCCTTCGTTGCGTGACGTGAGTCATCAAACTGACGGCTGATGATCGATCCGCTTCCGCTGGGCTTTCTAATTGGAAAGTGCGCTTGATTGAAAGGGGTGGGAGTGGGAAGCTACGAGCTTAATAAGCTTCAAGATGACCATCGTAATCTGAATCGCTCAACTGTTTGCTCTGTACTAATTAAGTTAATAGTGAGATGATACTTCAATGTGCTCTTCTCATGGGTGTAATGTAAATACGACCTAATCTATTATCTACGTTGAGCCACGTGCCTAAAATATGGTATAAGCTGTACTTATCGTTCGTTTTTTGTCGAGTTTCATTCAACGCTGCACCTGGCATTCACATTGGTATAATGTACGATTCACATAGACCGGGCCGGGCCGGGTCGGCTGCCGCCGCGTCGCAACGGGCGCTCTGACAGCCGGCAGCGGCCGACCGCGTCCAGTGACCAGGTCGGGCGTCAGCGTCCGCTGGAACGTGGCGGCAGCCGACTACGTCCGTCCGAGCGATTAAATTCTAGGGCAACGGACGTGCGAGCGGAGCCGATGGCGTGCGGCGGTAACCGAACGGAGCCGATGGCGCACGGCGGTAACTGAACGTAGCCGATGGCGCGCGGCGGTGACCGAACGGAGCCGCTTACGCGCGACGACAGCCGAGCACCTCCGTCCGCGTCCGCAAGCGCCCGATCGGCGGGCAGCGGCGCCAATAACATTCGAATATGTGATCTGACTGTCGTAAAGAAGCTCTACATTCATTTGTCAACTATTTAGATGCGCTTCAGCGCGCGCTGACTCCGCCCGCTCAGTGGGAATCGTACATAATCCTGGCATTTATTTTCGTTCATCTCAAATGAAACACACGCTGTTAGTTAGCCCTCATGATTAATGGTAGCAATAGATTGACAGAAACGGTTTTTTGACCGGCTGTGTGGACGACGTGTCTGCTGTCTTGAGGCCGCTTCGATGATGTTATAGCTTGTTTATATAAGTGCTTTTCGTTCTTAGCCCACACAAACTGTACTCAAGCTACTCAATGTAGCTTAGCTTATCGTCAAGTATGAGCAGAAAGTATCATACATTTGTTTTATAATATTTTTGGATATCAAAAACGCGAATCAGCAGAGATGAGCCTGATGAGATTCGTATCCATAGCGTATGCAAAACTAAACCACCAAAGTTTGTCCGGTACTTAGATTAAGAAGCAGGTACATAATGGCTTAATTCAGCCTTTATATTTGCGTGAATTTTGCTGTCGGTGCACATAGGGCGTACCTTCTTCAGTACCATGCAGTTTGTGGCAATGCCAAGATTTCCGGGACCACGAAACAGTTGAGTCAACAATTGAGTGAAACGTCAATTCTGAGCACTCTAAACTGTATAATAGTGATATTATTTACTGTGCAACATGGAAAATACTATAACAAAGATATAAAACTAACATTAGAATTGTATAAATATTCATTGACTTCTTTTTATTTCCATTACCAATGCCCGGCTAATTATATTTCATAACAGATGTGTTTATGATGGAAACGTCGCACGGCGCGGCGTCCTCGTCGACTTCGCAAAAATGCCGTTAAAAATATATCAATGTCAATGTTTGTTTATTTCTAGACTGCATAATTGACGGGCTGGCGAATAACAAATTCTTTTTCCTGTTTGTCTCCTTGAACCATTGGTTTAGTGAGCTGTAAAATTACGTTTATGAGGATTGTTCAGGGTTCATCAGGAAATGGCATGTATTGTTGTAATATTTCTTTCGAAATTAGACCTTATGTCTTAATGTTTGGATCTATTTTCACAGCAAGTCATAAACGGATATTAATACAATTAATTAATGTCTCTACCTATTTAGTTTATGATTATGACTTACATTAAAAGTATTTTTGTTATCATATAGCCGTACCGTAGACTGACTGTCGGCGGAGAGTACCAGTCGTCCGTCCCCTGGCGATTTATGCTTCCATTTTCATTTGTTGTTCGCACAAATATTGTGCGTCGTTATTCCTTTAGGCTGCTAACCTTTCCACTGGAGCAGAGCGAAGCGGAGTTGTGTAAAATGGACCGAACGCATTTCTCAGATTTATACTGCACTTGTTTTGACTTCAGAAAGACACAAGGCTGTTTTTTTTGGCTGTTGTTGCTTTTTTTCTCCGCTCTGTTTTAGTGGACAATCAGCCTAACTCATATGTCCTTAAACTTTACGTATGTCACTGGGTGAATTTAATGATGAGCGTTTACAGTTCAAATACGCACAGTGTGACCTATGCCCACTGCCCAGCGTGCGGGCGATGACACCGGATACCCGTCAAGTTGTGCCTGGGTCCGACTACGTGATTGCCACTTCTGCCATAAATATTATAACTAGCAAATCTTATTTTTGATTACACAGTTGGAACACAATCACATACGTGACTCGAAACGCGTCGCGTTCTCACTTTTTATTCAAAACCCGTGCTATAGTGCTCAAAACGCAAGGGCCTAAGAGCCATGGTGCCCCTATTAAGCTTAGACCTTTCGTCAGAGCAGGTGGTGTCAGTGTAAACACGCGATTCATTCGTGTTTGTTTACACGTTCGCTGTTTCCACGCGTTATATTGTGCAGTCTGGTAGTATTATTGACATAACCGCAGCGGCAAATGACCAATAACATATTGTGTTCTCTTCTCTCGGATTCTCCGTAGTGTGAATGTAATGAATGCTGTTAATAAAGTCTGGATAAAAAAATACACAATCATAATACATTTTTATGGTAAACCATTGAAACAAATACCAGTTTTATGGAATTCCCTTCCGAATCCCGATTTTGTACTTGTCCTTCCACTTTCCAGGTTAAAGTTCAGTTTCACACGCCGATGCTCATAATAAGAGTTGCATCCTCTTAAATTATTCGTTAATTCCTCCCAGTGAATACACCTCGAAGTCCACACTACGTGCCAGGCACGTCGTGCTCACTGCAATTGACTACATCAATCCTAATGAATAATACTTTTCCTTATTGACTCACTGCAGCAAATGTTGAATGTTTAATCATTTCGTGGAGTTTTTAGTGTTTGTCTTGATCTTGTTGAATCTGGCGTGCATCATTCTTAACATCGATAACTTTAGTGCGAAATTTTGAAGATATGCCGAGTTTTTGCTATTCTTACGAAAATAGTTGTTATTTATCATGACCGGCGATTGACCTCAGTATCACACGATGGTAAGAAATTAGAATGATACAAATATGTATATAGAAAGCTCCAGACAGGAACTTCCAAAAGATGCGCGCCGAGTCCAATGGTAGCTACTGCCTTCTGTACCTTGTGAACTTCTGACGAATGATGTCTGGCTGCTCATTCTTATTTTCTTTTTTATTTTTTGCCCAACTCTGATAAAGTTATAACAACTATACGTATATAGACAGTTGTAACACACTATTATTATAGTTGTTATTACTTGGTTCTCGTTATCAATTCTAATGCCTATGCCTATACCTACTAAATAGTCAGTAGCCTATCGCTATTATAGATACTTTATCATAAGCAGCTTACGAACCAGTCGAGCCGATCCGGATCAGCGCCCGAATGGGGGATTAAAATTCGATTCCCGGCCGTTTTCTACTTTTAATTTAACATAATCCTGGCCCCTTATTTCTTGTTCCACTGTGTAATATTTGAATGCCCCAGACAGGGTTGTAAGTTGTAATACGTTTGGTGTTTTAACAATTAATTCAATCTAAAAGATTCTGCTGGGCTGCTTATTACCTACTTCGCTCTGATGTAAAAAGATGCACTTTTCGAATGTGACATTTTATGTCATCATTCTGTTGCACTTATGCTATTTATAATATGAGGTTGAAGGAGCTTTGTCCATTGAAGGCCTGGTGGTTCAGGATCAGGACAAACAAGATGATTCAATTGATAATGCAACAATTCTTTTTAGCAACTGTCATTATCGTCTGCAATAGTTTTGGCAATCAGTGTTTTATCGTTTATTATCATCGATTCACCGATAACGATATAAGTAATATGGTACTTATGATATTAAATAAACAGAGATTCTTCATACGTAGACATCGTGGAGAGCCACTAACATGTCTACACATTTGAGCTCATAATCTTGTTCGATATGGCATGGTTTGGTTTTACAGCTGACTGTACGCATCGTCTGCACAGGATATCGATGTCGGGGCTCGATATCGCGGCGTGCACGGATCCCGTTTGTTGCGTCGGTCATTCGATGCCGCTGCATATGATACGCGTACACGTAGACAAACACATGGCAGTTTGACACGAGAATAGACCGGGACAGACGATCCTGACCATAGATGTCGGACGAAAAGTCGGAACACCCTAAAATTCCGAAACTATATATCCGTAAACTTAATTTTTCCGAATTTTCATTATAGCGAAAACGCTGCTGAGGATGGCATGTTACATAATATAATTAGGATAGGCTTATATGATGTCCCAAAAAAAAATCATAAGGCGATTTTCTAAATTTCGGAATAATTATGCATTTGGACAAATGAAACTTCGGAGTTTTAAGTGTAGCCATGAGACATGTTATCTCAGCACTCTATGGGTTATCTCATCTCAACCTTCTAGCGCCACTGTGCCACACTCTGTCGCGCGACAAACATTGTCAATTTTAGGTATATTATCACTTGAACTGGCGATGCTATTTGCTATGTCACGCGACAAGCGAAGTTGCGGTCAATTATGTTAGCCCAGTTTATGTCCATGTTCATTTTATTTAGCTACGTTTAATTAATGCGATTTGGAGTATCTTTTATTTAAAGTTATGTTACTAAATCTTAGAGCAGTTTGTCTCACTTATTCCTTCGACATCACAAATTTAATACTCGTACGAAATGCATTTCACACATGCAGATACTACAATACTTTTACGTTCTGTATTACTTCAGTCTATACATCATAATACATCAAAGACAATCCGTGTTTTTATTGGAAGAGCACACAGAAACTGCGCTGCCAGACGCGACAGGTGACGTCCTGGCGGCTCGCTACAGACCAAGGCTGCCAAGTGGCTCCATTTCAGACCCATATTTCACAACTATTATTGATTCTTGACAACAGGGGGGCTGATGATGATATGCAATAGAATCCCAGATGGAAGTTTTTAAATTGCGAAGTAAACTATAATTGTAAACATTCCTGGTCTCTTTAATGGTTCGTGCCGTGGGCTTGTTGTCACAAAACCGAGCGAGCCGTGCAAACAGACTGTCAGTTAAACGACTGCCGTTGAAGCGCGCCAATCATGTTCATTAATCATTAATTACCAATCTGTGTTCGACCCGAGGCTGATATATACCTAATAAGAGTAAATAAACACGTAACATGTGACATAATATTATAATAAGATTTTTTTAGGCTCTTGGATACCTATGTATGGATCTTTGCAGGATTGCCTTTTTCCGATTAGGATTAGGATTCTCTATCGCGTCCAGCAAATAAGTTCGAGGGGTTTCTTTACTAAGTAATACGAATGCTCTGCATGTTTTCGTTTAACGTTGGTGAGTTAATCTGGTACTTTTCGCTGCAGGTAAGTCACGAACCTCGGGGCGTTATGGGTGAGATGAGGGTGACCCACTGACCCGGCCCAGGCGCGAAAAGAGTTGGAGTGCAGAACTGCACTTTCAATGGTTGAACCTTCTATTCAGACCTTATATATTGTAAATTATCAATTGTAAGCGAGTTGACAGCAGTAACTTATAAAGGAAACTATCGTGCGTTCGTGGCATAACCCAGGGACTTTCAGCAATAACAGGAATTTCCCACTATATATCCCTGCCCTTGAATTTGACCTCGGTTTCACGGATTTACCAATATGTTCTTAACAACTATAACAGTCATACCTATTACCTATACAATGTGATAGTTCTATTGTAAATCAGTAGGGCGATCGTTTTCCAACGACTCGGGATCGGGACATTTATGTCACGCACCTTATTGGATTTGCGGAATTTAGCGTATTTCAATATTTCGACGTTCCTTGACCTTTTTATGGCTCGGAGAATGAAATTTTCGAACGTGTGCCATATTTCGGGATCCCCAGCGAAAGCGGCAGCTTCCCTTGCAATTCTAGGACACTTGAACCGATTTTCAGTTGGATCTTAGAGTTCGTATACCAGAACAATATTTGGATAATTTTGCGGCAAAATATTTATTGTCAAATTAGCTACAGTTTATGTATATTGATAATATTTTTTTTTTTTTGCAATTGTTTAGCATTACCTACTTAATAATTACCTAATCTATTTATTTATGGAGTTAGAGACTCATAAAATAAGTAAATGTGAAATATTAGTCGTTTATCGTACCTACATAGGAAAAAACCCGGTCAAGTGCGATTCAGACTCCGGTTCCGTATGAACTATGAAAGCACCTCACACACCTTTTAGAAGTTAATCCATACTTAATATTATAAATGCGAAAGTGTGTTTGTCTGTCTGTTACCTCTTCACGCTTAAACCGCTGAATCGATTTTGATGAAATTTGGCACAGAGGTAGTTTAAGATCCGAGGAAGGGCATAGGATAATTTTCATCCTGGAAATTATACCTAAAAAGATTGAAAAGTGAGTGAACATTTCTGTTGTGGTGCGGTGACCCTGTAGGAAATGTAATTATTAGACCAAAAGCACAATTGCTCTTACATTTGCTTAGGCGCTTTTAATAATCCCTTCTATCAGGTCCCACGCGTAGGTACGTAGTCGCGGGCAAAAGCTAGTACCTAATAAAAAAAACCGGCCAAGTGCGAGTCGGACTCGCGCACCGAGGGTTCCGTACAAACACTTTCCATCCCTAAGTGGTTAAGTTAAGTTTGCACCTGGTATGTATAGCGCCCCATATAAATTAGGTGCAAAGTTAGGTATTAAAAATTTTTTTTATGGTTTTCGTAATTATTCCTTTATCTATGCTATAAGACGTTGCTTCGTACCAAATTTCAAGATTCTGAGTTCACGGGAAGCACCCTGTAGGTTTTGATTCCCTTGCAAGTGTCGAAAATTTGCAAATTAGGTGCAAAGTTAGGTATTAAAAAAAAAATTTATGGTTTTCGTAATTATTCCTTTATCTATGCTATAAGACGTTGCTTCGTACCAAATTTCAAGATTCTGAGTTCACGGGAAGCACCCTGTAGGTTTTGATTCCCTTGCAAGTGTCGAAAATTTGCGGCATAAACGGCTGTATCTTTTGATTGCGTTGGCTTAGAAGTTTGATTTTTTCACAGCTTCAAGGGACAGTAGACCTGAGTAATTGATATAAATTTCAGCTTCATACGTCCACGCGTTCCTGAGAAAAAGGGTCTTGACAGACGGACGGACAGACGGACAACAAAGTGATCCTATAAGGGTTCCGTTTTTTCCTTTTGAGGTACGGAACCCTAATTATGTTCAACCGTATGAAATAAGTATGTGAAAGTTATAATGCCTTCAAAATACTGTGTGGAAAGCGGGAATGCACGAGTACCTTATAACGCCTGTTGTCTGCCGTTAAATATTTATAAATTGTATTTGTCTTGTTTCCTTTTGTAAACTTTTATTGGCGTGCAATAAGGTATTGTTGTATTGTATTGTATAACCAAAAATATTATCAAATCCACTACCTTTCTGATAATTTTCAAAGCAACATTTGCAAAGCAGTAGTGCTTTGTGTAGACAAGCAAATTACAAGCAAGCCGCCGAGCCGCGTAATGAGCGCGTGTGGGGCTCCCGGTTATTAGCCGGGCCACTGCTTCGAACTAATTGTGGTGTTCACATACGAGTAATAGTCTTACTCTGCGTCTTACCGCTCACACATCCTGTTACTCTTAAATGGTTGGAACGTTTAAACCGTAGGGTTAAAACGTTCATCCGCGTTACGTCGTCGCAACTCGCGACACCTGCATAACGTTTATTTCCACGTCTTGGCTTGCCGCTACGTTCGACGGCACAGTGACGGAACGTGAAATGTCTCCGCCCTTAGAAGCGGAAGTGAACATAATCGAGAGAAATTATGAAAATGTTTACTGGTCGGCACAATTGTATCGATGCCTGCATCTCCCGATGGTAGAACATCATGCAGAAACTACATACATAATACTTACAGCTATTGTCCTACACGCAATCGCTCGTCTCAGTGTATACTTAATAGAAATAGAAATTTGATCTTTTGTTGCGTGATCAGAAGACTGTTGTATTAGCCTTACAGAGGTCAAATTTCTCGACATTCGAACATCTGCAGTTGTTAAGGCACTGGCACTGCGCAGTGACTCCATAAATAGTTAGACAAATTACTATTATCAGTGCAATAAACCCGCTATCGGGCGCCCCAGTTCGCGGTCCCGCCGAGATTATTCTACACATTGCATATTTTACTGCCGGACATGCTTTGTTAGACTTCGTCAACATGCTAAATTAAACTAGGCTTTCTAACAAGAAACTCCTACTATATGTACATGCTAGGACCGAGCAAAAAGAAACTTTTATTGTGGTTCAGCATAACGATCATCCTCGGTTTGCTACAGTAACTAATAATGCAATGTGTAAATAAGAAAGAGTGACAGAAAACACGATCTTACAAAAATATACGACACAAAAACTGCTTCTAATGGTGCTGAAAGAGGTCAACAGCTTTTGCCACGATTAGTCGTAACGCCCATTTTCAAGGACCTGGTTCACGTCACGATTGTCAAATCTATCTATCTCAAACTATTGGATTTACGCGCTGCGCACACACAGGCTTATCCACACGATATCGTGGTCGCATGTGCGGACTGCGGACGCGCGGTTGAATAATCAATTATTGTGTCCAATTAACATATTGATGAGCATTATCTGGCGATCGGTCGCCGGCCTGTGGGGCGCCAATTGCAGCGGCGCAAACAATGGAATAAAATTTTATTGACTTACATTTTATTCAGGAGTCAAGACAATAAAATGGTAACCATACGATAAAGGATTTAGAACCCCTTAAACATTTATTTCGTTCGTAGTTAAATACATTATTATGACATGAGTACAATCACGAATGGTGGCCTTTTGAAATTCTGTATAAGAGATATATCTCAAAGCAACATAGAATCGTTATTAAAACTATCGTGAGACATCTTTAATAATTATAAAAACGGTTTATACTCACGTAAAAATTGTCAGGAACGGCCCGACATGTTTCGAACTCATTTGGAGCTCTTCATCAGGGGTAGCTATCCGTGTTGCTACGCGACTCGCGACCCACTGCCTAATTTTTACGTGAGTTAAACCGTTTTTATAATTATCAACGTAGAATCGTTTTTTTTTTCATTAGTTGAATTGTAAACAGACCTTCAGCCTCACCGACCCTTCAGATGCATCGAAAAACCCATTATTCCGAAGATGCAACTGTAACATAAATTTTTTAAACCGCCATATATTTATGTTATCGGGGGGCACGGCAGTGCCCCCGCCAAGTCGAGCGCGAAGCAAACACTGCCGTACCATCCTTTACTGGAACCATTTCGCCGCAGTTTCAGGCCCCTATTTGAGCACCTCTGGATAAGACCAGAACGCAGAAATTTTCGTCATCCAGTAAGCTATAATCACATACTTAAAATCCAAAATTTCAAGTCTGTAGGTCATTTAGTTCCGAAGTTAAGCGAAAGCAAAGTTTCGCATTTACGACACTCACTCACTCACTCACTCACTCACTCATGATCATCAGTAAAGAAGTAGTACTTCCCATAAATTCAGAGAGCTAAAATTTGGTACAGAGTTAGGGTTTAATGGCCACATAAAGCGAAAACTATAAAAATTGGCCAAGTGCGAGTCCGACTCGCGCATGAAGGGTTCCGTACCATAAAACAAATTTGTTGTATGGGAGCCCTTAAATGTTTAATTTATTTTATTTTTAGTATTCGTTGTTATAGCGGCAATAGAAATAGATCATCTGTGAAAATTTCAACTGTCTAGCTATCACCGTTCTTGATATACAGCCTGGTGACAGACGGACGGACGGACGGACAGACGGACGGACAGACGGACGGACAGCGAAGTCTCAGTAATAGGGTCTCGTTTTTACCCTTTGGGTACGGAACCCTAAAAACTAGGATAATCGAAGATCTGGAGTACTCTGATTAGAAAACAAAAGAGCCCAACCAAACTATTAGAGATCGACATACCGCCTTTACAAAAACTATTCAACTTGTTGTGTTCGGTTGGCCGCCGTCGCGACTGATCGTCTCTCCTGATGATGGATCGCGTACCGATTCGAAACATGTCGAGCGTTATTCCATTTCTACGACGTGAGTAAACCCGTTTAAGTATTTTAATATTCAACTTGGTGGGCTGCTTCATTTGATGTCAAAAATCCAAGGTCTGAAGTATTTTGACGACGCGTTTGGCTCGGTTTGTAAACACCTGCCTACTGAGCCGGCGGTCCCGGGTTCGAGTCCCAGCCAGGGCAAATATTTGTGTGATGAACTCGAATATTTGTGCTTGGGTCATGGTTGTTCTATGCATTTAAGTATATATTTATCTATATAAGTATGTATATCGTCGTCTAGTACCCATAACACAAGCCTTCTAGAGCTTAATTTTATTTGGGACTAGATCGATTTGTGTGAGGTTGTCCGATATTTATTTATTTATTATTTATTTGATGAAGAACCCTCAGCTGGTCTCAGCTGTATTAGAGATGTGGTAATGCCCCCTTCTACTATTGGTACATAAAAAAATCGTCTGTCATTGCAAAAATCCAGCGTAGTGGGATACATCTAATTTAATCTAGCCTATAGCGTCCCACAGCTGGGCGGGTTACGTATTAAAATCCCGAAAGTTCATAATACCTACAGTTGAAATACCGAAAGTTCAAAAAGCCGATATTCGATAAACCGAAGCCCAAATTACCTATTTTCAGAAAATCGAAAGTTGAAAATCTCGAAATTTCATAATCCCGAAATTTTTAAAATCTCGAAATTTTATAATCCCGAAAGTCAATGAGCACTTTAAAAGTGTCAGGTCAGGACACTAAACTAATCTGACTTTTCCGTGGAACCGATCTGCTCCGGTGCTGCGGGATGTTCAGCCCCTCCGCCCTAGCGTAAGAAAGTGCGGGCATCAAGCGAGGCGCAGCGGCTGAGGCTGGTCGCCGAAGGTGACCAAAAAACCGAAGGCCGGGGGCTGCCCTCCCTTCGCGCCTCCGGGCTTTTATATACATTCTAGGGGTAGACAAGACCACGTGGAATCGGGGTTGACAGCTTCGGTTCTGTGGCAAGTCGATTAAGAAAAGGAAAGAGTCCGGGAAAGTGGGAAATTAAGTATGACACTAAATATTCGATATTATGATAAAATATTCTGTCATGGACTGCCAACCGAACCGAACTTGTCTGGAACCGAAGTTGTCAACCCCGATTCCACGTGGTCTTGTCTACCCCTAGAATGTATATAAAAGCCCGGAGGCGCGAAGGGAGGGCAGCCCCCGGCCTTCGGTTTTTTGGTCACCTTCGGCGACCAGCCTCAGCCGCTGCGCCTCGCTTGATGCCCGCACTTTCTTACGCTAGGGCGGAGGGGCTGAACATCCCGCAGCACCGGAGCAGATCGGTTCCACGGAAAAGTCAGATTAGTTTAGTGTCCTGACCTGACACTTTTAAAGTGCTCATTGACTTTCGGGATTATAAAATTTCGAGATTTTAAAAATTTCGGGATTATGAAATTTCGAGATTTTCAACTTTCGATTTTCTGAAAATAGGTAATTTGGGCTTCGGTTTATCGAATATCGGCTTTTTGAACTTTCGGTATTTCAACTGTAGGTATTATGAACTTTCGGGATTTTAATACGTAACCCGCCCAGCTGTGGGACGCTATAGGCTAGATTAAATTAGATGTATCCCACTACGCTGGATTTTTGCAATGACAGACGATTTTTTTATGTACCAATAGTAGAAGGGGGCATTACCACATCTCTAATACAGCTGAGACCAGCTGAGGGTTCTTCATCAAATAAATAATAAATAAATAAATATCGGACAACCTCACACAAATCGATGTAGTCCCAAATAAAATTAAGCTTTAGAAGGCTTGTGTTATGGGTACTAGACGACGATATACATACTTATATAGATAAATATATACTTAAAGGCATAGAACAACCATGACCCAAGCACAAATATTCGAGTTCATCACACAAATATTTGCCCTGGCTGGGACTCGAACCCGGGACCGCCGGCTCAGTAGGCAGGTGTTTACAAACCGAGCCAAACGCGTCGTCAAAATACTTCAGACCTTGGATTTTTGACATCAAATGAAGCAGCCCACCAAGTTGAATATTAAAATACTTAAACGGGTTTACTCACGTCGTAGAAATCGAATAACGCTCGACATGTTTCGAATCGGTACGCGATCCATCATCAGGAGAGACGATCAGTCGCGACGGCGGCCAACCGAACACAACAAGTTGAATAGTTTTTGTAAAGGCGGTATGTCGATCTCTAATAGTTTGGTTGGGCTCTTTTGTTTTCTAATCAGAGTACTCCAGATCTTCGATTATCCTAGTTTTTAGGGTTCCGTACCCAAAGGGTAAAAACGAGACCCTATTACTGAGACTTCGCTGTCCGTCCGTCCGTCCGTCCGTCTGTCCGTCCGTCCGTCCGTCTGTCACCAGGCTGTATATCAAGA
This sequence comes from Apotomis capreana, assembly GCA_947623375.1. NCBI lineage: Eukaryota > Metazoa > Arthropoda > Insecta > Lepidoptera > Tortricidae > Apotomis > Apotomis capreana. The sequence goes on from OX392506.1 coordinate 28,597,582, forward strand.
ACGGTGATAGCTAGACAGTTGAAATTTTCACAGATGATCTATTTCTATTGCCGCTATAACAACGAATACTAAAAATAAAATAAATTAAACATTTAAGGGCTCCCATACAACAAATTTGTTTTATGGTACGGAACCCTTCATGCGCGAGTCGGACTCGCACTTGGCCAATTTTTATAGTTTTCGCTTTATGTGGCCATTAAACCCTAACTCTGTACCAAATTTTAGCTCTCTGAATTTATGGGAAGTACTACTTCTTTACTGATGATCATGAGTGAGTGAGTGAGTGAGTGTCGTAAATGCGAAACTTTGCTTTCGCTTAACTTCGGAACTAAATGACCTACAGACTTGAAATGTTTGGATTTTAAGTATGTGATTATAGCTTACTGGATGACGAAAATTTCTGCGTTCTGGTCTTATCCAGAGGTGCTCAAATAGGGGCCTGAAAATGCGGCGAAATGGTTCCAGTAAAGGATGGTACGGCAGTGTTTGCTTCGCGCTCGACTTGGCGGGGGCACTGCCGTGCCCCCCGATAACATAAATATATGGCGGTTTAAAAAATTTATGTTACAGTTGCATCTTCGGAATAATGGGTTTTTCGATGCATCTGAAGGGTCGGTGAGGCTGAAGGTCTGTTTACAATTCAACTAATGAAAAAAAAAACGATTCTACGTTGATAATTATAAAAACGGTTTAACTCACGTAAAAATTAGGCAGTGGGTCGCGAGTCGCGTAGCAACACGGATAGCTACCCCTGATGAAGAGCTCCAAATGAGTTCGAAACATGTCGGGCCGTTCCTGACAATTTTTACGTGAGTATAAACCGTTTTTATAATTATTAAAGATGTCTCACGATAGTTTTAATAACGATTCTATGTTGCTTTGAGATATATCTCTTATACAGAATTTCAAAAGGCCACCATTCGTGATTGTACTCATGTCATAATAATGTATTTAACTACGAACGAAATAGCTTCGGTTCTGTGGCAAGTCGATTAAGAAAAGGAAAGAGTCCGGGAAAGTGGGAAATTAAGTATGACACTAAATATTCGATATTATGATAAAATATTCTGTCATGGACTGCCAACCGAACCGAACTTGTCTGGAACCGAAGCTGTCAACGCTCGCCTCCGCAGCTTCGGCTTTTTAGTCACCTTCGGCGACCAGCCTCAGCCGCTGCGACTCGCTTGATGCCCGCACTTACGCTAGGGCCACAGTATAATAAAGAGTACTAACGTACTAGGGCGGAGGGGCTGCACATCCCACAGCGCCGGAGCAGATCGGTTCCACAGAAGAGTTCACTTATAAATAGTAAGTATAGTAGTAGGCAAGTAGGTTACGTAATTTAGGTTAATATTCTTTGTATAAAATAAACATTAGAATCTGTAAGACTACAGAAATACGAGATAATTCTCGAGAGTTTAAATAATATTCCGGATTACAACCTTCAGGCAGGATCATAGTCTTCGGGATTATAATCTTCGGGATTACCGTCTTCGGGATTACATTCTTCGGGATTACAGTCTTGGGGATTATAATATTCGATAGTTCATCCTTTCGATCAAACGTTCTTTCGGGATTTTAAACTTTCGGTCAAATAAACATTCGACATTTTAATTTTCGGCCTTCCGTCCATAGGTCTTATGATATTCGGTATTTTGAACTTCGGCATTGTAATACGCACCCGCTGGGCGAATGCCTCCCCTTCTGCTTTTAATACGCATATAAATAAAATTAAAGGAAAACTCTGGACAAGACTAGAGTGGCTTTTATACTTACCTATACTTACAAGTTTACAAAAAGAAATAGTCAAACGATTAACTTTATTCTACTCGAACATTACACAAATTAAATAAACAAATTACACCAAAATATTAATTTCGCTCAAAATTTGGTCAAAATATAATGCATTGGACTAAGAGTGGCGGTGATACCCGCACACGTCGCTAGATGGCGCTGACTGTATTTTAAAACGCGCCGTCGTTTGTTTTTCCGATAATCTTACATGGCGAAGTGGCAACCGGCCGCGTTACAGTCGTTTACGACATTCTTCTACTGCACTTGGAAACGTTTGCTAGGGATTAGGAGGGATTATTTGCATTTCGTTGATTTCGCTTATTATTTCGTGAGGTTTGCTAAAGTTAATTAGCAGGTTGTTATAAAACAATATGCCCACGTTTCTACAAAAAGAAGTGAAATCCCACCAAAAACATTCTGTAAAAAACTAGCCAAGTCTCGATGGAGCTGCTTGTTTATCTCTAAAAAGTAATGAAATCTAGACAAAGTCATACCAAGTCTAAAGTTCCTTACTGCGATTTCTTTATTATATAGTTAATGTTGTGTGACTTGGCCGTTGAAGGGTACACAAGGGTACAAAACCAGGTGCTCCATGACACCATTGCACCAATCTGTGGCCAGAACCGCTATAAGTCAATTTTGTTTACACGTAATGTTATATCTGTTGTAACTACCTATGTTTGTTCAGCGAGATAATAGCCCATACTGGAGATAATAATAATAAAGTCTTTATTTCCGAATTTTACATTCCATAGTTTGTTAGTAACAGCCTTATGGCTATGTTAGTACCTATTACTAAAACTTAATAAATAAATAAAACTAGCCTAATCAAGGGAGCGTGCTACACCTATGATCTGTCCCGTCCAGTACTTAAATATTGGGCAGTCATATTTTTCAGCAATTATATTTAGAATTCTGTTGCTACTATTCCTTAATCGACCCAGCAGTGATACAATTTTTTTCCGCATGACTGCTGGAAATCCGTCCGTGCGGGCCTCGCAGAACATGCCCGAGGCACTACATCTGCTGGGTAGGCGCAACAGCATTCTAAATATATTGTTATACAACACTCTCAGGGCATTGTAGGCTCGCTTTGTATACCGAACCCACAGGCTGCTCGAATAAAAGCTCTGGCAGTACGCCTTGAAAAGGGTTATTTTAACTTCTGCTGTACATCGAGCAAACCTGCGGGCCAGCATATTTCCCCGAACCGCCAGCGCCCTGCGTTCCCTGTCTATATCCTGGTCATCACTTAGATCACTAGTAATAATGTGACCAAGATATTTAAATTTTTCCACAGACTTTAGTGGTACACCATTGAGTACAATAGGGGGTATATAGTAGGGTTTAATTTTTCCCGCCTTGAACACCATCACCTCACTTTTATTTACCTGCCTCACAGATGCCCAACAGCTGTGTAAGAGCACTGACAGCTGGCGCCAGCAGCACCATATCATCAGCATAGCTGATGTTATTGACACTAACACCGTCTATATAACATCCTGCATGCGTGCTGCTGAGACCAGCTATCAGCTCATCCACGTACAGGTTGAACAGTCTGGGAGACGTAATACCGCCCTGTCTCACACCACACTCGAGCTTATATTCAGACGACAGCTTATCTGCCCATCTCACTTGATTCGTTTGGTTCAAATACCAGTACTCAAGGATTTTAACACATTCATCCGGCATGCCTGTCTTACTCAGTTTCCGCCATAGAATGTCATAATTAACGCGGTCAAAAGCCTTGGATAAATCGAGAAAACAGGCATACACGGGTGTTTTCCTTGCAGTATAATACCCGACAGTATGTTTTAGACAGAGTATAGCACTCTCTGTTGACAGTCCTGCCCTAAAGCCAAACTGCGCGTCATGTAACTTCAGGTGCTTTTCTAAAAGAGAATTCAACATACTGTCGAGGATTTTTGCAGTAGTCGTCGCAAGTGAGATGGGTCGATAGTTACTCTTATCAGAGAGGTCGCCCGTCCTATTTTTTACTATAGGAATAACGACTGTCTTCATCAACGAAACGGGTAGGTACGAGTGGCACAGACATAGATTAAGAAACATCGCAAGTACCCTTGGCAGATGGACACCCGCATTCCTAAAGTGCTCGATACAGAGACCGTCGTGACCGGGCGATTTCCCTCTTTGCATTTTCCTGATTGTTCGTTCCACGTCTTGCGCAGTAAAATAAACGCTTCGCCCAGCCCCGTCGGTCCCTACATCAGCAGCCAAAATACCAGCCTGCGACACAGGCCGAGGCTTGACTGCAAAATGTCGCCTAAATAGCTCGGCAATGTCTCCGTGGTCGACCTGCTCCTCGACACTTACAGGCAGGCCCGGCCTCATATCCATGCTCCTAGTCCCTTTCCAGAAGTCTTTAAACTTTAAGTCATTGTGTGCCAAAGCTAAAGTATCCATTTTGAGCTGCTCTTGTCTATTTTGGCACCACCTGAGCTTAGACTTGAAAACCTTCTTGCTACTCGACATAAGTTCAAACATCCTGCCACAAGTAGGCTTTCCTGAGAGTTCCCACATCTGAAAATGAAGCCGAGCCTCCCTGTGTGCATCAGATACATATTTATTCCACCCCGCTATATATTCTCCTTTCCGACGAGTTTAACCTTCCTACCTACCAGATAGAAAATACTAAGTAACGCTATGACGTTATACTGGAGTCTAACTTTCAAGTTATTTGTCCGATTCGACCCATCGGCGGGAATTGCAAGCTTTAAGATAATTTATTGCATATTATTGGTGGATCAGCTGATATAACCCAGGTTATGATATAGCCATTATACCAGGGTCTTGCTTTCCGTCCGACGTGAGAAGTCCAAAAGTCCGTCCTCTTAATTTGTAACCTAACAAAGTAGAGCAATAGGCATTAAAATAAATTATGCAAACTTTTCATAATTACCTCGAAATCTTGTAAGATATCTTTCACGTTGTCCTCTTATTACCTTCGTACCTTCTGTTACTCATCAACTCTGATCTCTGGAAATGTTTACCGCCATTGCTTCCGTTACACTGCTGTACCTACTGCTGTACTGCTGAGGAAAAATATTGAGTGATTTGAGTACGTGGCCTTTCGTATAAACGCAAATAAATCGTCTCCATTTTAAAAATAAACTTCTAACACGTTTAAATGGAATTAACTATATTTTTGTGTTCGTTTAAAACTTACAAGTAATATATTTGAATATACTTAATAAAATTTTAAAACATAGTGAACACAGGATGAACTGAAACTTGTGACCGGTACTGTAGGTATTCCACTATTCTGCCGGACAAACTTACAAGATTGCTTGTATTGTTGAACTATTAAGACATTAAGAGTGTTAATTTTAGCGCCGTCTCACAAAGAAGCTTTTTAAATATAATTATGTTTTCTCATTCTAGTGCTATAGTGTGATTTGATTTGAATGTCGCCGAATTGGCTCACAATCGGCCTTGGTTGACAGTGGTGCACAATATTTGAGATCGGCAAACATCCTCCAGTCGATGGTGTCAATTGCCGTGTCTCAAGGCCGCTTCCTCGTTTTGATTGGTGTCAGTTTAAGCCGCTATCTGGAATAGTTAAACAACAATTGATTTTGAAAGTGTTACTTCATGAAGATATAATGGAAGTTATAACTATATTAGGTATATTAGTAATTGCAGATACAGTGAGTATTTATTACTAAGGTCAGAAACACTCAAAATAAATCACAGTGTGTGAGGTGAATCCAATTTTTCTAAACAGTTCTAGGTAAAAAAATAAATAAATGTCGCTCCAGTTGGTCGTTTTACGTTTATTACAGCTATTACATAGAAAATATTCCAAAGTGTCCCACTCTCCCCATGTGTTTCCCTTACCTCACCTGACCTTACTTAAAATTATTGATCACGATCGATCACGACTGAACTGAACGATGCGCGAAACAAAAAGCACTCGCGACACTTCACTATGCACGGATGTTCCCTCGGGGTGGATAATTGTCCACTCAGCACTCAGCAGTATTGTGGGCATCCATCAATCGGTTATCAGGAAAAGCGGTGACTCGATAATGGCTTAAAAACGCTGTTTTAAGCCCGTCTATTGTGAAGGATGGGCAACTACGGAACCCTACACTGAGCGTGGCCCAACATGCTCTTGGCCGGTTTTTGAAGTTTATTAATTGTCAAAAATTGTATTCCTATGCATCCCGGAGGCTCTAAGGTCTATCCATATGGTCCATCTATTGTTTGTCGCATATTTTTTACCAACTCAACTACATTGTATTCGGATGACATGTTTAAAAGTAAAGTTTACGCGTATCTAGATTTATTTTATATGCAAAACTTAGACTTTCGGAAGAAGACCTTTTCTTATTTTAAATATGTGAGTAAACAGTACGAGTATGACCCAAATTGTTTCCCAATGAGTATACGTTTGTACATGTGTACATGATTGAATGACGGAAGGCACGACACTACAGCTTGTCAAACAAACTAGGAATAACACGAGGTAATTGGATATGCTCCCTTACCTATTTGCATTTGAAGTCGTGTACCTAATTGAAACTTGTTAGCTTAGTTCCCGCGGTACTCCATCCTGACACGCGTGTACACGATATAGTGTAACTATAACTTAGTTAAACTGATGCTGACGTTCATTAAATTTGCCCACTTTCTTTGCTCTAAACGGGAAATTATCTCTATGATATGAAACGACACTACGACAGGGCCTGACTTCCGAGCTTTAGTCGGGTAAAAAATATGATATAGCAGTTTGGAAATATCACTTAACCCTTACTCCCCTACTCACTTATCCCCCAAAATGAGCGACGTAGACGTGACTGGCCCAGACGGAGATGGCGGGATGACATAGACGCTTTCCTCAGCAACTGGTCGGAGGCAGCGTCAGACAGACCTGCGGAAATCAAAGGAGGAGGCTTTTGCCAGCAGTAGGGCAGTCCAGATAAGGGCAGGCTAGATAAAAAAAAGTCCATGTACACTTCAGGAAGTTACTTCAAAACAAAGCATCTAAAAATTCTCACGAAGAAAAAAATAATAAAATAGAAAAGACAAAACATATTCGGATATAGAGCGGGCGTTAATAATTTGTCATGGAGTTGCTATACGTACGACAGCCATCATTTTTAATATCCCAGCTCATTAACGAAGTTAAAATTACGCATGAGTACAGTGTGCAGGCAGATTGTATGTGGACATCACGCGGCGACTATACAAACCCGATCGCAATCGCGGCGCGCACACGCAGCGCGCGCGCGCGTCGGACGCGAGTCGTCATGGCGCGGATATACCGCCCATTGC